>JANSVA010000008.1:44843392-44860395 GCA_025504915.1 Erythroxylum reticulatum | reverse complement strand
ATTGATTAATTACAATATAAGTAATTAAAATATGATTAATTAATTAATTAAAATATAATAAATTTTTATTTTTCAATTTTTTTACAAATCAACTACTGTTAATGGTAATAGTAATCATTCATTCCTCTTAACCAACCATTATAATAATAATAATATTCGTTTTCATTTTTCACTATATTCATTTTTATTCCAAATAATGCAATTGAATTCATTTCTATTATTACTAAGTTTGTTCTAAACAGTATAAATTGAATTCAATCTAATCTCATTAATATAATTAAATCCAATTCGTTAATAAATTTAATTCAAAGATTTCCAAAACAGCCCGCAAGTGTAGATTCATTCAACACAATCGAGAGAACTGTCAGGGACCGATTAAAACAAGCCTAAGAAGTCTTGACTCGGCAGTCACGTATGTTTAAGGAGCCCTCTTTTGGCCTCTTTCCATAATTTTGGTTATTTATAACGTCATAACCAACTGGGTTGAGCCCGTCAAACTGTAGCAAATTACAGTAAAGTAAATGAAAAGGATTGAAACAGGAAACTAGAGGGTGATGCTCTTTGTTTTCTTTTTTCTGATTCTTGGGGCTTCTGGTAATTTCTTTGGTCTGGTATCTTCTTCGGCTCGGTTGTTCAGATGTGTAAATTATGTGGGGAGTTCTTTATTTTTTATCAGGTGATAAAATTACTGATAAGGGCGAGGTTATCTCCTTTTCAAACGCAAGTTTCTCTTTATAAACGAGCTAGGCACAGGCGATGGGAACCCTACACGTGAATTGTTAGGGTTCCCATGCCCTGAAGTAAGGCAAAGGTATAGGCGAGCAAGTCTGGACTAGAATATTATGCGATACGGTTAATGCCTGATAAGGGTTCCTCCAGGAAAACATGGACATGGCCATGTAGCGGAGAGTGAGTATGAAGGACATACACCAATATGGACTGCATATAAGATTTGTGTGTTAACAAATTAAATTTTCCAATATGAACCAATTAATAATTAGAAATTTTAAAAGATTACATTAAATTAAATTACTAAAAGCCCCGATTAAATTACTTGCTTGGTCAGAAAAATTGCAATGAATGGGCTTAGTCAAAGATAAATTAATGCTTCTTACGTTTTATTAGATAGGAAAAAAAGAAAAGAAAAAGTACACCAGACTTTGGTTTCGTAGAGAGAATCGAATGTAGATTCTTCTTCGTTAGGATGCTAAAGATTCCAGGGGTCCACTGTTAGTGATATATCATCACCAATGCATGTTTGCCACGTGGGCTTCAGTCACTTAGAAAATTGAAGTGAAGGGCGCACTTCTTGGGGTTGTGGGGGGAGAGGTTGTGGTTGTGGTTTTTGGATGTTGACGTCATCATCACATACTTGTCTTTTCCAAAACCAAAGGAAACGGGTCCCGTCCCAATTCCTTTGCTTTTAATATATGTAGTATATTATATATATATATATACACATCATCATTCAAGCCCATAATCTTTTCCAAAACAAGAAAAACGGCTTGGAAGGGGAATTTGGATTAACTATCACATTCCTTCTCTAAGTACACATGGTATGGTATAGATTGTAGCTAGGCAAGTTCAGAAGCATTTTGCATAAAATTTAAGTATGTTGAAATAAATTTGTGAGGTGAAAATATATTCTAGGCTAAAGATGAAATCAAGCATTCTTTTATTCTTTTTGAAAGGCCAAGATAGTACCTTAATTCCCAACCATCTCTTGAGGTAGGCAACGATCCTGCAACTTATTGGGCATGTGTCAAATATTCCAATATGTTGGCTTGCATCGCTTCTATGTGTTGATCTTGGACCTCATTGTCGTTCAATCTTTTATGATATGGAAGTTACAAAGAAAAGGTATATACACGGATCGATGAATGATCTGATGGGCGATATGAGGCTAGCAAACCGCGCTCAAGCGTAGATCAATGACAATCTTTTTTGGCTTTGAGAGGTTACTATTGTTTGGTGTCCGCTTCTCAAATATCAGGCCATCCAAGCAAAGATTGTTCTCTTCTTGTTCGTTAATTATTAAGGATTGAAATTTATAGATGGCTCCCTTTCAAGGGCACTATTAATAACACGTAGATACTGTATGTCTTCAAGTAATACAATGATCGTAATATTTGGAGGGATTACTTTTTCGCAATAATTGAGAGAATTTTGTCAGAATACCCACTACTAATATTACTACTTACTATTACCTTGTCCTTGTCAACTTGATAAATAACTCCTTTCTCAAAATTTTACCCCATCAGTCTCAGTCTCAGTCTCAGTCTCAGTAAATGAATCAAATAAAATAATCAGTATGGAGAAATTGGTCCTTTCAAAAGATAAATTAAAATGTTGTAAAACTCCTCTTGTCTTCAAATCATCCATACACACACTATAATAAGTGACAAACTTGGTTTCTGCGCATCTAATCCCAAGAAACTCTCACATGATCCCATACTTAATCTAATCAAATCTGAAATTGGATCGCATCGCAAAAACAAAAATTCAGACTCCCGGACAGTACATATTTCTTCAACTTGAAGCCACCAATTACTTCCCCCGGACTTTCTTCTCCCTTCTTTCTACATCCGCAAGTCTGCTACTAAAAACTAAAACTTCCACTGTAATCTTATAAAATCATATCTTCTTTTCAACATTAATTGCCACGGAACAAACAGTAGTTCAAAGCTAGCCACAAACAGATTCATATCCTTCCCCCCCACCCCCCGCCCCGAAAACCTAGTTTCATCTAATTCAACACT
The DNA here is from genome assembly GCA_025504915.1 of Erythroxylum reticulatum. Taxonomy (NCBI): domain Eukaryota; kingdom Viridiplantae; phylum Streptophyta; class Magnoliopsida; order Malpighiales; family Erythroxylaceae; genus Erythroxylum; species Erythroxylum reticulatum. The sequence continues at coordinate 44,857,636 of JANSVA010000008.1, read as the reverse complement.
TGCTAATAGTAATAACAACAGAAAGAGAGAGTGAAAGAGACAGGGGGAGCAGGATCCGAATCAAAGATTATAAACAAAAACGCAGATTCGTTTTCCTAGTTTGAAGTATGAAAACATATATATGATGATGATGATGATGGAACATGGGCAATGATTGAATGAATCATACGCACAGAGCGCCAACTTCAACGAGCTTAGGGATTAGGTGACCACTGAGGTGGAGGGCGACGAGGGACTCAAGGCCGCCTATACAGGTGCCGCCGATGAAGACGGCGGGGGCGAGAGGACTGCGAGAAGGCGAAGGAGGAGTGTTGTCGGAGTCGTGAGCCGGAGGTGGAGGAGGAGGGAGAGCGGAGATCTCGTGGTCATCCAATTCGATGACAGTGGGATGGACGCCGATGGTGGCCAGCAGCTTCTTCATGACATGGCACATGCAACAGGAGGATCGAGAGAAAATAATAACTGGGTGGTCGGAGATGAGACGTTGGATACGGGTCTCGGTGGATTCTGCGGCGTCGATTGATAGAGATGATGAGTTGGCGGCGTTGGGAGGGTTAAGGTCCAGGAGTCCTTGCATCGCCAGACACAAAACAGAGACCCTTACTAGAAGAACAGAACAGAACAGAAGTATTTATCCGTCGGACAGAGAGAGTAGGGGTTTATGTCAACGGGGTCGAGCGGCAGATTTGAAGCGAGGAGGTGAAGGTCTGAGTTTTTATTAATTTGTTATATATATATATCTAGAGAGAGAGAGAGACAGGAGCGACAGTGTGCGTGACGTGAGAAACATAAACAGAAGTGGGTTGCTCGCTTGCATCATAAAGTACCCCTTATTTATGTTCTTTTTTCTTTTTTTCATGGGAATTGCTTATTCTGGAAGCACACGCGCCGACTGATTTTCAATTTCATTTTAACTTTTAATTATTTATCATTCAAGTTGATTTCATTTATATGGCGATGTGGTGTATAAGGGAACACTAACTATTTTAGTTATATGCTGATTTAAAGTTTACTAAAAATAAGCAGCATCCTTCACTCTTTCAAGTATGAAAGAAAAATATCTGCTAGGGATGACATTTTAATCATGGAGATTGGACAACTTTCTTTTTTGGGTAAAGAAAATGGATTGCATCACTTAATTGTCATAATACTTTGTTTATCATTTTGTTTCCTTTTAACCTCAAATATTTTATTCATTGTTGTCATATTTTTATCTTAAATTAAAAATTCGTCATTTTTCATATAATCATTTACATGTCTAATCATTTTCATCAAATATTGCTCAAATTACCCTTTACCAAAACTATTGTCAATCTTGCTTCATTTACTTATTAAGCAAATAGGAAATACGAAAAGTTGAAAAGAAGGAAATTGAATAAGAATACTCTTAGGATACTTCCACCATTTCACTTTTAGATATAAAACTTTTCCAAGTTAGGATGGGAGAACTTTTGACAAGTTAAAAATGAAAGAATGCCTACAATTGCCAAGCAAAACAACATAGTATGAAAAACTAAAAATGTTTTTAAAAAACCTTGAATTTAATTCTCAAAGTTTACAAGTCATATGAAATATTTTTTTTTCTTCTTCATTAGTTGGGAGGAGCTAACATTCTTTTGCTTTTCATTGTCCTTGTCCATATGAATTTTTAATAGTTCTTATTTGTAGAAACCTTACACTAATATTGTTTTAAAAATATTCATAAACCTCTAAAGAGTTAGAGGTAGTATCCTATTGATGTCACTTTTCTTTCTTCATCCAAAAGCAAGACCTAAGATTTAAGTATTGTTAGGGGTGTAAAAGTTAAGATAATATTATCAAGGTTAGTAAAAGGCTGGTTAAAGTTACAATTTTAAGTAAAAATTTACGAAATTTATGTGGAAAGAGAGAATTGAAAAAGAAGTGGTCATGAGATTTTATGAAGGAAATGTAAAAGGTGATGTTTTAGAATATTGTGTGTAGGAATTCTATTAAGGGTCTTAAGCTTCTTCACCTTTGTTAGCATGATTGGAAGGTGAGAAGGTATTTGATTTTTATTCTCAATATTCACTTGAGATAGTAGGAAGCCAATTTTAAAGTTTAGTTGAGATGATAGAAGAACCTCTAGTATAAAAGGGAAAACAAAGTTATAAACTACTTTTGAACGTAAATCTCTAAATATATAAATAGTAGGATGTCAAGGACCATACTAAAGGTTTATATATTCCAAATCAAATTATTGTGCAATAAGTGGTTTTGGAAAATAGTTCTAACCATGGGGAGTTTCCTCCAAGTCCAAGATAAGTTAAACTAAGGGTAGATGGTCTAGAAACTTTTCTCTTTTAGAATGAAAAGTTGACTTATTTAACCCAAAGAATCTTGTTAAAAAAAGAAGAGTCCAAATCCTTTTTTAAAAGGAATTTGTTTCAAAGTTTAGGAGGTTTAACTCCCAAATCTCCTTCATTTTTAGGAATATAAACAAATTTTGAACTTATTTTGGTTTTATTAGAGGTTATAGCAGTTCTAGAAAAGAGAAATTTGCTTAATCTCATTTCAATATCATTAGTGACCTTTGCATGGATTAATAAATAAGAGGATCAATAAATGCTTAAGTTATTTATAAGTAAAATAACAAGTTGAAGTCTCCTATAAAATGATAGAAATTTGTTATCCAAGTAGTGATTCTCTTCCTAAATTTCAATATCAATGAGTGTCATAGTTTGTGAGCTTAGAAATGATAATGGTTATTTCAAGATAGTTAACAAAGAGATAACCTAGTTGTAAGCTAGTTTGTGTAGATACCTAAGTAAAAAATTTGGCATTGTAATTTGAGAAAAAAATTTAGATTTTTAAGGCTTACTTTTAGCCAAAATAGGCCTTTAAGTTTGTTTAATACATCTAAAAGATTTGGATAGAAAAGTTGTCAACATTGGAAAAGAGTATGGTGTCGTTAAAAAAAGTTAATCAAGTGTCTTTTATGGAGGTTAATATCTAGTGATACTTGAAAGTAGTTTTGAGGGTGATGTTCTTTTAGATTAGAAGGCTAAGGAATTCCATGAAAATGTTAAAAAGGTAAGTTGATGGTCGATCACCTTACTTAAGGCCTCTTGCAGTTTTGGAAAATCTAATGATTTAGTATTAATGAATATGAAAAAGGTAGGTTAGGTAATATACAAAAATATAAAATTAATAAAGTTAGCATAACAACCAAAACCTTAAAATATTTGAGGTTAAAGTACTAATGGGTAGAATTAAAGGCTTGAGAAAGGTCAAATTTAATGCTGCATCTTAGGTGGCCATATCAAAATAGTAGTCTCTAAGGAGTTCTTGGTAAAAAAAAGTATTATCACCAATGCTTTTACCATTGATGAAAATTAATTAGTTATGGTTGATAATATGCAAAAGTGTACTTTTAAATTTGCTGGCCAAAAACATAAAGATAGACTTATAGATCATGTTATGATAGGAGATAGAGTGAAAATCTAAAACAATAGAGGGTTTTGGACTTTAAGGATGAGGGAAATAAAATCAAAATAATCTTTTTAAGTTGTTTTCAAAAAATGAAGAAATTTTTAACTGTTAGAGTAAGATGAGAACCTACAATTGGCAAAGACTTCTTGAAAAAGAGAGTACCAAAACCAATGGAACTGAGGGCTTTGAAGGAATCAAAACTAAAAAAAATATAAATATAATTATTGGTCAATGAAAGGTTTCACAGAAGGTTAGAACAATGTGAAGAGAGATAACAAATTTTGATATTACAGAAGGGACAAGGTTAGAAGGAGAGATTTTGTCCTTACTAAAGGAACTGACAATGAAAACAATGATGTATTTGACAGTGTTAGCGTTAAAGATGATAAATATATATTCATTTATAAAGGAAACAACTTTGGTTATATTCTTATTGGAGAGAATAAAATTGTAAAAGAATATGGAATTGTTGTTTTGTTGTTTAAGACACTTGATCCTAGAAGATTGTTTATCACAGATTCATAGTAAGCAAGGGCTTTAAGGTATTCCTAAAAATATGGTTTTTTAGCCTCTTTAGTAGGATTTAAGATAAGGTTTGGTTGAATTATATGAAGGTCAGATTTGGTTAAGCTTATAAAGGTATTAATATTATTTATTTGAGCGAACTTAGGAGTTTTAGATCTCTTATCACATAATCTTTTACACCTTACTTTGATAGACATAAGATGTTTGTAGAAGGGAATAAACTAAGTTTTTTGGATAGTATTTTTAAAAAGAGGGCTGAAGAGGAAGGCAATGAATGAAATCAATAAAGATTAAAAATGGACTTATCAAGCTTTCTTTGAGTGGAGCAAGAGCCAATCTATTTATTACTCCAAGTGTATAAGGAATTGGTAAATTTAAAGTCTTTAAGATTACAAGCTATGAGGGTATTTTTTAAATCCAACATATTTGAATTGTAAGGGATAGAAATCTATGAGGAATCTATAGGGTGAATAACATAATTAAAATCATCAATGGCCAGCTAAAGAAAGAAAGAATAATTATAAGAGATCTGAAGGAGACTAATCTAAAGATTTTCCCTTTTTAGTGGAAGAGTTATTAGATGCATAAACCATGGTGAGAAGAAAAGAGGACTTTATATCATTAGAAAAATATAAAGGCATATAAGTTATTTATTATGGAGAATGACAATAGGTTTAAAAGTATCATGATTCTAGGATATATTGATTCTACTGTTATAGTCTTCGTTAAGATTGTCTAAGGAAGACCATCTATAAAAATTGAAAGAAGTGACTTCAGTATAAGTTAGGATGTTACTCTAGTTTCAAGAAACAAGGGATAATTTAAGAGAGGAAGAGATATTTTTGACATTTACTTAGAGGGATATTTACCCTTGTATTCCAAGAAAAGTAAAGATTTATGTGGAGAAAGAAGAGTTTAAACACTCCTTTAATTCTATTTTTTTTCATTTACCTTTATAGTCAAACTTAACAACTAGACTTAGTTTCAAGGTTATTATCATAATCACTAAAACAATACTCAATATTAAAATATAACCCACAATTAATAAGATTAAAGGATAATAAATTCCAAAATACACAACCTTTTGGACCTTTTTCAATTTAGTGCTAAAATTTTTAAAATTTTGATTTAAATGCCTAACCTTTTATGACCTTAACAACTCAATTCAAAATGTTAACTCCATTAGTAATTTACCAATTTTGATAACAAAATCTTTGTTGTCTCTGACATGTAGGTGTCCATATGGAAAAAAAAAGATGCAAACTAAACATACCTATAACCAAATATGAACAACCCATAAGCATACCTAGTAACTCAAATACCCAAATACCTATTACTCAAATACTCATTTCCCATTTAATTTCAAGATAACCTATTTAACATTTCATCTCCATTACATTAGAATTTGAGTTGTAGTTTTGAAATACATCTTCCAGAGGCTAAAAAGCAAGGTAGAAGTAATGAAGTAGTGCGAAGTCAAAGTCTTACATAGGGGAGAAAAATTAGGTAAATTAGAGCAAGGAATTGAGAGGAAGTCAAAGAGAGTGAAGGAGAAGAAGAAGGACATCGATTTTAGGTTGCAAAGTATAAAGGAGAGGGAGAAATCATTGAAATCTAAGGGGAAAATTGGATCTTTAGAGGAAACAGTTACTTGCTAATAACAAGAGCTCGCAAATTATAAAATATGAATGTGAGAAGATAAGGGATGAAATTGCTTATTAAGAGATGCAAATTGGTGAAAAAAAATGAAAGTTTGAATAAACCAATTAATAGAATAATCAATGTACGTTTATAAGCAAAACTAAAATGATAGTTAAAGAAGTTTAGGATTTAGCTGGAGCTCCTCTCAAAAGAAGGTAAAGATTTGAAACTAGAAAGGAAGAAATTTGAGAATCGGAAGTACTAAAAGAGAAAAGAGCTCAAATTAGTAAATACGAAATGGGTATATCGGTAATTGGTATTTGGGTTATTGGGTATGGTTATAGGTCATTGAGATTAGGTTATGGGCATGCTTAGTTGGCCATTATTTTTTAAAATGGATTCCTAAATGTCATGGATAACAAAGATTTCATTAGCCAAATCAAAAAATTACTAATAGAATTAAGGTTTTAATAATGAGTTGTTAAGGTTATAAAAGTTTGGTCACTTAATTGAAAATTTTAACATTGAATTAAAAAATTCCAAGATGTTAAAAGCTTTACAATTATTTAGTCCTAGAATTAACTATATGGTCAGATTGATTAAGAAAGTTATCTAACTTTAGAGAGATAGAGGAGCTAGGGTGAACACTAGTAGGTGAAGATGACTTAGGAAAGTAAATTTAAGGTGGAAAAGGATTATGCTAGATCTATTTTAGGTTGCAAGGCTCTGAATTTATGTTGATATTGGGAGAAGATGGAGCTATAATCAAATTATGAGAAAGGGCATTGGAAGATTCTTTAATCTTTAAGGAAAGGAGGTTACTTTTTATAAGGTTCCTACTTTAAGAAACCTTACTAATTAGCTTCCAAATAAAATAAAATAATGTCTTAGGCCCAATTAGCATCTAAGAGTATGCAATTTTAGTAGAAATCATAGATTTGTTATTATCCTTATTATAAGCAACAAGAAGGCATATGTAATGGAGACTAGTACTTGAGTCAACCAACAAAAACTTTTTTATAGTTAATTCTTTGCGTTTTAGCCATTATCTCATCTAAGTAAAAATATTTACCCATTTAGATAGCAATATGGTTTAGTCCATCATATTCTAATATTCTAAAAGCATATTGTGGAAATTTGTCCAAATTAGAGTAGAGGCAATTGTTTACTAGAACGAAACCAACTTTCAATTTTTTAGGAAGAGAACCTTTCATTATTATTTCATGAACCAATTCTAAAATAGAATTTAAACCTTCATTAGATTTGAAGTTTAACAAAGTACATTGTTGTCATTAATAAGAACACCTTAGAGACTGAATTAATTCCAAATACTATTAGTTTGATTATAGCAAGATATCTATGAAGTAGTTTTTAAGCATGAAGGCTCCTTTATCAGCAAATTTTAAAAGTTGGGAGATTATAGATTCAACATTTCAACTTGTGAAGGTATGAAATTTAGTGAGTAGGTGTTGTGGAGACCAACATCACTAATACAATATTCTAAGATTTATTATAAAGGTTAAGGTTTAGATTAGCCAAGGTAAGAGGATGAGGTGCTTTACAGGTCAAGAAAAAAAAGAGACAAATAAATGAAAGGGAGTTAGTTAGGCATAATTGGAGGGCAACTAAGAGGAGAAAGAAGGGGAGGCCAAAGACTTCTACTAGAAAAGTTAGAATTTAGAGCTACTAAAAAATAGGATACTAAATACAATAACTGCGAGTAGTACCCAAAGAAATAATAAAGTTATCAAGTAAATATTTAGGGGTAACATTTGGATGAAAATTGAGGATGAAAAGGAAAGTGAAGTAAGGACTAAAGAACCTATCGTAAAAGGAGAGGTAGGTAATAAAGAAATAAGGTAGAGAAACATAGAGAAAATAAAAAAGAGAAAAGGAAATTAGGCTTCCAAAAGCTTAAATCTCTATAGTAGGGAAATAATGTATATTTCAGAGTAGAAGATACGTGTACAAATAAGAAGGGAATGTGAGGAGAAGAAAGGAGAAGGAAAGAAATATTAAGGAAAATAGAAACGAAAATGCAAAGCTTGTAAAGAACTAAAGGCTTAAAGGGTAAGCTTAGATAAGGCAAGCACATATGCACACACACCGACCCACTCACCCACCCACACACACATACAGACACACACACACACTAACCATCATCTTTTTAACATTTTGTTATTAAGATTGTAACACACTCTAACCTTCACCTTTCTAACATTTTGTTATTAAGATTAAAACTATCATATTTCTTCTTTACCTCTACCATCCTCTTTCTTTTTTTTCCTTTTATTTATGTATAATTTCCTAAATGATACCCTTTCTTCATTTTGGGAATCTCACTTTCATCTCTATGGGTTTATAGATTAGCTAGTGCTAATGATTCCATAGAAGTAAACAATTCACATCTTTAGCTCACACATCATAATGTTACAAGACTAAAAGAGAAAGGTTGCACACACTTATATATGGGTACATTCTTCTTTCTATAACCTAGATGGTTAAGGAAGGGACTTACATCCATGCATCTCTTTAAAGCCCAACTAATAAAAACGGGATGTTAAAAGAAACACAATTTGGATCTAAGTAAAATCCAAAGGTCAAACATTAATCATAATTCAAGAAGAAGGTTTATGAGAGGTTAAACCAATTTGGTGAAATGTGTGTAATAAGTGAATTGGATTGTATGTTTTTTTTAGTTTAGACTTAGGATCACTATTTTTAAAAGTAAATAAATCCTTGTATGATCTTTAGTTTAGTTAACCATAAACTCGCATGATAATGTTTCTTTAGATGATGTTTTGTGCTTAATACATATATGCATAGTATACAAGTTCATAACTAAAATCTTTAAAAATACATTAATGAATAAAATTGATATGTTGTATTTTATGAATACTTAATAAAAAGAGAAGAATAAGATCTTCAGAAATATCTAAATTAGGTCCAAAGCCATATGTCAATAGGTTAGATAATAATTTGAAGTCAAATTAGTTTAGCCAAATGTTAAAGAAAATTATAATTTAAGTCCATGTTCAAACTTTAATTAATTTTACTTTTATTCAAACTTAAACCTAACCCAATTTAATTTGTGTTTTTAGGCTTTATCTAGCTCAAATTATTGTAACAGTAAAAACGTTAGCCATAGGTTTGACTCACAATCTAACATTTTCTAAAATATCTACATAAGTTGTTACTATTATTTATTGATAACATAAAACTTTCCTAAAATAAAAAAAGCAATTCCTAGAAAACTAAACACAATTAAAACTTGACTAAAGCAAACCACTAATGAAAAAAAGGAAAATAAAATACAATGCAACAAAATTAAAACAGAAGGTAAAGTTGACAAAGTTAATGGGTTATTAATCTTGGAAAATTTACCCAAACACATTAATGGTTTCATTATTATTAGAGGCATTGGATGGAAGGTAGAAGTTATGCTAATTTAAGTTCACCATAGCTTGGTTTGCCAATGAACATGTCTATATTGTTTATTCTCACCTTTGACGCTTTGATTATAATTATGGAAGCCATTGGATAATACTAAAAGAAGTCGATTAAGACATAGTGTTCTATTATCATTGTGGATGTACACCAAACGGATTCATGGAACGTAAGTATCAAATTTGTTATATAACCCTAAATCATAGCCTTTAAATGTGAGTCATTTCAATTTTATACGTAATCTAAAATTTAAAAACCTTCTTTTTCACTTGCTAAGAAGATAGTAGCAAATTCAAGTTTGTCATCATATAATTCTTTAACAATCTCAAATCCTAAAAATTTGAAAAAAATCTTTGGGCTATAGATAGTTTTTTTTACTATATACATAAAATTCGTCGTGATAAGTAGGATAGATCAATTCAGTTTTCTATTAAAATAGGAAATTGGCTATTTCATCCCTTTAACCTCTTGTGTATATTATTATATCATCAAAAACAAATCATAATAAATCTACCACACAAAATATGATTCATTAACCACGTTAACTTACTTTGTCCATTTGTAAGACTAAAAGTATAACTAACCATTTATGCCACTTATATTTGGTACTAAAAGACAATTTCTCATCCATCACCTTTTGTTGGTCATAATCACCCTTAAAGTCAATCGTTAAAAAATCATAAAAATCATAAAATTCGCCAAACATGTTATCTTACTTAGGAATAAGATGTTTGTAATTTACTATTATGTTGTTGATAACACTACAATCAATATAGTCCTTCTCGTCTATAAGTAACATGAATACTAAATATAGAGATTTTCCAAGCGTAAACCTTTTTCCGATAAGTCCTTCACTTTTCTTTGAAGCTCCCATATCTCTTTGGAATTTCTTTTACATCGATGTTTGTTGGGTATGACAAATTCTAGTATTAGGTCAATTTGAAGTTCAATCCCTCTAATCAATAGTAATCTATTAAGTACCCCTTTAAAAAAATATCTTTGAACTCCGGTAATGAAGAATAAAAGACATATGGAAGAGAAGAGTTATGTCATTAAAATAAGTCTCTTAGTACATAAGTATGTTCTTCAACTTATTAAAGTAATAAGCACTCTTAGACTTACTCTCTTTTTGTTGTTTTTTTTGCTCTCTTTTTTAAACTCTCAACCTCACTTTTTTTTCTTCTCATGAATCTTACCTTCACATACTCTTATCACTTCTCCTATCTTTTCAACTTCAATTTATACTTATAAACCTTCTTAATTGTCAACAATACTAGAGTAATTATCTTTTTTATCCTTTATAAAGTATATATATTCTTAGGCCTATCATGTATGGCTTTCTTATCATATTGGTGTGCCCTCCTTAACAAAATACGACTAACTGGCATAGGTAACACATTTTAAAGAATTTGATTCTTATTTTTCCTAACAGAGAATGAAATTAGCATTATTTTAGTCACTTTGATCTTCCTCCAATCATTAAATTACTACAAGTAAGAGGACCTTAAATTTTCAATATGGGCAACATTAGCTTCTTTACAAGTGTTTTACTCACTATATTAATGAAACCTCTCCCATCAATGCTCATACTACAAACTTTATGATTATATGGCATCTTTTATGGAAGATGTTTTTCCTTTACAACTTTGTATCATCCTCCTTCACTAGAGCACTCAATGCTTTCTTTACCACTAGTTCTTCTCTATCAATTTTCCACTTATTTGTAATTTCACAAATAGTTTCTTAAGGAGTTTAAATAAGCTCAATATCATTTTAGTCATTAGCTATTTCCCCCTGACATCATCTCTTAATATGATAGCTTTCTTATTAGGACACTTTGAAGATATATCTCATATTCCTAAATATCAAAAACAATTAATATAACAATTTCTTAAGGGTTGACAAATTGAAATTACCTTTTTCCTTTTTTTTTAACTCCTCTTTAAGCTTTGTAGGTTACGTTTTCTCTTGGACAAACTCATATCCCTTTTTTAATTTTGCTTTCATAAAGAGCTTGGTTTTGTGGATCTAGAATCCATTTCTCATAACTTCTCTCTTTACTTTTATTGTTATGTGTATCATGTCCTCTAACTCCACATATTGCTACAACTCAACTACAATGGCTATATTCTTATACAATTCACTAAAAAACTAGGCCATTATAACTTTTATGTACTCTACTACATTTTTCCTAATCATCATAATCTCCATCCTTTCATGATAGTTTCCTAATCATCATAATCTCCATCTTTTCATGATAGTCCTCCATACTATTAGACCTTTGATTTAGCCCTTGAAACTGATATATGTAAATTGTACATAAAAGTCCACCTCATTAAAACAAGTCCAAAACACAAGTAATGGGCTACCCAAAGTTATTCTTTTAACTTAAACTAATTAATTAAAAAAGAATGAAAGTCTTCTTGCACATTTTGCCCAACTAGATTAGTTATAATGCCATTAGCCCTCATTTTCTCTTGAGATTCCATGCCATCTACAATTTGTCCCATATAGGATTGAAGCGCTTCTTTAAACTTCTTAGCTCTTGATCTTGTTATTGGTCCCTCCGTCATTATTGGCTCATCTTTGGTTCCATTTCTCTTACAAAGTACCATAGTTGTGCTCACATCATCCCCTTCCTCTCCAAAAGGATTTATCCTCAAATATGAATCAAATTCAAAAGAAAATAAGTCAAAAATATTAAAAGTAGCACTAATATTATATTCACCTGGCAAGTCTATCTTGTATGCATTGTAATTGATGCATTCCAACACTTGGAATGGTCCATCACCCCTTACATCAAGTTTTGGCTTCCTTTACTGTGGAAACCTTTCTTTTCGCCTATGCACCTAAACCTAATCAGTTGGTTTGAAGAGAACTTGCTTTCTACCTTTATTTGTTTTTTGTGCATACATGTGATTCTTTTTCTCAATCTGTTCACGCACTTTCTCATGTATTGCTTTAACTAAGTCATCCTTCTTCTTGCCATCTAAATTAGTAATCTCAATTAAAGGTAAAGGCATCAAATCCAACACAATTAATGGATTAAAACCATACATAATTTCTAATGGAGAATAGATTGTAAAAGAATGTGTAGAACAATTATATGCAAACTCTATGGATGGCAAACAATCTTCCCAAGTTTTCAAATTCTTCCTAATAATTTCATGCAACATGGTTCCTAAAGTCCTATTAACTACCTCAGTTTTTCCATCAATTTCTAAATGACATGTAGTAGAAAATAAAAGTTTAGTTCCCAACTTTCCCCACAAAAATCTCTGAAAGTGACTCAAAAACTTAACATCCCTATTTGAAACAATAAGTTTCACTAGGTACAGGTAAAGGTGTATACAAACCATAAGGTATGGACCTAGACTTAGCTTGTTTACACACAATACACTTGACACACTTCCACATATCTTCTTATATTTGTCCATTAAAAATGTTCTCTATATAATAGCATGTTTTCCATACTAAAGGTTCGAGCCTTAGAATATTGCATATGAGTCATATCATTGAGAATTTATGAAATGCATTTCATTCACATGCATATCATTAGTATACACATATGAATTATGATTTCGTACACATTGTAAAGATAGTATATGCACTCAATTGAAATATTCCGAGGTATGAAAGGTTTAAAATGATCATGATGTGAATTGTGTATTGTTTAAGTCTTGAATTTTTGTTTTGATTGGTTACAAGTAGTAAATTTGGAATTCATTGTTAGAATTGGAAAAATGATGCTTTTATGCTTTGTTCTTGATGTATAAAAATCATAGGTTATAGTTTGTTTTGTGGATGAATTAGATTGAATTTTGAAGTACAATGAAGGTGAATTAATTCTAAAGAAAGGTGCTAGTGTAGTGCTCTTGAAGTGGGAAAGAACTAGGATTACATGAATGATAGTGAATGAAAGTTTTTGTTTTGGTTTTTGATACATGAAAAATTACGATGACTAAGTTTATAAATTGAGTAACATTTGGCGTAGATAAATGAATGAAATTTGGCATATGTAATTAATTGAAAGATGGCAACAATGAATGAGTGACAAATGGACTAGTAACTAGGTGACATTTGGCAACTTATGGATGGGATAAGTGGCTTACATGCTTAGTCTCATATGCCATTGTAACATGGAGACACCTATCATTTGATGAGTCAAGCTACTGCAAGAGTAGTTTCTGTTGTGTTCATTCTTCTCCCTTTCGTTACGTTTACCACCAAAACACTCTCACAACTTCTGAATTTTTCTTCAATTTCGTTCATAGTCACCTCAAGATCCACACATAAATCTGCTCAAAGATAGCTATAATCTGCTATCATCATTTTGCCTTTGCTGAAATCATTTTACTTCTACCTTAAATTTGTGATGATCTTGTATACATGGAGTGTTAGACCATAATATTTATTTATTTATTTATTTATGGATTTATTTTTATATTATTTTCTTAGAAATTAGTTAGCATAAATAGAAATGTTAGAATTAAGTAGTAAGAATGCATAAAGGGTATTTTTGGCAAGTCACTTAAGGTTAAAAGATATAAGGCATAAAGGAAAGGGCAAAGTGGACTTTGCACACTCATTAAGGTTATTATTAGAAGAAGAAGTGTAGTCTTGCTTTTAAATGAAGAAGAAAAACAAAAATAAGAGAGAAAAAGAAAGTTGAGTGTTTCGATGCTTGAGAGGAAAGAAGAGAGTTAAGTTAGGGTTTCATTATTTCTTAGTTTTCAAGAGAGAATTTGAGGTTGTTCAAGAAGAGAAAAAGAAAGAAGAAGAGAAGAGCTTCCATTTGAGCTAATAATCTTGTTATTTGGAGAAGAGTTAAGGTAAGAACATTTTCAATCAGTAGGATTTTTGGAAAGGTTTTGGTTCATGAAGCTTAGGAAATGCATGAGTTTAAGTATTCTAGGATCAATTTTAGTGAATGTGTGTTCTTTAGGTTTTCAATTTGAATTCCTATTGAATGAGATTTTTTCTATTGTTGAAGGAAATCAAGAAGGGCAAGAGGTGCAAGAGGAGAGGCATTCTTAAGAAAATTTTTAAGCAAGGAATTCAATGTGGGTTTCATATTTATAATTGAGTAAATAAGCCATTAATATTTCTTTCAAATAAATGGAATTTAATGTTTTCAACTACTTTATAAATGTGAATTTATTGCTCTTTAAATACTTTGAG
>JANSVA010000008.1:44814952-44834182 GCA_025504915.1 Erythroxylum reticulatum | reverse complement strand
ATTAATTGTCATTATTATTTATTATTAAGATTTTTGAAAGCATGGTTAATGTAAACAGTAAACTAGTAAAGTATACAATACATCTGCATAATATACCAATATAGACTATTTTGTAATTTTTAAAAATTTTAGGGACTATTTCATAAATTTAAAAAATTTCCCGAAACGGTACCCGGTACCAACCGGTACCGGTACAGTTCCGTTCCAGGGCTCAATCCGGTACCAAACCCGGTACGGTATTCATAACATTGCCAAGGATACAATCTTCAACCTAAATGTCAAGCGCCAAACACATCCCGCTTTATTAGATTCCAAGTACTCTTTTTTTATCCGATTCAAATTCAGAAAATATCAATATGCTTAATTTGATTTTACACAATGTAATTCAATTAGATATGTTAATTTTTTAGAAGATATTTATTTTTGGTCATAAAAGTAGGTAATTAACCTTATTATTTTAGTAGTCACTGTCAGCCACAACGCCAAATATACATGTAGATCAACCGGTTTATATCTTTGATGTGAAAGATTTTCGTGGTTTACATTACATGCTGCCTCTTGCCAGCATTGCTTTTATATGTGGTCTTTGTCCCTATTATACCCTATACAGGACCAAAAAAGCTGCGTTGCACCCAAGTTTTTGGTTTTGCAGATATGTACATCTGACGACGTCCCTTTGCTGAACACAGGCAAGGAGGAAAAACAAACTTTGCGTAATAAGTTCAGCATAGAGCTGCTTTGAATACTTAGAGCCTCGTAAAATTTCTTTTCTTTTTCAAACATAATGGATTGGGTGGCCAAGCTAAAACTTGTTCTTTTCTATTGAGGTTTTAGAAACTGTTTGAAAATTTGATCGCCTTTCACTTAATTTAAGATTACTGGCACATTTATATCTTATGCTCAAGGCATGAATTTAAGTTTTACTCACATAAGATATAACTAAAAACTATAGGTTCAATTTTGAAAGTTTAACCTAAGTTTGACATAGATGCTTTCAAATATATCAGTTGATACTATGAAATCACTAGTCGAATAATCGAATGATATTTTCTAAGGTCTACGGATGCAACGTAATTAATTATCATATGCTTCCCTGAAGTTTTAATAGAACATGATGTTATTTTATTAAATAACTATCATTAGTTATAATTAGAGTAACTACATCAATGAATAAAGAGAATCTAATATTCGCTTGCCCAGTTTTCACTTATTTTCCTAATTCTTCCATGATAAGATATGTTCCCACATAATCTTAAAAAATTTTAAAACTTTATTAATTTATTAAAACCTAAGATATCAAACTAATTAAATATAATCAAATGTGAAACTAACTAAGATAATTAAATTTATAAAATAAATGTAAAATAATGAAATTTCTTTTATATTAACTTATGAGGGTTATTGTATATTAGATTGATGTCAAGTCTACAAGCCTACAAAGACAGTTAATCAAAGACACTCAACACCTAAGGCATTTGATTAGAACTCTAACTTTATATGTTGATGTTGATTGATGTTTTTCTCTTCGAATCACTGGGGCTCAAACGTAGGCCTAAAGCTCATGTGCTTGAAGAACGAAGATATTATGCTAAATAAATCAAGTTCTATCCATACACTAATTAAGGATGTGTCATTTATCTTTTAATTTTTTTTAGGACCTAGATTAGAAATGAAACTCTTAATATGTAGCATTATTGAAGCATAATTATTTACAAGGTAAAGTTTCCAAGCTAAATAAAGGTACCTTTAGATAATGCAAAATTTTATAACGTAAATTTTTCATATATGGGCTAATAATCAAACAATAATCATTTTAGAAGATTAATATAAACATCTTGCTAGGTCTGTGTCGAACAAGTTGGGAATTAGACAAGCATCATTCCCTAAAAAATTCTTTTAATATTCTCTATATGATCTAGTTGTTCCACATAATGCATAGACATTTCTACTACTTATAAGGAGATGAATCATTATTTAATGATTACTATTGATGTAATTCAATCTTGACCATCCATCCCTCTATATAAGGCATAAGATGTGGAAGATACCTCACTTCAAGTTGAGCTTGTTTTTGTCATTAAAATGCTTTAACAAGTTTGTTACAATATCTTAAGGTAAGACCATATCCCTTTCTTTTTCTATTTTCAATATAGAGAATAATATGGATGTTAATTAGGACTAGTTGAAGGAGTAAGGTTGGCTCTAGTAAATATATCAATGTAGGATCAACTTACTCCAACCTTAGAAATAACAATCTTGTATCCTTTAGACCTGTCAAGACCATACCACCTTCTCTTGTAACAATTTGGCCTCCTTTTAAAGTACCACAAAAGCCTAGCTTAGCCAAATCAGAGAAGAGGCTTCATCTTCAAAATTCTTTATTAGACTTCATAACTAAGTACCATGATCACAAATTTGAAGTGTGAATCAATAAGCTACAAAAGGTTGAGTTCAAGAAGATGAGTGAAAAGTTCTATATCATTGAGGAGATCTCACCCAAATATCCAAAGGACAATGAGCGTAATTTCTATCCTACACCTAACAAGATGTGAAATTAATATGATTCCAATTGTGGGTTTCGCTTCCCACCCACACTATAATCTTTTAGATCCTCGACACTGTAAGTGCAAGTCCTAACTAACTACATTTGTGGGTGGGTCTCAATTGTTAACAATTCTTAAAGGTTGCATAACTAGAAGAAGAAATTTATCTTTCTATCAAACAAGACAAGCTTTTGGAGTTGGAAAGTCATTTGGAGGGGTTTAACTAATATATTCTCTTGATTGGGATAAAGACAACACAATCCTTATTAATCCAACCTAATCTTCTACTTCAAGAAATTCTCTTTTGTAAACACAACCTTGATCTAGATAAAGGAATCTTGTAAAGAAGAGCATTCCTATAGGTCCTCTCTTTGTTCTTTATTTCACTTAGATTTTTAAATAGCATATTGATAACTATGTTGTTTTTGTAATAGTCATGAATATAAATAAGATGACTGTAAAGACAAAGTCAACCAAGGAGAAAGGTTGTTTACTTCATCTTCTAAAAAGAAGATGAAACAAAAGGTGATTAGGTCACTATGATGGATCCAACTCTTCTTGTTGCTTGCACCATTGTCTCTTAATATTCTTAACCTTCTCCATTTCACTCATCCTAACTAGTGAAGAATGATGTGGTTGCCCCTATCCTCTTTATGAATAATAGTTAGGATGAGTATTTACTCGCCAACTTCCACTTGAAGAAGATTGGCATAGTATTTAATAAGATTAGGAGTAGGTTTGAGATAGTTTATGGATGGTAACACCAAATTATAGGCAGCGGTTAGATGACATAAATATTTACTTTGTTCATATGTTCTCTAAGTAATATCTTGTTATGGTATCACTGCAACATTTGTAGGGTTTGATCCATATACGAAGGTTTAATAGAAGAGGTACTTAAACTTTTCCTTTACAGATTTAGAAATTATTGGTGCTTCTATTAAGCTTGAACTAATGATGAGTTTTCCAGTCCTGGTGGTGATGTTAAAGTCATTGGTCTTATAGGTACGGATTCTTCCAAGCCTTAAGATGACAACTTTTATGCTTCTAGAGGAACCCCTCTCTTTCCAGGCCTTTGCTTATTTTCTCTCTGTATGTTTCTCCCCCTATATGAAAGGGTCTAAAAATGTATGAATGTTTTGAGCTTGCTTAGCCTATTCTGTTTTTTCTATCTCAATATGTTTAGTCATGCTTTAATTTTATAATAGATAATTTCTAAATAGATTTAACTAACCTTAGTAGTGTATGTAGTTTGGCTCTTTTGCTTTAATCCAATTCAAGTGAACTTGATAGGTCTATAGAGTTTAGCTTATTACCTTGACAAATTTCGAAGGATAAATTTTAATGAACTTGCTAAGTCTACAAAGTTTAGCTCTCTAGCGTTTTTAAAATTAAAAAAATATTAAAGAACTTGACAACCTTGTAGAGTCAAGCTCTCTATTCTATCAAATTTTAAAATGTTTTACTAAACTTGTTAACACTTTAGAATTTACTTTTCTATCCTTATTAAATGTCAAAACATTTTATTAAAATTGAGAGGCCCATAGAGTCTAGTTCTCTAATATGTCAAATTCCAAAACATTTCAATAAACTTGACAAACGTGTAGAGTCTAACTCTTTAGACATTAAACTTCAATGCACTCAATTGAAAGTTTGATGTTTTTCAATCTATTATTTCTTTATGTTGGGCTTTTGGAATTCATGGAAACCTCTTTTGAACTTTAGAATCTTAAGCCTACAAGTTTTATTTTTGGCTAAAGAGTTAAAAAAATTCCTTATAAACATAAGACTTTTAGGCTTGTAGATTTTTAAAAATATTTTGGAGCCAAAGAGTGATCATGTCATTTGAGCTTTAAAATTTATAAGCTCTCAAATACCACAAGCACCTAGGTCACAACTGTAGTATGAGAGGTGTCGATCCCACGAGGGGGCTGCTAATCTAATTCTACATTATCTAAGGCTAAAAATATTGAATTAATATAAATAAAGTTCCACAAGAAATGCAAATCTAAGAAATTGATTGGCAAAAGTTATAATTCAGAAAATAACATAAAAGAAATGAAATTTTAGCAATGCAGAAACATAATGAAAATCAATTAAGAGAAATTAAGCAAGTTATAAGAAAGGAGATTTTACCTATCATTAATGCTAACCTAGTTGATTATGTGTTAATGGGTGTTGGTTCTAGATGATCCTAGGGTTGATTACTCTCTCTCAAGTTATAACCATTAAGCCCTAATTTATAAACCCTAATTGGATTATGAAATTTGTAATCACTCAATTAACAAAAAATTACAATCCTAATTATATCCAAAGCACTCTAATAAACTATCGGGTCTTATACGATATCTCTCTTCGCACAATTACCGATCTGATTCTTTATGGGTTCTATTGAATCACCTAACTCTCATTAATCTGATCCAATCATTTTTTATTCGATTCACCCTCTCAGTTTATTATCAAATTATGCAAAAAAACGTAATTAATCACAATACCTAATTCAATAATACAAAATCAACACATATAACATTAAATCAAAATAAAATCCCTAAGGAGAGTTTAGAACATCTTTAATTTCCAAATCATATCATCATACTTTCTATCTCAATTCTATACATAAATAAAATTCAAACGAAAAGGAAATATAACTTCAAATAGACGATGGAAGGCAGTGATGTCGGAAAACCTCCTGATCTTGGAAGCACATCGAATCAGCTTTGTCTTCCTCTTCCTTATTCTTCTTTCTCTCTCTCTCGGTATTCTCCCTTTAGGGTTTCAACAATGGCTCCAAAAATGCTCCCTTTTCTCTTCTCTTGTTGTTCTTTAAATAGTCTTTTATGCTTTAGGCAACCTTAGGGTTTTTTTAGAGTTCCAAAGGTCCAAAAAAATCCCTCAAAATGTGAACTTTATAAGTGTTTGTGCGTTTGCCCGATGCAGACCACGACCGTGGCCTTGTAGGCTATGATCATGGCCAACATTTAAGCCTTCTATCATGATCATGGCCTCATGGGTCGTTGTTTTGACCTAAATGTCTTCCGAAACTCCTCCGTTCTTTGATATTGACCTTGAAATACTAGCAAACATGCATGTTAGGTCCTTTTAACATGCAAATTTTGGTTTTGTTATGAAGTTGAAGAGACTTTTCCTAGACTTAATGTTTTTAACATATATGTTTTTCGTTTATGCTGGAGAGTTTAAGAGACTTCTTTTAAACTTAAGGGCTTTCTAACCTACATTTTTTTTGTTTCAAACTAAAATCTTATTGGTCCTCAAATAACACACAAAAAGGATATCAATTGTGTGGGTACTTTTTGTCCTATTTGTAAATTAATAACCAACTCACCTATTGTAAATGATTACAAAATATTGATATATGATAATCACAAAGTAGTAATAATAATAATAATTAAAAGAGAGAAAAAAGTTTGTTAAATAATCACTAGTCTTCTATATCTTAGGTACTACAGGGTAAAAGACCTTTAGAATAATTATTCGTCATAATTGAATATCTTAAGACCCACACTTAGAGCTTTTTTTGTTTTTCTTTTGATCTTCTAGTAGATTTCAATTCTAATTTTTTAATGCGAAATGTCTAATCTACTTCATTTTTTTCGACAATAGCTACTTGATTGGTTTTTATTAATATTGACTCTATTGCTCCTTAAGATATCATTGTTAGATCTTGATTTTAATTAGTAATCAACCTTATACTTTGTGGCCAAATTATTGAGTCAATGCTTATATTTATGTTCTCTTTCATTTACTTGAACTTTTATAACTTGTTTTCTTTCAACTCATAAGAATTATTGAGTGAATTCACTACAAGTTGTGATTTTTATTTGATAGTTATGGACTTGACTTAAAGTTCATTGGCCAGCTTTAGCCCAAATAACAATGTTTTATATTAATACGATAGAAAAAATTACTTGGTACTTACATGGAATATATCAAGAAAAGAAAGTACTGAGTTTAAAATATAGATAAGGTATAAAACTTAATCAATCCTACCACTTAGTCCAGTATGATAGAAAAACTTCATCAAAGGTATAAAAATTAATCAATCATACCACTTAGTCCAATATGATAGAAAAAATTTATCAATATTGACAATAGAATATATTAGCTAATGTGACTAGAAAAATATTCAATAATTATTGATTAAAAATAAAAATTAATTACTTAATATTTTATATTTTAAAAATTTTAATTATGATAAAATGTAAGAAACTAATTATCTTGCTTATTAGAATTATTGTATAATAAATAAAATATTTAATTTATTTTCGTAAAAACAAATATATAATATTAATTATAAAGTTTATTAATAAAATCTATAAAGTAAAAATAAATCAAAGTAATAATTATTTATTCATATAAAATAAATTATAGATAAAATAATAAACTTACCGTTTTATTTATTAATATCATTACATATTAATTTTTTGAAACTTAATTTATTGTCATATAAATATGATAAAGTACTATATTATTAGTTACTAAAAAATAAATAATGCTTTTTTGGTATAAGTAATAATATGTAAGTATAAAAATAAAATAAATAATAAGAAGTTCTATAATTTTATTTAATAATAACAAAATTCAATAAAAATTAATTATATCCAGAAATAGAAACTATAATTAAAATAAGAAATGATCATCTTATTTAAAAATAATATATTACTAATACTTAATAAATTCTGAAATTTTGTAAACTAAATTAATATTACATATTAAATATTATATCTTTTAAATATAAGTAATAATCTGGAAAAATACTAAATTAACAAATGAATCTATTGGACGTAAACCATTTATATAGTTTTTTAATTCTCAATCACCCTTAGTTGTTTAGGTGAAAAAAATTCGTAATGTGTGTATTTTATTAGTATTTATAATAAAGAAAGTTAAGAGAATTTCATTTAAATATGAACACTTTTCACAAAATTCGGGTTTTAAAGAAATTGGTAAGATCACACGAGATTGACGTTTTTCGCTTAAATTTTTCGTAGGTTAAATTTAATACATAATCCCAAATTTAGCGGTTAGAATCTTCGAACGAAATGCGGAACATATTGTGAGGCGTGAAAAGAAAAGGGCAAGTTTGAGCCCTTGAGGGACTTTGCTCTTTTGCAATTACTATTATATTACTAATGCATGGAGTTGACAATTGTCGAAGGCGACAAAGGCCATGACATGAGCAATGACACGAGAGCGCAAAAGCATGTTTCAGTTGCTACCTCTGTCACTCGTGACTAAAATCTAATAATGAAACCAGGCCCAGGCCCAGGCCGATGCAGGTCTGATGTCATTTTCATAAATATTTGAAAATACTAAAATTAATTAATTAATTAATAGTTGAAGGAGTTTTACAGCTTCAAGATTTGTAATAATAGTAGAGGCTGCTATTTTCAGTTCTTACTAATTAAACCATCCTTTAGAGGTTGATGCACGAACATATACACAGTTTATGGCGTCGGTAGTTACTTAAACCAAAGCACAAAGGTAAGGCAACTCCATACAGCTATAACAATAACTCAAGGGGGAAGCATATGAACAATGGACATATTCTGATTTGATTATCGAAGTTGGTTAAACTAAGTCGCTGGAGACAGGGCGGGTTCCGTCGTTGCCTCTCACTTTTCTATTATCTTGCTTTTGGCGGGTACCTTAGTCACTTTAAGATCGTTGACTGACCAAAGGGTTGGGTGACGTCGTCTGAAATGACTGTCCTAAGTGTTTGGTGGGTCCCCCGTGACGGGTTGATCTGAATCTTTGTCGGCGCATATCATAACTCACAAGTGCAAAGGAATTATTCCAAAGTCACAACAAATGTGCTCATAAAACATCTTTTGATTTTGACCGTTTATTATTATTGAAACTAACTCAAAATTATTATAAGCCTACTGAACAATTCCTACGTTGTAATTTGTATTAAATTTTTAAAAAACATTTACTATTACAAATAAACATCTTAGCATTTTCGTTTGATTTGTCCACTTCTGAAGGTTCCACGCGATTTCAACCAACTATCAAGGCATTAGATTGCTTGTGACGGGGTACAAATTGTCGTCGTCACTTCAAGTGTATAAAAGGTCATTGACGCGTAGGCCTTCCATTTCATTAAATGCTTTGTCAGTCCACCTTCTTTTCCCTAACATCTTCCATTTACTTTTTTCTTCTATTCATCTTTCTCTTTCCACCACCTTTCTTTTCGTAGAGGTTCATAATTGAGAAAACACTCTTGGAGGTGTCTAATTAATCAAAAAGATGTACTTCTTTCCACAAAATTTCTTTTTCTTTTTCTCATTCTAACTCAAAAAAAAAAAAAAAAGACTTCTAACAAGCAATACCTGATAAAAGCACCCGAAGAATCATATTTCAGCACAGTTACAATGCCGACGAGACTCCTTTACTTATTGGACAGATTCGGAGGTTATGTATGTAATGTCTAATCTTTCCCTTTGAGTTTCTTTTGCATCAGTCTTCGTCATAAGTTGAGTTTCATTCTTTCGTAATTTCTTCGCGGACAACATAGTCTTGTCCCATCTATCCTTTCCAAATGACGCATTTAAGGTAATTTCAAGGAGTTATTTGGTAAGATATAATAACATGACAGTAACATTCGAATACTTTGTTTGCAAGAAATTTAAAGCAACAATAACACAACAATCCTATCCTATGAAAATTTCATTGGTTATCGGATTTGGAGAGGTCTAATTATATAATCTTACTCCTAATTAATAGAGAGGTTATTTCTGACAGACCTATTATGAACTTTATCGTAGAACCTAATTAAAATTTAGATTATGTTTGATAATTTACACTTACTCTTAATTTTTCCCATATAATTAAGAGAGAATAGAAGTAAGATTATATCTTTTGAAAAAGAAAAGGGCAATAAATTAATTAATAATGAGAATTATAGAAATACATCTCAAGTCAATTACGATATCTTAAAGTAGCCTATCAAAACCTAACTACTACTAATCAATAGCAACAGTTTAACCAAATTAATGTAACAAAAATGTAAGTTTTTTATAACTTGCGAACGATTGTACTAAAAAGTCACACTAAGTAACTTCTTAGGAAAGATTGGAGGGTCTGAACCAATTGTTTAAACTCCAATGTCCTTAGATAGAATTTAGTATAGATATATAATTTAATAACACAATATATTGCAACAACAATACCCACACAATAGCTACTAAATATATAAACAAACAAAACATAAAGAACACCAAAATTTTAAAAGGTTTCGACCAATTTTGACCTATGTCCGCACACATAACTACTATATTTCACTATCCTCACCAAATACTATGAGTGAAATATTACAAAGAGAGAAAGAATAATTGCCTTAAAATAAGAGAGGACAATTTTGGGATGATTACAACTATAGAATAGCACGCCCTTTTATAATCCCAAAATCTCCCTTTCAGTTTGTAATTATTCCATACGGGACCTCTTGTAGTCATAAAGCCACCCATTGATTTTTTATTTTTCCTATGTTGGATAAGCCATATTTCAACAACTCTCCACCTTGGCAGATTTCCACATTTTCATTCTTCTCTCGAACCATTATTAGTAAGGTCTTCAAATGCACCTCATGGTGTCACAAGTTTCAATTCTAAATAGTTTTGAAACTTGATTGTTATTATAACCTTTGTCATCATATCAATAGGATTTTTGTTGGTCTGAATCTTTTGAAGTATTACCCCACATTCTTCTAGAATCTCTCGTATAAAGTGATATTGGACACCAATATGCTTTGTCTTTGCATGATAAACTTAGTGCTTTGCTAAATGGATAGTACTTTAACTATCAAAAAACAATGTAACATTCTTTTGAGTGATTCTCAATTCACTAGGCAACCCATTAAGCCAAATTATCTCTTTAACAGCCACTATAACTTCCATATACTCTACTTTCATTGTAGACAGAGCAACCGCTGACAGTAAAATTGACTTCTACTTAACTAGTGCCTTCGAAATAGTAAATACATAACTAGTAATAGTTAGAATCACGGTATATGACTATACATTGTCCACATTCTACTTGTCTTGCTAAAATAATAGTCTAACATCTACGGTGTTTAGGAAGTACCATAGAATCCATTTCACAGCTTACCAATGAATCTTCTTAGGATTATGCATATACCTACTCACAGCCCTAACTTCTAGTTAAATTTCAAGTCTTGTATACACTATAGTATATGTCAAGTTACATATTGCACTTGTATATGACACTTTTTCCAAATATTCCATGTTTGTTTTGCTTGGTGGAAAATTTTATAACTTTAAGTGAGGAGCAAGAGTAGGGATAACATTTGGGCCTAAGTCCAGCTTGATCTGAGATTACCGAAATTGACTGGCTCTTGGGATGCCCAGGCCTTAAGTTAAGATCAAGCTTTGAATACCTGAGCCTAAAGTCAAGCTTAAGCTTTAGTTACGCAGGCCAGGTTGACCCAACCCAAGGCCTAATAACTATATGGAAAATGATATTGTTTTGTAAAAAATGATGTTGTTTTTTGTTTTTAATTTAAAAAATTAGGCTAGGCCAAGTCGAACTTGAGCTCAGGCTTAAGTATATTGCCTCAAGCCTAGGCCACATTAGAAGTTTTCAGGTTGGGCTGGTCCTTGGCTTAATTTAACCCATTGTCATCCTTAAACAAGCGGAGTATTAACATGTTTTGATTTATCATTCATTCCAAAACATTTCAGTACCTTTGCAAATATTATTTCAAAGTTAAACAAAGTTTCCCTAGCTTCATATCTCTACTTATTTCCATTCCAAAAATCTTCTTGGTTTCACCCAAATCCTTCATTTTAAGCTCCTAGTTCAACTATAATAGCCAGTTTCCAAACCTACTAGGGGATTAGAGTGTTAGATTGCTTAGCCACATGAATTACATCATATTGGAATGAATTTGGTGCATGTAGGATATGATTTTTATGATTTCATTCACATGCATAATATGAGCATACACACATGAAATTTGATTTAGAAAATTGCACTCAATTGACATGTTTTGGGGTATGAAAGTTTCTAAATAATTGTGACATGATTGTGGATTTCTAATATCTTGTATTTTGGTATACCAATAAAAAGAATTAATAGATTACAATTACTAATTTGGAGTTCATTATTACAATTGGAAGATTGATGGATTAAAATGTACATTTAGACTAGGAAAAATTTCAAGTAGCAAGATAAGTTGACATGTGAAAATTTAGGATAACTAAGCCTATAAATTAAATGACATATGGCAGTAGAATTAAGTGACAAATGGCGTAGGAAGTAAGTGACATATGGCAGCCTAAAGAGAGGACATGTAGCTGGCCTAGACACTTGACAAGTGTCCTTAAACTCACCCTCCACTCACACCACACGACACATATGTGGCAGAGTCTCTTCACTTGCTGTTTTCTGCCGAAACTCTCTCCCTCTTCTTCCTCTCACTGCTGAAACTTTCTCCCTCACATCTCTATGTTTCTACCTAAATTATGTTCAATTGCAACACCAAAATTCATGCAAAAAATCCTTTATGAAGATAGTTATAGAAGAAGAACATTGTTGTAATTGTTGTTATCATTTTGTCTTTGCTGGAAACATCCCACTCACACCTTGTTCTTGAGATGATCTTGCATGCATGTGAGGCAAAGCAGGCTTGATACATTGAGGTGGAATTTGAGCTAAACAAGTAAGTGAAATACTAAACTATTGTGACACGTGTTAGCAGAATTTTATGATTATTGATTAGGGATGGATTGAATGTAGTGTTGACGTTGAAGTTGTGCTAGAAAATGATGGATGAATTGGTTACTTTTCTGTTTTGTTTTTGGATGCATGAAAACAGTAGTTTATAGGCTGTTATATGGATGATCTAATTTGGGATTTGAAGTATAATTGATGACGAATTCATGATAAAGATAGGTTTTATTGAAGTGTTTTCAAATCTAGAAAAGTTAGGAATACATGTAAGATGGTATAAAGTGAATGGTAATGAAACAAATGATTAGAATTTTGTGGGACTTAATGTAACCTATATGGAAGCTAGACTAACATGAAATGAAGTAGCGTTATAGGACATGAATTCTAGAAAAAATTCAAGTAGTAGTGGTGTTTGTAAGTATGTGAAATTCATGGAGAATTGAGGAAGAAAGACTGTGCATGAATAATTTCTATTTTGTGTACATGTTGAACTAACTAAGGAAAATTCACTCTAAATTGCTGTATTTGGTCATGATTAAGGCTTGGAATGAACCTATATAGTTGCTTGATTAATTGGTTAAGAGCATGATAAGTTTAGGTTAATTGATGTCATAACTTAAAGAATGTACTGTTTTGGTATCAATGTAACCAAATCTAGAAATTATGACGTGATGAAGGAATAAAGGTATTCTTATAAATGCAAACATGATCTTAAGGATATGAGTAATGTGTATTAGGCATGAATCAATGAGCATTAAAGAACCTAAGGTAATTGTGAATGAGAATTGGGTAATTGTATGAATATATATATTGCTAGAAAAGTTTGGTGAATGTATGATTGATGAATTTGGGGTAAGTTTACTTAAGGTATAAACCTGATTGTAAACTAGATATATACAAGCTATAATGTTTGAATGGTCAAGATATTTGTATAAAAATACATACCCGAAAAGTCAATTGAGCTTGCATTGAAACATGACGCATATACATATACATGTGCATGATTGTATATTCATATGATTAAACAAATTAGTGATTTGTGAACTATATGTGTAATGCATGAAAATAGATGCATAAGGTGATCGTCAACATCCAGACATTGCCGGAACATCGAGGTAATAGTTTTTCTAGAGCGTATTGTGAGTTAACTTAGATGTGTAAGCTCATTTATATGTGCTTCTATATGTATTGTATGTTAATATGGAACATGTGTACAACTGATTAATAAATGCCGAACTTAGATTCGAGGAGTCTAATATATGTGGCATGAGTACACAGAAATAAAAGGAAATCAAAACATAGCATATGAAATGATGCATCTCATTACATTGAAATGCATGATCAAATAAAGGAGTTATGACCAGACTGACTGATGAGGGAAAAGAGCTTTGAGATCAAGATTATGAAATAGAGCCTCAGGCTTCGATAACATGGACTCGTTATCCACAATGGATATGGGCCAAAAATGATCTTAGTGTCCACAACGGATACGGGAAAGTAAATTGGGTTGATAGAAACTTGGTCACAACAAAATAAAAATGAAAATGGAAACACATGTGCATTTGCATATACATCCTCACATGTATCAAATGATTGAATTGAAATGTATTATTGAATTGTTTTGAAATAGTGAATTACATTTGAAGTTAACGGATGATGTGTTGTGATATGAAATGCTAGTTTACACGATATGCTTGTGGAATTATGATAAACTTTGATATACTTGTTTTTGTGATCTGAATTGAGTGAATACATCGATGATGGTTCACTCAATTGTGATCTGAATTGAGTGAATACATCGATGATGGTTCACTCACTGAGTTCACAAACTCATCAAAATTACAATGTTGTCTTTCAAGTTTAAGGTAATTCTAGCTACTAAGGTGATATAGTAGAAGTCTAGTACTTACATTTTAGGGACAAGAATGAATCAAAGGTTTGATCAGCTGAATCTAAGAAGTCTAGTTAGAATAGTGTGCATTAGCATCCCATTTTATGTTATATTTTTGGTATTGAAATTTAACTTAAACAAATGTTGTGTAATGTATATGTGGATTTTGAATTGTAATGACATGTGACTTTTATGTTTGTCAATGAAATGGGAAGAATTGAATATTTAGAACGCTTATGATATGTTTGATGCCTTTAATGAGCTATTTTGATTGTATTAATGTACCATTTTCATATAGTATATTTTTGAATATCCTTTGGTATGTTCGGGAAGGTGCTCTATTGGAGTGGTACGTTACATCAACTAAGTCTTTAGTTTATCAATCTCTGATTAACTCTTAGATGCTACTGATATATTATTGACATACAATAAAAGATATATGTAGGAACCATCTTGTAGCTTGTATAAATATGCATAATAATCATACTTGGTTCCTTTTTTTTCTTTCTTTCTAAAGGTAAATACACACAATAATCATACTTGCCTCTTGTGTACTTTTACCCCATCATAAATTTATCAAATCGTTTGTTCCCATTGTCCTAGTGATTACTTTAACATATACAATAAAAGTTCTAGCCTACACACTATATTTTCTTATCCATCAACCTTGAACCCTTTAATGTATGCATATAGATTTCTTCTTTCAAATCTTATTGTAAAAATGCAATTCTTACATCCAACTAGACCAAATTTAGATATAACTATGCTACCAAAGCCAAGAATATTTGAATGGAGGAATATTTCACAACTAGAGAAAGAACTTCATTATAATCAATTCCCTCCATTTAAGTATAGCCTTTGGCTACTAATTGTGCTTTGTAATGAACATCATTTTTTTGGAAAATCCATCTTTCTTTGCATATACCTATTGGCATCTAATTGCTTTTTTATTCTTTGAGAGACTAGCTAGCTTCCATGTATAATTCTTTCGAAGAGATTGCTTTTCCTCCTTTATGGCATTCCATCACTTTTCTCATTTTGATCTTGGGATTACTTCATCATAGATAAAAGGAATGTCGTCAATTACAAATGGTGATTCAAAGGCTAAAATATTGTTGTAGCGAGAAAGAATTAGAGTATTCCTCTCAATTTTTTTAATGTAATTGGTAAAAAAAATGTGAACGAGGTTTTTAGGTTGGAACCTCATCTTCATCTGTCTCTCCTTTCTTCCACGCGAGCCTATACAAAGGATTTGGTTAAAATATGCCAGATTTTTCCAAGTATACAAATGGAACTACACTGCTTTCCTTCTCTTTCGTTTGTTGGAAAAAGCAAGCTAAAATATTTTAACCAAAAGTTGTTAGTGGTGATCATTTCACAGGCGCTTCCACATTTTTCCTTACCAAAACAATAATACTTTTGTCAAGCTCCACCTATTTAAGAGCATCATTTACTAGCTTTGTGGTTTCAAATGTCACATTTAACATTATTAATTCATCAAAGGTAACATCCATGTTAACAATTATCTTCCTTGTTTTTGGACACCATAAGTGATATCCTTTTAATTCATAATAGAATCCTATGAAGATAGCTTTCTTTTCTTTTAGGTTTAGCTTTGATTCTTGAATATGGTAGTATACAGTAGAACCAAACACACGCAAAGAGTTGTAATCTCTAGCAAGTTCTCCACACCATTTTCAAGTGGTGTTTTACCATTAATAGAAATAGATGGTATATGATTGATAAGATGATATGCATATTTTACTATTTTAGCCCATAATTCTTTGCCTAAACTAGCATTAGACAATATACATCAAACTTTCTCTAGCAAAGTTCTATTTATGCTTTATGCTACTCTATTTTGTTATAGCATTTTTTGACTGTAAAATGTCTCATGATGCCTTCATCTTCACATATTTTAAAAAATGGATCAATAAAGTATTCTCCACCATTATCTGAATAAAGATGTTTAATGCTTCTACTAGTTTGAGTTTCATCATCTTCCTCCATTTCAAAAAAATCTAAACACTCATTTTTTTTGTCATTTCATACACCCACACTCCTAGAGAAAAGTCATCAACAAAGGAAACAAAATAGTATCTTATTCTTAATGATCTTATTTTAGAATGACCCCATATATCAAAGTGAATATAGTCCAAAATATCCTTAGTATCATGGATTACAGTGCCAAACTTCACTCTTGTTTGCTTTCCTTTTACATAATGCTCACAGAAGTCTAATTTTTAGGTTTGAACTCCATTTAATAATCCTTTCTTAGATAATAATCTCAAGGATTTTTCTCTAGCATGTTCCAAATGCATGTGCTATAATCTGGTTGCTTCTAACTCTTGTTCATCATTAAAAATTACTGCTGCTATCCTAGTAATTATACTACCATAATAGTAATATAATTTGTTGTTACTTCTAATTCCCTTCATTACTATAAGAGCACCTGGACTGATCTTCATTATTCCAACTTCTACTGCTACCTTTATACCTTTTGATTCTAAAGTTCCTAAGAAATGAGATTCTTCTTCAAATTAGGCATATAACAAACATCTTTTAAGATTCTTATTAATATATCCATATTTTTCAAAAGGATAGAACCAATCCTATATATGTGAAGAGGAGGATCATTTAGTGTATATATATATATATATATATGCCCTCCTTCTATTTCTCTAAAATCAACAAACCAATCATAATTAGGATAGGTTGCATCTAACAACCATATGTTTAGGGTAGTTAGGTGATGTAATAGTAAGGGAAAAATTAGAGTCTTCATCATACTCAGCTACATTTGAATCTGAGATAGCCTTTCCCTTATAAGATTTGGATTTATTCTTCAACTTTGGGCAATCCTTCTTCTAGTGGCCTTTTTCCAAACAAAGGGCACAATCATAATTGGCCAGTCTTGATCTCAATTTTAAGTTCCCTCTCTTTCCCTTCTTTTGCTTTACAGACGACATTTGACCATTAAAGCTTCTACATCTCCATTTATACCATCTTTCATCTCTTTTCTTTTAAATTCATAACTATACAAGGCAGAAGTTACTTCACTTATTGACACATTAGCCTTCCCATATAGTAGAATAGTTTCAAGACACTCATACCCCTTTGGGAGTGATCCTAGTATCATCAAAGCTAGATTTTTGTTAGAGAATGTCACATCTAAATTCAATAAACGAGTAACCAACTGATTAAAATTGGTGATGTGATCATTCATTGTAGTACCCAAAATATAGGTAAAGAAAAATAGTCTCTTCGTCAAATAGAGATTATTCTGGCAACTCTTTTTCATAAAATTCTCTTCCAATGCCTTCCAAAATTGACTTGTAGAAGTATCTTTCGAGAATGTTTACTTTTGTTTTCTTGAGAGACATGAACAGATTGTACCACATGCTAATCGATTGATGGTTATCGAATCTTTCTCCTTCATATCATTTGGTTTCTTTTCTTTAATGGCAACATCTAGACCTTGCTAAAATAAGGCATATAGAAGCCTCACTTTGTCACATACTGAAATGACTTATTATGTCAATTAACTCCACCACCATCCTAGAATTTGTAATAGTATTCCTTCCCAATATTGAGAAAAATCTAGGAGTAGTACTTCCCAAGTTTGATGAGGAACTTATGGAATCCATTGTCATCTTCAACTGTAATTCTAAATAGAAGTTCATAAGAAAATCTTTTCTAATGTGGAAGATCAGGATTTGCTGCAACCACAAAGCATACTAAGATAACTTTGGCTCTGATACCAATTGTAACAAAAACATGAGTTTTTTTATAGTGTGTGAACGAGGATCCTAAAAAATCACACCAAGTTAATTATTAGGATAGATTAAAGGGTCTTAACCAACCATTTAAAGTCCAACCTCCTTAGACAGAATTTAGCATATATGTGTAATTTAATAGAACAAATAAATAGGTAAATAGAAAAAAAAAACTAAAAAACACTAAAGTTTTAAAAAGGTTCAACCAGTTTTTGCCTATGTCCTTAAACATTACTAATATATTTCACTATCTTTGCTAAATACAATAAGCGAAATATTACATAGTTTCTTTAGAATGAGATAGGGATATTTTTGGATGATTACAATTGTGGCATAAAACATCCTTTTATAATCATAAAACCTTACTTTGAGTTTCTAATTATTCCAGGTGGGATACCAGCTCTTATAGTCATAAAGCCTGTTGGACCTCGTTTTTGGAGCCCAATAACCGGAGTCCTAAACCTTGTGCTTATTACCCTGGAGGGTTATTACCATCATTCCACAAGGTTGGTGTGCCCAAACCAGTCAATCACCCGAAATACAACTTGAATTCTTAAAAAAAATTGTAGCTCTAAGTCTCTAGTTTGCTTTGAAGCAATAATCACTTTAATCGGAGTTTTACAGCTCAAGATATATTCATACCCCCAATCATGCTCTCTCAACCGATCTCTTAATTACTCTAATGCAAACTTTCTCAAAACAACTCCAAAAGATACAAATTTTCCTGAGAAGATAGAAAAAGATGTTAGGAATCCATTGCTTTAAGAATAACTTCATTTGGAGGTCGGGCGAGGAATGTATACACGAAAGAATCGAACACGTTTACACCATCAATCAATTTGTACCTATCTTGGCGCAATTGCCATAACTCCCACTACAAATGTCGGATTGACCTCTTTTTAGACTGTTTTAAAGAAGACTTCTATATCTACAACTTTTATAAAAACTCGAAGACAAATTCCACCTTAAGAAGGATAAAAAATGGAACAGAAGATAACGATACAAATAAGACGATGCAGAAGGTCAAACTAAGACGATGCAGAAGGTCAAACTAAGACGATACAGAAAGTCAAACTAAGATGGTCAAACTAAGACGAATCAAAACTAAGACGAAGTAAAATGAGACAAATCAAAACTAAGAAGAATCAAAACTATGACGAAGCAAACTAAGACGATGCAAAACTAAGACGAACCAAAACTAAGACTAAGCAAACTAAGACGAATCAAAACTGAGACGAATCAAAACTAAGACGAAGCAAACTGAGATGAATCAAAACTAAGACGAATCAAAACTAAGACGAAGCAAACT
>JANSVA010000008.1:44776787-44801803 GCA_025504915.1 Erythroxylum reticulatum | reverse complement strand
CTCAGATAATACTCATTTGTCTATTTGATCTAAAGAGCCTCTTTTTCATTAAAGAGTCTCCAGATTCTCTTAGCCACAAGATCATCTGACTTGAGACAAATCCTAATCCACCTTCTTGCTTTTTCTAGAATAATTGCTCCTATTTGATTTTTTCTCCTTTGGGATTATCAAACTCTCTAGAATATAGAAAGTTCCTAATACATTTAACTAACTCCTTGTTGATCTTCTTAAGGAAGAACAGGTGAGCACTCTAATGAGTGTGAAGATTATTTAGAACTAAAATGATAAGATTAATTCTTCCAAATTATGACAAAGTTCTGTTTTCTTATGTATTTATTAGGTTTTTGAATTTCTCTAATAGTACTAGACAATCTTGATATCTTAACTGCTTAGAAGAGATTGGAACTCCAAGGTATTTAAAATGCAAGATGTGGAGATTAAACCCAATTATGTTCTTTAATATGTCAGTGATAGAAACATCAAAATAAAAATAAACCTTTCTTTTTTAAAAGTTGACACTTATTCTAGAGATCTTGTAAAACGCATGAAGAGATTTGTGTAATAAAGAGATGGAAATTAGACCAACTCTATAGAAAATCATAAGATAATACGTAAAGCTTAGATGAGTAAGTTGCATCTCCTTGCATTTGTGATAGAAACTAAAACTAGGAGATCTTGATGTATTCAACCTAATTGAATATGGAGAAAGTGGGTCTCCCGGCGTTATCTTGTTAGAGCCTTTTAAATTTTTTCTTGGGGATCCATTATTAAGCACATTGTAAGAAACGGTTGTGAGGCAAAGTTTGATCCAATTAATGAATTTGTTGGGGAAGCCAAGCCATTCGAGGCTAATGAGAATGAAATTTCAATGAAGTTGACAAAAGCTTTAGAGCAATCCACTTTAATACCATATGTTTTAATGGATATAATGGTATTATAATCCCTCATCAATGCCATGAGTTGTCCTTTTTCTTGAGAAGGACCACCGAAGATGTATATGGACCATAGTTATGGCGTTCATAAGTTCCCTGACAGATTACTTTATTATATCTATTTGAGTTCTTGAATAGCAATATGGAAGTGCTTGCAATCTAGGGGAAGGTGGTTCCATTCCTAAAACACCACTGTGGGTTCAGACAAGACTATGTTAATTTCATCAAATGCACTACAACACCACAGTGGGTTCAGACAAGACTATGTTAATTTCATCAAATGCACTGCACTACTCATCCTTCATTCTCATCTGTTGCAATTGATTCTCAATGGGTATTTAGAGTTGCATCATTAGAAATTGGCTACTTGATGAGTGTTGTAGAGTCTTATGGAATTATTTGCTCAAAATGACCCGAGATTTGCGTTCTAGGTTTCCCTATAGTGTCACCATGCTTCGTTAAATATCATTGTTCTATTTTTGAAATTGCATAATATGTCATTTAACCCAATCAACCATTGCACTCCCAATATGTCATCGTAAACCCCTAATGGTAGCACCAGAGCATCCATGGTGAATTGTGACTCCTACGTCGTCCAAATGAAATCCCTAAAACATTGTCGACTTTCCAACTGTAGTCCTCCTCCGACCATGATCAAAATCAACTCTATCTACTGAAGGTCACAGCCCCCTTCTTTACTATGGTGGTATACATGAAGTTATACTTCTATTGTCATTTGGTATGTGAATTCTTTATGTTTGATGCATCCCTATTAAGCTCATTTCATTAAACTCGACCTCTCCAAATAATCCCAATATGGCCTGCATAGACACCATTAAATAGTCTTCTTATCTGAAGCCTTTTTCAAATTCTTCCTCCTTTTGTATTATTTTCCATCCCACACTAAAATGATATCCAATTAATAACTGAATGGAACAAAATTCATAATATGATGCATTCTTACTATTACTATAGCTATGTAACTAAACTAAAAGAATAAATGGTTTAGTTTTCAGTTCAAAATTGTATAAGTTACAAAGATAGTCATTGGATCTTTTTACCTTGTCTTTGGTCTTTAATCTTTAATCTCCCTCTAGAAACTAGCCAAGTGACAAAAGAAGCTTTGGGCATCAAAAAGATTCTCCAAACAATGTTATACCATGGCATAAATGGTGTTTGAGGTCTAAGAGCTTTTAAAAAGGAGAGGTAGTGGCACCTTAATTTCTGTTGATGGTCTACATTGCTTTATCTTTCACTTTGCAGTTAAGAAAATAGATAGGGAGGTGATTCTTTGGTCTATAAACACCCCCACTAGTTATTAAGCAAACTTTATGTTCAATAACATGCGTAACTCTAGTCTAGATCAAAATTTTAGCGATGAGTGTTAACAGTCCCCCTCTTAATATTAAACGACTTAGGATGGCCCAGTTGATAAACTAGATTACATGTCTTCACCATTTCCAACCTGAATTCTAATAAAGGGGTAATATCCTTTCTTTTCTTGAGCATTTGTAGGAAAGGCTATGAGTGTTCATTCTTTTCACCTATTTGCTAGAAATTGGAATCCCTCAGATAATACTCATTTGTCTATTTGATCTAAAGAGCCTCTTTTTCATTAAAGACTCTCCAGATTCTCTCAGCCACTAGATCATCTAAATTGAGACAAATCCTAATCCACCGTCTTCCTTTTTCTATAATAATTGCTCTTATTTGATTTTTTCTCCTTTGGGATTATCAAACTTTCTAGAATATAGAAAATTCCTAATATATTTAACTAACACCTTATTGATCTTCTTAGGGAAGAACAAGTGAGCACCCTAATGAGTGTGAAGATTATTCAGCACAAAAATGATAAGATTAACTCTTCCAAATTATGAAAAAGTTCTATTTTCCCATGTACATATTTTGTTCTAATAGTACTAGATAATCTTGATATCTTAACTGCTTAGAAGAGATTGGAACTCCAAGTTATTTAAAATGTTGGATATGCTGATTAATTGCAATTTTGTTCTTTAATCTGTCAGTGATAGAAACATCAAAATAAAAATAAATCTTGCTTTTTAAAATTTGACACTTATTCTAGAGATCTTGTAAAACGCTTGAAAAGATTTGTGCAATAAAGAGATGGAAATTAGACCAATTCTATAGAAAATGATAAGATAATATGTAAAGCTTAGATGAGTAAGTTGCATTTCCTTGCATTTGTGATAGAAACTAAAACTAGGAGTTCTTGATGTATTCAACCTAATTATCTTGTTGGGAATCTCCGTGAATATGGAGAAAGTGGGTGTCCTGGCCTTATCTTGTTAGAGCCTTGTAAATTTTTTCTTGGGGATCCATTATTAAGCACATTGTAAGAAACGGTTGAGAGGCAAAGTTTGATCCAATTAATGAATTTGTTGGGGAAGCAAAGCCATTAGAGGCCAATGAGAAGGAAATTTCAATGAGGTTGACAAAAGCTTTAGAGAAATCCACTTTAATACCATATGTTTTAATGGATCTGATGGTATTATAATTTGTCATTAATGCCATGAGTTGTCCTTTTTCTTGAGAAGGACCACCGAAGATGTATATGGACCATAGTTGTGGCACTCATAAGTTCCCTGACAAATTACTTTATTATATCTGTTTGAGTTCTTGAATAGCAATATGGAAGTGCTTGCAATCTAGGGGAAGGTGGTTCCATTTCTAAAACACCACTGTGGATTCAGACAAGGCTATTTTAATTTCATCAAATGCACTGCACTACTCATCCTTCATTCTCATCTATTGCAATTGATATTTAATGGGGATTTGGAGTTGCATCATTAGAAATTGGCTGCTTGACGAGTGTTCTAGAGTCTTCTGGAATTATTTGCTCGAAATGACCTGAGATTTGCTATCTAGGTTTACTTGTAGTGTCACCATTCTTCCTTAAACATCATTGTTCTATTTCTGAAATTGCATAATACATCATTTAACTCAATCAACCACTGCACTCCCGATATGTCATTGTAACCCCCTAATGGTAGCACTAGAGCATCCATGGTGAATTATGACTCCTACGTCGTCCAAATGAAATCCCTAAAACATTGTCAACATTCCAATTATAGTCCTCCTCCGACCGTGATCAAAATCAACTCTATCTCTTGAAGGCCACAACCCGCCTTCCTTACTATGGTGGTATACATGAAGTTATACTTCTATTGCCATTTGGTTTGTGAATTCTCTGTGTCTGATGCATCCCT
Source organism: Erythroxylum reticulatum (assembly GCA_025504915.1). Taxonomy (NCBI): domain Eukaryota; kingdom Viridiplantae; phylum Streptophyta; class Magnoliopsida; order Malpighiales; family Erythroxylaceae; genus Erythroxylum; species Erythroxylum reticulatum. Next base: position 44,797,644 of record JANSVA010000008.1, on the reverse strand, counting down.
ATTAAGCTCATTTGATTAAACTCCACCTCTCCAAATAATCCCAATATGGCTTGCATGGACACCAATAAATAGTCTTCTTATCTGAAGCCTTCTTCAAATTCTTCCTCCTCTTGTATTGTTTTCCAACCCACACTAAAATGATATCCAATTAGTAACTGAATGGAACAAATTCATAATATGATGCATTCTTACTAATACTATAGCTATGTAACTGCACTAAAAGAATAAATGGTTTATAGTTTTTAGTTCAAAATTGCATAAGTTACAAAGATAGTCATTGGACCTTTTTACCTTGTCTTTGGTCCTTAATCTTTAATCTCCCTCTGGCAACTAACCAAGTGACAAAATAAGCTTTGGGCATCAAAGAGATTCTCCAAATAATATTATACCATGGAATGAATGGTGTTTGAGGTCTAAGTGCTTTTAAAAAGGAGAGGTAGTGACACCTTAATTTCTATTGATGGTCTAGATTTCTTTATCTTTCACTTTGCAGTTAAGCAAATAGCTAGGGAGATGATTCTTTGGTCTATAAACACCTGCACTAGTTATTAAGCAAGCTTTATGTTAAATAACATGCGTAACTCCAGTCTAGATTAGAATTCTAGCTATGAGTGTTAATAGTCCCCCTCCTAATATTAAACGACTTAGGATGGCCCAGTTGGTAAACCAAATTACATATCTTCACCATTTCAAACCTGAATTCTAATAAAGGGGTAATATCCTTTCTTTTCTTGAGCATTTATATGAAAGGCCAAGAGTGTTCCTTCTTTTCACCTATTTGCTAGAAGTTGGACTCCCTCAGATAATACTCATTTGTCTATTTGATCTAAAGAGCCTCTTTATCATTAAAGAGTCTCCAGATTCTCTTAGCCACTAGATCATCTAAATTGAGACAAATCCTAATCCACCCTCTTGCTTTTTCTAGAATAATTACTCCTATTCAATTTTTTCTCCTTTGGGATTATCAAACTTTCTAGAATATAGAAAGTTCCTAATATATTTAACTAACTCCTTGTTGATCTTCTTAAGGAAGAACAGGTGAGCACTCTAATGAGTGTGAAAGTTATTCAGCACTAAAATGATAAGATTAACTCTTCCAAATTATGACAAAGTTCTATTTTCCCACGTACTTATTTTGTTCTAATAGTACTAGACAATCTTGATATCTTAACTGCTTAGAAGAGATTGGAACTCCAAGGTATTTAAATTGTAGCAGTGGAGATTCAATCCAATTATGTTCTTTAATCCTTCAGAGATAGAAACATCAAAATAAAAATAAACCTTGCTTTTTTAAAAGTTGACACTTATTCTTGAAGAGATTTATGCAATAAAGAGATGGAAATTAGACCAACTCTATAGAATATCATAAGATAATACATAAAGCTTAGATGAGTAAGTTGCATCTCCTTGCATTTGTGATAGAAACTAAAACTAGGAGATTTTGATGTGTTCAACCTAATTATCTTGTTGAGAACATCCGTGAATATGGAGAAAGTGGGTCTCCCTGCCTTATCTTATTAGAGCCTTTTAAATTTTTTCTTGGGGATCCATTATTAAGCACATTGTAAGAAACGGTTGTGAGGCAAAGTTTGATCCAGTTAATGAATTTGTTGGGGAATCCAAGCCATTTGAGGCTAATGAGAATGAAATATCAATTAAGTTGACAAAAGCTTTAGAAAAATCCACTTTAATACCATATGTTTTAATGGATCTGATGGTATTATAATCCCTCATCAATTCTATGAGTTGTCCTTTTTCTTTACAAGTACCACAGAAGATGTATATGGGCCATTGTTATGGCATTCATAAGTTCCCTGACAGACTATTATATTTGTTTGATTTCTTGAATAGCAATATGGAAGTGCTTGCACTATGGGGCAAGGTGGTTCCATTCCAAAAACACCACTGCGTATTCAGACAAGACTACATTAATTTCATCAAATACATTGCACTACGCATCCTTCATTCTCATCTATTGCAACTGATACTCAATGGGGATTTAGAGTTGCATCATTAGAAATTGGCTGCTTGACGAGTTTTGTAGAGTCTTCTGGAATTCCTTGCTTGAAAAGACCCGAGATTTGCCTTATGGGTTTCCCGGTAATGTCACCATTCTTTCTTAAACATTATCGTTCTATCTCTGAACTTTCATAATACATCATTTACCCCAATCAACCACTGCACTCCCAATACATCATCGTAACCCCCTAATCGTAGCACCAGAGCGTCCATGGTGAATTCTGTCTCCAACATCGTCCAGATGAAATCCTTAAAACATTGTCGACATTCTAACTATATTCCTCCTCCGATCGTGATGAAAATCGACTCTATCTCCTGAAGGTCACAACTCCCCTTCCTTACTATGGTGGTATACATGAAGTTATACTTCTATTGTCATTTGGCATGTGAATTCTCTGTGTCTGATGCATCCCTATTAAACTCATTTGATTAAACTCCACCTCTCCAAATAATCCCAATATGGATTGCATGGACACCATTAGATAGTCTTCTTGTCTGAAGCCTTCTTCAAATTCTTCCTCCTCCTATATTATTTTCTAACCCACACAAAAATGATATCCAGTTGATAACTGAATAGAACAATTTCGTAATATGATCCATTCTTGCTAATATTATAGCTATGTAATTGCACTAAAAGAATAAATGGTTTATAGTTTTCAGTTCAACATTGCATAAGTTACAAAGATAGCCGTTATATCTCTTTATCTTGTCTTTGGTCTTTAATCTTTAATCTCCCTCTGGGAGCTATCCAAGTGACAAAAGAAGCTTTGGGCATGAAGGAGATTCTCCAAACAATGGGCGTCAAGGAGATTATCCAAACAATGTTGTACCATGGAATGAATGGAGTTTGAGGTCTAAGGGCATTTAAAAAGGAGAGGTGGTGACACCTTAATTTCTATTGATAGTCTAGATTGCTTTATCTTTCACTTTGGGGTTAAGCAAGTAGATAGGGAGATGATTCTTTGGTCTATCAATACCCCCACTAGTTATTAAGCAAGCTTTATGCTCAATAAGATGTGTAACTCTAGTCTGGATTGGAATTCTAGCTATGAGTGTTGAAAGTCCCCCTCTTAATATTAAATGACTTAGGATGGCCTAGTTGATAAACCAGATTACATGTCTTCACCATTTCCAACCTAAATTCTAATAAACGGGTAATATCTTTTCTTTTTATGAGCATTTGCATGAAAAGCCATTAGTGTACATTCTTTTCACCTATTTGCTAGAAGTTGGAATCCCTCAGATAATACTCATTTGCCAATTTGATCAAAAGAGCCTCTTTTTCATTAAGGAGTCTCTAGATTCTCTTAGCCACAAGATCATCTGACTTGAGACAAATCCTAATCCACCTTCTTGCTTTTTCTAGAATAATTGGTCCTACTTGATTTTTTCTCCTTTGGGATTATCAAACTCTCTAGAATATAGAAAGTTCCTAATACATTTAACTAACTCCTTGTTGATCTTCTTAAGGAAGAACAGGTGAGCACTCTACTGAGCGTGAAGATTTTTTAGCGCTGAAATGATAAGATTAACTCTTCCAAATTATGACAAAGTTCTATTTTCCTATGTATTTATTTTGTTTTTGAATTTCTCTAATAGTACTAAACAATCTTGATATCTTAAATGCTTAGAAGAGATTGGAACTCCAAGGTTTTTAAAATGCAGGATGTGGAGATTAAATCCAATTATGTTCTTTAATATGTCAGTGATAGAAACATAAAAATAAAAATAAACCTTGCTTTTTTAAAAGTTGACACTTATTCTAGAGATCTTGTAAAACGCTTGAAGAGATTTGTGCAATAAAGAGATGGAAATAAGACCAACTCTATAGAAAGTCATAAGATAATATGCAAAGCTTAGATGAGTAAGTTGCATCTCCTTGCATTTGTGGTAGAAACTAAAGCTAGGAGATCTTGATGTATTCATCCTAATTATCTTGTTGAGAATCTCCGTGAATATAGAGAAAGTGGGTCCCCCGACCTTATCTTTTTAGAGCCTTTTAAATTTTTCCTTAGGGATCCATTATTAAGAACATTGTAGGAAACGATTGAGAGGCAAAGTTTGATCCAATTAATGAATTTGTTGGGGAAGCCAAGCCATTTGAGGCTAATGAGAATGACATTTCGATGAAGTTGACAAAAGCTTTAGAGCAATCCACTTTAATACCATATGTTTTAATAGATCTGATGGTATTATATCCCCTCATCAATGCCATGAGTTGTCCTTTTTCTTGAGAAGGATCACCGAAGATGTATATGGACCATAGTTGTGGAGTTCATAAGTTCCCTGACATATTACTTTATTATATCTGTTTGAGTTTTTGAATAGCAATATGGAAGTGCTTGTAATCTAAGGGTAGGTGGTTCCATTCCTAAAACATCACTTTGTATTTAGACAAGACTATGTTAATTTTATCAAAGGCACTGCACTACTCATCCTTCATTCTCATCTGTTGCGATTGATACTCAATGGGGATTTAGAGTTGCATCATTAGAAATTGCCTGCTTGACGAGTGTTGTAGAGTCTTCTGGAATTATTTTCTCGAAATGACCTAAGATTTGCCTTCTAGGTTTCCTTGTAGTGTCACCATTCTTCCTTAAACATCATCGTTCTATCTCTGAAATTGCATAATACATCATTTAACCCAATCAACAACTGCACTCCCAATATGTCATCGTAACCCCCTAATGGTAGCACCAGAGCATCCATGATGAATTGTGACTCCTACGTTGTCCAAATGAAATCCCTAAAACATTGTCTACATTCCAACTGTAGTTCTTTTCCGACCGTGATCAAAATCAACTCTATCTCCTGAAGGTCACAACCCCCCTTCCTTACTATGGTGGTATACATGAAGTTATACTTCTATTGTCATTTGGTATGTGAATTCTTTGTGTCTAATGCATCCCTATTAAACTCATTTGATTAAACCCCACCTCTCCAAATAATCCTAATATGGCTTGTGTGGTCACCAATAAATAATCTTCTTATCTGAAGCCTTCTTCAAATTCTTCCTCCTCTTGTATTGTTTTCCAACCCACACTAAAATGATATCCAATTAATAACAGAATGGAACAAATTCATAAGATGATGCATTCTTACTAATACTATATCTATGTAACTGCACTAAAAGAATAAATGGTTTATAGTTTTCAGTTCAAAATTGCATAAGTTACAAAGATAGTCATTGGATCTTTTTACCTTTTGTTTGGTATTTAATCTTTAATCTCCCTATGCCAACTAGCCAAGTGACAAAAGAAGCTTTGGGCGTCAAAGAGATTCTCCAAACAATGTTATACCTTGGAATGAATGGTGTTTGAGGTCTAAGCGCTTTTAAAAAGGAGAGGTAGTGACACCTTAATTTCTATTGATCGTCTAGGTTGGTTTATCTTTCACTTTGCAGTTAAGCAAATAGCTAGGGAGGTGATTCTTTGGTCTATAAACACCCCCACTAGTTATTAAGCAAGCTTTATGTTCAATAACATGCGTAACTCTATCCTAGATCAGAATTCTATCTATGAGCGTTGGCAGTCCCCCTCTTAATATTAAACGACTTAGGATGGCCCAGTTGATAAACCAGATTACATGTCTTCACCATTTCTAACCTAAATTCTAATAAACGGGTAATATCCTTTATTTTCTTAAGCATTTGTATGAAAGGCCATGAGTGTTCATTCTCTTTACCTATTTGCTAGAAGTTGGAATCCCTCAGATAATACTGATTTGTCTATTTGATCCAAAGAGCCTCTTTTTCATTAAAGAGTCTCCAGATTCTCTTAGCCACTAGATCATCTGAATTGAGACAAATCCTAATCCACCTTCTTGCTTTTTCTAGAATAATTGCTCCTATTTGATTTTTTCTCCTTTGGGATTATCAAACTTTCTAGAATATAGCAAGTTCCTAATATATTTAACTAACTCCTTGTTGATCTTCTTAAGGAAGAACAAGTGAACACTCTAATAGGTGTGAAGATTACTCAGCACTAAAATGATAATATTAGCTCTTCCAAATTATGACAAAGTTCTATTTTCCCTTGTACTTATTTTGTTCTAATAGTACTAGACAATCTTGATATCTTAACTGCTTAGAAGAGATTAGAACTCCAAGGTATTTAAAATGCAAGACGTGGAGATTAAATCCAATTATGTTCTTTAATCTGTCAGTGATAGAAACATCAAAATAAAAATAAATCTTCTTTTTAAACTTTGACACTTATTCTGGAGATGTTGTAAAATGCTTGAAGAGATTTGTACAATAAAGAGATATAAATTAGACCAACTATATAGAAAATCATAAGATAATACGTAAAGCTTAGATGAGTAAGTTGCATCTCCTTGGATTTGTGATAGAAACTAAAACTAGGAGATCTTGATGTATTTAACCTAATTATCTTGTTGAGAATCTCCGTGAATATGGAGAAAGTGGGTGTCCCGGCCTTATCTTGTTAGAGCCTTTTAATTTTTTTCTTAGGGATCCATTATTAAGCACATTGTAAGAAACGATTGAGAAGAAAATTTTGATCCAATTAATGAATTTTTTAGGGAAGCCAAGGCATTCGAGGCTAACGAGAATGAAATTTCAATGAAGTTGACAAAAGCTTTAGAGCAATCCACTTTAATACCATATGTTTTAATGGATCTGATGGTATTATAATTCGTCATCAATGCCATGAGTTTTCCTATTTCTTGAGAAGGACCACCGAAGATGTATATGGACCATAGTTTTGACGTTCATAAGTTCCCTGACAGATTACTTTATTATATCTATTTGAGTTCTTGAACAGCAATATGGAAGTGCTCACAATCTAGGGGAAGGTGGTTCCATTCCTAAAACACCACTGTGTATTCAGACAAGACTATGCTAATTTCATCAAATGCACTGCACTACTCATCCTTCATTCTCATCTGTTGCAATTGATACTCAATGGGGATTTAGAGTTGCATCATTAGAAATTGGCTGCTTGACGATTGTTGTAGAGTCTTCTGGAATTATTTGCTTGAAATGACCCGAGATTTGCCTTCTAGGTTTCCCTGTAGTGTCACCATTCTTCCTTAAACATCATCGTTCTATCTCTGAAATTGCATAATACATCATTTAACCCAATCAACAACTGCACTCCCAATATGTCATCGTAACCCCCTAATGGTAGCACCAGAGCATCCATGATGAATTGTGACTCCTACGTTGTCCAAATGAAATCCCTAAAACATTGTCTACATTCCAACTGTAGTTCTTTTCCGACCGTGATCAAAATCAACTCTATCTCCTGAAGGTCACAACCCCCCTTCCTTACTATGGTGGTATACATGAAGTTATCCTTCTATTGTCATTTGGTATGTGAATTCTCTGTGTCTGATGCGTCCCTATTAAGCTCATTTGATTAAACTCCACCTCTCCAAATAATCCCAATATGGCTTGCATGGACACCAATAAATAGTCTTCTTATCTGAAGCCTTCTTCAAATTCTTCCTCCTCTTGTATTGTTTTCCAACCCACACTAAAATGATATCCAATTGATAACTAAATAGAACAAATTCATAATATGATGGATTCTTGCTAATATTATAGCTATGTAATTGCACTAAAAAAATAAATGGTTTATAGTTTTCAATTCAAAATTGCATAAGTTACAAAGATAATCATTGGATCTCTTTACCTTATCTTTGTTCTTTAATCTTTAGTCTCCCTATGGTAACTAGCCAAGTGAAAAAAAAAGCTTTGGGCATCAAGTAGATTCTCCAAACAATGTTGTACCATGGAATGAATGGAGTTTGAGGTCTAAGGGCTTTTAAAAAGGAGAGGTGGTGACACCTTAATTCCTTTTGATAGTCTAGATTGCTTTATCTTTCACTTTAGGGTTAAGCAAATAGCTAGGGAGGTGATTCTTTAGTCTATCAACACCCCCTCTAGTTATTAAGCAAGCTTTATGTTCAATAACATTCATAACTCTAGTCTGGATTGGAATTCTAGCTTTGAGTGTTGAAAGTCCTCCTCTTAATATTAAACGACTTAGGATGGCCCAGTTGATAAACCATATTACATGTCTTCACCATTTCCAACCTGAGTTCTAATAAACAGGTAATATCCTTTCTTTTCATGAGCATTTGTATGAAAGGCCATGAGTGTTCATTCTTTTCACCTATTTGCTAGAAGTTGGAATCCCTCAGATAATACTCATTTGTCTATTTGATCTAAAGAGCCTTTTTTCATTAAAGAGTCTCCATATTTTCTTAGCTACTAGATCATCTGAATTGAGACAAATCCTAATCAACCTTCTTGGTTTTTTAGAATAATTGCTCCTAGTTGATTTTTTCTTCTTTATCAAACTTTCTAGAATACAGAAAGTTCCTAATACATTTAACTAACTCCTTATTGATCTTCATCGGGAAGAGCAGGTGAGCACTCTAATGAGTGAAGATTATTCAGCACTAAAATGATAAGATTAAGCACTTATCAATTTCTCCCGCATTTAGCTCTTGACCGTCCTTGGGCAAAACATTAAAATTAAGCTCAAATACCTAAAAACTTTGACTCATTTCCTATCTATTCCAAGAATACATAAATCATAAGCAAAGATGAATGTCTTTAAAAATCATAGCAAGAACTTAACATTCCAAGCTTTTACTCATGATCAATCTACATTCAACATGTTCAAAAATTGAGCAATCTAATGGTAGACTTGGAAAATGTGTTTAATTAAAATATATCCATAGGTACACTTAATACCATTCATGATCATGACAACCCACAACTTTGTATATCATTTCATTTGTCCACCACTAAAATTCACATCCAAAATCTTGGATCAAAGGACTTTTCAAGGTCGTAATGTGGGCAATGGTAAGGTGAGATGTATTTGGGTCAAGTAGCATGAAAGCCACCAAATCTAGTGAAACAAAAGTAACACTTAATATACTATCATGTGCAAAAAACAACATTCACTCACAATTGTGTACATCAACTATGATGAATTTTAAAATAAGTTTCATAACTCAAACTCGAGCTTTCATACATAAACCACATGAAGTATATACCACTTCGAAGGGATCATTCATACAATTGATGACAACACATTGAAATCACAAAGAGTAACCCTTCCAAGCCAACATCTATCTCATATTCAACATACTCAAGTAACCCAATCAAAATAACTTTAAGAGGATGCATTTAGTGCAAATAACCTTGCAAACCACAAATGCACTTCCTCCTTGATACATTTATTTAAACATTTTCTTTTTCTTTTTCTTTTTCTTTTCTTTTCTATTATAAAAATTAAAATAAACTACATCAACATGGGAATTTCAATGATAAGGCATAAAATAACATCTTAACATTATAACCAACCCACATATATGTGTATCCCCACACTTATAATTTTGTATGTTCACAAACTCAAAAATCAACAAACAAATGTTCCACTAGCTTCAAGGCATGAGAAGGACATTTGGTCATGTTAAAGAATGTAATGTGGCTAATACACAAAGAAAAGGCAAATAAAGCTCAAGGGGGCTTATCAAAAGGGAAAATCATATAATAGGTAGGCTATTTGGCTAATATAGTTCAGAAAAGTCAATAATACCTAATCATATCCATATTAATGCATGTGATAAAATTGTGGTCTTAAATAGAAATTCAAGGAAAAATTAGGATGTACATTCCTTGTAGGTCACACATTATCAAAAGACAATGAGACTGATATGAACGTGTAAGTCAAATAAGGCTCAAAATCTCTCCGACTTTGTTTACTATTAATCAATACTTTTCGAAAGATAATGCACATTGACAAATCACAAGACCAAAGTACATGCTAAAGTTACTACAAAATTATCTAGTCAATTCACACTGTAATCATGACTATATAGTCCTAAAATCAACATAAAAGAGAAAATGTTTGTTTTGTTGTTATATCCTTTCTCTCATTTTGATTGAAAACTTAAAACAAGTAAAGCAACCAAATTAAAAAACATATATGCATAAGAAAATAATGTGAAAAGTAAAGGAAAAGAAATTTACTTCCCTTCAGGTGTCTCCCAAGAAATGCCTTTGTTTAGTGTCGCCAGCTCAGCTCCTTTTTCTCCTTACACGACAAAATTATGATCTTCTAGTGGCCCATGTAGTTCCTCTATGTAAGGTTCTTCCTTATAGGGCCTTGGTTGATAATCATTCACCTCCAATGTCTTCCCTATCTTCAGATTCTTCATCTATATTAAGTCTTCGCTTTGTTGAAATAATTTGAATGACTTTTCACCTTTTCCTTCTTCGTTTAATTCTTCCAGCATGCTAAGTAAAAGTGAAGGGTTTGTCTCGAAAATAATCACGGACTCAATACTTACTTCTGAGCCAAATGATGTATCATATTCTGCTTTAAGATCCTCCTTAACTTCTTTGACACAAGCAATTCTTTGACTATTGCTCTCAAAATTCTCAAGCTCCTCATCACTTTTTAAAGTTCCCACACAAAAGTCCATTGGGTGCACCTCAGGTTGACATGGCTACTCCTCTTCACTTTGCAATTCCAAATGATTGATAACTCTCCATCGAGGTAATGCATGTTTCTGGAATTGTAGAGTATCCTGTCGAATTTGTTGTACACCTTGCTAAATTAAATGCTGCATATTTTATTAGAACTGCTGCATATTTTGTTAAATTTGATTATTGTTAACAATCACAATATTCATCAATTCTTCCAAAGATGTACCTAAGTTTTGTTGGCTCTCTACTTCTTAGAAACTAGACCAAGATTGCCTTTCATTCTATTGGAATTATAGGGTATTATGTTGAAGTTGTTGCATACTCTCTTGAAGCTACTACATGCCCTGTTGAAATTAAAAATGACTAGCATTATAAGTTTTGATATAGTTGTCTAGAAGCATACCTAAGTTGTGACAAGAATCTTTTAGTCTACACAGAAATTGTTGTGTGTCCTGCAAACTATCATAGAAGTAATTCTAATGGTTATCCTATCCATAACCAAAGTTAGGTTGATTAGTCCAACCTTGGTTATAGGATTGATAATAAGAGTTATAAAAAAATTACTTCTATCCATGTCAGATTTTTTCACACTAATACTAAACAAAAAGTGAAATGATCAAGAAATAACTGAAAAGAAACTAACTAAAAACAAATATGTACAAAACACAATTAAAATCACAAACAAAAACTAAAACATTGTACTCCTCTATAATGAAAAAAATTTGACAGCGTATCATAATGCTAGTCAAAATAAAATAACTAGACCTAATACTATAGTAGTGGTGAGTTTAGGTCGATCCCACAGAGAGTGTGTAAAGTTATTGAATTGAAATGAAATTAATCAATGTTTAGATCTATGGGGGGTTTTGGAATAAGAAAAGAAAATGAAACTAGACTAATAAAAACAAATTAAAGAAGACATGCACAAAATGACAAAAGTGGGGAATTTGGTAGGGACCCAGTTCTTTGGTTCAATCTCGATCTACAAGCTAACTAAACATATTTCATTTATTTACTGTTCTCAAACCTCTCCTAGAAACTGATAATTGTGGTTAATAATCAACCCGAGTTTTCTTTTAGGTAGCGTTTAATCAAGATATGATCGTTAATCAAACCTAACTACTAGATAACCTAGGATACAATCTTTAGATTCAATTAGGCAGTAGTATTACGAATTAAGAAAATCGATTAATCAAGGAAACAATCATATATGATGCGTCCTTTAGCCTACGTCATGTTATCCCTAATGATTATGAATCATTAGTTGCTACACATGAATTTTAATATAACAATTACGGATTATATCAAAATTCTAGCAACGGGTTTGCAAATAAATGATTCAATGAAAACATTAAAATCATCTTTTCACAATACCCAATAGGTTCATACACAAATAACTAAACAATAATGAGAATACAATTATCTATACAAAAAAACCCAAATCAATTAACATAGGATAACACAATCAATTTCTAATGAGAGAAAGAAACAACTAAAACAAAGAAAGAGTTCTTAATTGAGTCATTGGCATCGATGTCACCTTTGAACTGGCATCAAGAAGGTACCCCTTCATGGGTCTCCTCATGGTGGAGAGCTTACCTCCATCTTCATGCTCTCCCAAAGCTCCCCAAGTTCCTACTCGATTCAGCGCAAAAATACCCTCTTCAGCTGATACTCTGCCTTCCTCCTCTCTTACACTATTGTTCTATTTTTCTATTTTAATTATTGTCCATTGTCACTGTTCACTTATTAAAAATCTATGCCCTTTTGAAAATGTCTGCATTGTTTTCATTTATGCACATCTCCATGATGTGCATTTTGCCTCTTTTATCCCTCTGCTACACTACGTCATTTGCTTCTACGTTGCATGTCATGGCTACGTCTTTTTTTCTTAACGTGTGTGTGTGCATGTTCGCCCAACTTTGTTTTCTTCTTCTACTAGTGTTTTGTTCTCACTATACTATCATTTCATGCTTTTGCTTCCAACCTTATTATTCAATTTCCCATTGGGCCATGCAAAATTATTCAATTTCCATGGATGTGCCGTGAGCAACTTCTTTGTGTTTTCATTTTTTTTTCTTATCTTGTCTTCTCTTTTAATTTTCTTATTCTTGCTCCATGAAGACAAGTGATTAATGTTGTAAAAATGGCCCCAATATTATGCTTTTGAATACTTTAACTTCTTTGCTTCCGAATTGTGCCTAAAGTTACATATGAGTCAAAGTTAGTATCTTGAGCAATTTCATATCAAAATCAGATGCATAGATAATAGAAATATCAAATGTAGAATTATTATTTTCTAGCTTGTAAGAATGATGAACATATTAATCAAAGTTACTTAGGGTTACAACTTGCACTTTCTCCTTGTTGAATGCATATATAGTTTTGCCATTATAATGGTGGTCATGGTTGGATCCAAAAATCCAATCTTTGCCTAGAAATTTCATAGCATCTTATAGCTTGTGAGCTTTATTGCTAGTATCTAGAAGTCCCTATATAATAGTTTTTTTCCAATATTAGATCATTGATGTCCTATCTTTTATAGGGTTCATTTATACCCCTAAAATTCCAAAAAATCATGGGAGTTTGTGTGAGGAGCTAATTATAACCCTTTTTTGTGCTTTCTTCTCTTTCTCCCTGATTTTGTGTTAGTAATAAGAGTCAATTGCTTAGCAAGCTCCATATCTAATTTGGAATTAGGATTTTCTTGATTTTGATTCTCCACTTCAATCTTAGTGCTATTAGGATTTGTTTCTATTTTTACACTGTCCCCTATTTCAATTTGGTTCTCTTCAGTTTCTCTAACCTTGTCTTGTTTCTTTTTCTAAACCTTCACTTCTTTAGGTAGGTCTATTCATATTTCAGGTTGAGTAGTAGATGTACTTTCTCCACCTGAATGAGGTATTAAAACGTCCTCAAGCCCTATTAGCTTATAGTAGTCCCCTGAATTAAATCTTTTCTATATAGGTTTCCAAATTCTCTTTCCCAACTGAGGTTTCCAAATATAATTAAGTTGGATTTCTGATTTGACCATTTCTCTAGCTACATCTAATTTCGTTACCAATGGTCTTTGTAATGCTCTAAATGCCTTCTAATAGTATACAGTTTTCAAACTATGTCAAATTAATTATATAAGTTTTTATAGATTATTTTAGAGTATATGGTGATTAATTTAATGAATTTTTAGATACTGTTACACTAATTTTGGATAGATGTGTAGAAACTAAATTTTTCATATACTGGGGAATTTTCAATTCATAATACAATAAGGCATGGTTTCAAGGATTATTGTTTCATCTAACATCATAAAGGTTGATAAGTCAAAAATAGATATGGTTTTGACTTTACCTTCCTCTATCAATATGTAAGAAGTATGATCTTTTCTTAGTCATATAGGATTTTATCAAATATTTATTAAGAAATTTTCAAAAATAACATTAACCTTATGTCGATTGTTACAAAAGGAAGCAACTTTTGGATCTGATGATAAGTGAAAGGGGGCATTTAACAAGATAAAGATTCTTTTAAACTTCAGACCTACAAACACAATTTCCAAATAAAGAGCTACCTTTTAAAATCATATTTGATACTAGCAATTATACATCAGACACTATTTTAAGTAAAAGAGTTTGTAAAGCTACACATGTCATTTATTAAGTCTTTAAATGGAGCAAAACTTAATTATTCTACAATGTACAAAGAACTCATTTTTTTTATTAGATAAATTTAGATAATATTTTTTAGGTGTTAAATTCAATGTTTCTTATCATATAACTCTTAGATACTATTTTTGGAAATTGAATAATTTTAATTCATAAAAAGATAGGTATAAATACCTTATAAAAGTGCTTTGTGCATATGCCCTTAATATACAAAAGTCTTACCCCATTTGCCTAAACATTATCATCTAATTAGCTAAAGTGTTGGCCAGTGCATATTTCTACTGATGTACAAATGTCTTCTAATTATTGTGTTTATTGGTACAAGTCCCTTTCTTAGTTACCTTTTATAAGCTCTTTCGATCATTTTAGAGTTTAATGTTTAAATATGTCATTTCGACAAAGTGTTTATTAAATGTTTATTGATGTGCTCTTCAGAATTTATATTATTTATACAATGCTTTCTAGCATGCGAATAGAAGGTTTCTTCCATTTCTAATCAACTAATATTTTGTTTTCATTTTTTTTATCAGTGATCGACATTTTGATCACCATTAGATTGTGCTAAATTGTTTAATTATTTTTCACTTAAATACAAATAATCTAGATATCCTATTGATCATTGGATCTGGTTCCTTTAGTAGCAGTAATCTAGATCCCTTACTCTAATAATTGTAATCCTTGTATAATTATGTACCTATGAGTTATTTTATTTGCTTGTCCATATGAATGAACCTCTTTTCTTACTTCTCTTTGTGTGGTATATCCTTGTCTGCCTAATCTTTATTTTGTTAATTGAGGCCTTAATTTTCCTTGATTGATGAGCTATAATCATCATGTAAATTCTTTGACACTATTAATTCTTTCAATTTGAGAAGGATATTCTTGATGAGAAGTTAGGATTTCTGATGAGAAGCTAGGGAAGTTTCTTCCATTTCTTTCTTTCATAATTTGTATATTGCACAACTTAAGCTAATTTTAAAGGTTTGATTGTCTCCCAGAGTATTAAAATTTAGTTTTGAATCCTAGTCTTTTATGTTCCCCATTAATTGAAATATAAATGAACAGTTCCATCTATAGATGATGTTCCTCTATATCTTGGATGAGTTAGAGCATGTGAATAACTTTATCTGTTTTATATGAGCTAGGATAGTAATTAGGAAAGAATGGAATGAGTTGTACCATATTCCTTAGAAGGGAGCTATATTGATTACCATTTATCAGTACTTTAACCTTTGCATTGAGGGGAAGAGAGTTTTGTTGGAAGTGAAAAGTAGAATAGAGGTATAAAGGTCTTACCTCAGCCCAAATGTCATACCAAAAACTAGTATGCTCACCATTGCCAATCACATGTTTTATCTCCTTACCTACTATCTCACTTATTTTTAAGAGGAATTTCTTAGCATTAGAAATAATAAAATTGACTTTCAAGGTCCAGAAGATTGATTCTTTGATATATTCAGCATGCATCCATTTTATCGAAAGTGCTTCTTTGTTATTGAAGAGGCTTTATATTATTTTTGCCATTAATGTTTGGTTAGCGACTCTAATCTATTTAATTCTAAGTCCTCCTTGATATTTAATTGATTTAATTCTAAGTCATCCCTGAGATTTAAGGATATAAATTTCCTTCCACTTCAGTTTGGGAGTCCTTTTGTTGCTTCCTATTCCTCTCCATATGAAATTTCTCATTATTCTTTCTATATACTCGATGATCTTAATAGGTAAGGCCACATGAGAGCTTTAGTAGATAGGTATACTATTTAGCATAGAATTAGAAACTTTTACCCTCTATACATAGGATAAACTTCTATTCTCCTAGTTGTTAGTCCTTTTTAGAATAGCATTATACAAAGGTTTATGATCTATATAGGTTAGCCAACTAGAGGATATAGATAATCTTAAGCACTCGAAGGGAGTTTTCTTAAATGAAGTCCTTAAAATCTGAATAAAACTTTGATCTAGTGATATTGGGAACAGCAAGGTAAATAATTGACTTTTATCCCTATTAATTGTGATGCCTAAAATATCTAAAAAAGTTTCAAGCAGTCTAATAATAGAAATATTGATTACTTGTCAACTCCATAAAAAAGAAGTAGGTCATATATAAATGATAAGTTAAAGAGTTTGGTTCTTTTACATTTATAGTGGAATACAAATGGCTTTCCTTAGGTGATATTGTGATAGATCATTATTGTTATAACCTCTATGCTAAGGAAAATATATAGGAATATAAAAGGTTCCCTTTTTTAGTCCCTTTAACCCCTTTGAATATATAAGTGGCTTCTCCATTCATTAGTACATTGTCAAATGCAATATTTAATCAATAATGTACCCAGTTGATAAATACTTTAGGGAAACCAAAGACTTGCAGTGTGTGAAGAATGAACCTCCAATTAAAAGTGTCAAAAGATTTTGAGAAGTCTATCTTTATTGAACAACTTTTAATGGACTTTTTAGAGTGATATTCCCTAAAAGTTTTTTATAAAATCAATATGTTTTTTCCAATATTGTAATCTATACTAAAAGCATATTGAGAAAATTTAATTAGTACATTCATAAGTGGACTTAGCCTTAAGGCCATGATAATGGAGATGATTTTTTATAAGGTATTATAGTAGGAGACAGGTCTAAGGTCCCGGAGGGAAGTGGGGTTAGGAGTTTTCGGAATTAGATAAAGGAATGTTTTGATTAGTTCCATAATATGGGAACTTAATATTGGAAATATGCAGCGAAAAATAAAACGAAGCCCAGAAAATACAGAGTCAAACATGTGCCATTAGATGTAGTAAAAAAATGAACTTAAGATATGTACCATATAAACTCCTTAGTTCTTTTTTGTCTTCACCTCTTCGGGTTGTCGTAAACCACAATGACCAAAAGAAGATGTTTCTAATGATATCCACACAAAGAGAAAAGCCTGAAACCTTTTAGGAAGAATGGTTAGAACATAAATAAAGTGCTAGCTTTGATGTATGTTCTTGAGATAATTGTTTAGAGAATAAGTGTGTGTAAGATGAACACTTCAGCTTTCTCACTAGTTTTCTTACAATTCTATGCATGAAAATGAATGATTTTCTATCAACCATTGGCCTCCTCTAACCCCCATCACGAATGAAGGAATAATGGGAATTAAGTGGCCATGAATGCCACTTAAATTGGCTTGAAACATTAGCTGGAAAATTGGAAATTTTCTGGGTTAGCGGTGTAACACCCCACTCCTATATGACATATGCACGTGTGCCCTTCGGATGCATGTGCACATGCTCGACAGAAATGGTGTGTTAACTATTTCAACTTCACTTTATAATGTGGCATCATAAGCTAAATCATAAATTACACATTGTTCTAAAAGCCAAAACATCCTCATTTTATATCTAAACCATAATTTACAATGTGGCATTAGATCCATCATTCATATGTATACATTGTCAGCCTATCAAAGCTCATAGTTCAGTTTACAAAGTATGCTGCATAAATGGGGAAATAAACCAAAAACTAAAAACTAATCTTCAGTCCCCAGCTGACCAACCTTTGAGCCATAGCTTATTCCAAAATGCAGTCTTAGCAACTAAATTGTCACCCTATCTTGAACCTGAAAGTGTCAATGCTGCAATTTTAGTGAGTTTTGCAAAACTCAACAAAGTAACCATCCTTGATGGCTCACTATTTTCATACAACACACAACAAATCATGTTATCATGTAATTCACATCAATTTGATTTTTATAAAGTAATGTCACATAACACCTGATCATATTTATCATATTTCAAAAAAAATTAAAACATTTTATCATTTCATTACCATTTTGTAGAACATACACATTAAAAATTATCATATATTTCATACACAAAGTTCTTAAAACATTGCATTCATTCAATTTATTTAGATCATATATGTATGCAATGTTATGAGACTTGATTTCATTTATTTCATTATTGTGACTATGTGCTTTTTTCACTGTCCCGTTTCCGTTATGGATACCAAGCTCTTTCATAATTTCCTTTATCCATTGGAGATGCAGGGCTCTTTGTGCATATCAAGCCTTAGGCTCTAATCACGAATGTCTGAGCTTTAAGCTCTTTTTCACTAACGATATCAGTCACAACTGCCTTTATATTTCATTCATTGGAATGAAATGCATTCCTCAATTTTAGTCATCACATTTGATCAATTACATTTGCTTTCATATTCTTGTTCAAAATAATCATCGGCCTAGATCTGGCATGAACATTCAAGTTGAGAACCACGTAGTTAATCTCATTCACATTCAAGTAGCACTTCCAATGTTTTAATTATGCATCAAAACTCCTCTGACATTTCATGTTCGGAATTCAGTACACATTCATCAATAGCAAATTCAATTTAGTAATAAAAAAACAACTCAAGGTCAGATCATCTTAGGATACTCACAATTGCTCCCTTTTTGCTTATTGCCTTGAAGTTCCGGTAATATCTGGAAGCGGTCGCTCTACTTGCTCTTCTATATGCAATCAAATACGATTTCATGTTACCACATTCTTCATGTAACTAAAGATCAATTGTACTCTAAATGTGTCAAAATTCATACACTCATTAGCTATTCCAGCTTTATCAACATAGATTTTTGGTCTACTTTACATGATCAATAGGGCAAGGAAAATGGTGTATTTCTACACACTTTCTTCTAAAAAAATTCTCCCCTGTGTCTTAAGTTTCTAATGAAACCAAGATCATACAATTTGATTCATTATTCTATGATTTATGCTTAAAATATTACAGACTGAGTACATTTGAAATTTTGGTTAGTGCATGATCATGCATTCAAAGTTATACAACCCATAACTCTCAATTCCAATATCTAAAAATTACAAACTATATACCAATTGAAAGATAAGAGAACTTTTGTGAAGATATCTTGTCTGATTCTGCCTACATTAATATAGTTTATTTGATAACAATAAGACATGATTTCTATCACAGGTAGTGTTACAGCCTAAGCCAAGACTCAATTTCAATCCAGATTTTGCAATTCTTAGAGACAGAATTAAAATTCTACTTTTGCAAGAAAGTTGTATCCATATGTCTCTAGTTTAATCTGAAGCAATAATAAACTCATTTGGAAATATACAGATCAAGATATAATCAAAATATCGAAGCATGTTTAATGAAAATATTCCAGTTCATAATATTCCAACAGACTTCCTCACTTCCATCCAATCAATCTTTTTCAAATCAATTCAGATGGATCTAATTTTTTATGGAGAGGAAAAAAATGTCTTAGGAATGTATTGGTTCAATTTTAAAATCATTTGGAAGTTAGGAGACAAAGTTATACTTAAACGAATCCAAACTGTTCTGTTTTAGAATCACTATTGGCCATGTAACCATAGTGTATGACCATGCACTCCATTTCCAAACAGATTTTCTTCCTTCTTCTTCCTCTCTTCATTTACCCAATCATCTCTAATTTATATTCTCACATTTACCTCTTCATTTCATCTCCGATTTCAATTCAACTTACTCTAAACAACTCAAAATGTAAGATTAAAAAGGTTCATACGAACATCACCATTTTTTTTGCTTTCTCTTTATAGATTGACAAAACGTAAGTTTTCTTCTTCTTCTTCCATTTTTTTTTTTCTGATTTTGCTTCCTAAACTTTACAATTAATACATATAATGGATAAACCATCTTTTCTACTTACATATCATTTAAAACCCAACACAAATAAATCAAAATTCCAAGATTTATACATAAATATCAAAAACTGTACTGTTCACGCACACATATTCCATTTTTCTGCATCTTTCATTTTCTTTATCTTTCTTCCATCTTCAATCCACATTTTTCTATCATCTTAATCCTTCTTAAAACACAACAGCAAACTGCTCTATGTTCTCTTTAACTCTAGCCTCATTTAAATCCATCTCTAACAATACCCAAACGTTTACGTATATACAGTGAAAAATAGAGCATATTTGACTTTTTGCATTTTTGCACTTTCCTACATACGTTTCCAGCTATTAAGCATCCTTATTCTATAAACTCTAAACTATTAACAATATGATGAATATTTCATTCCTCACATTCATTCACTGAAACTACACTTCTTAATCCTCTCATGCATGTATTCATTTACACAGTAAAACATCATTAAAAATCACTTACTTGATTCAACTATCCTTCCCAGCAGTTCCAATTTTGGTGAATGGATGAACAATGAGATTTTGAAAAAATCAAATACTCTTTATATGGTTTGAAATTCTTACTTTGATGTAGGAATCAAATACCAATTTCACAACATAAATCACTAACTAGTTCGGTGATGATGAACAAATTGAAAGAGTTTAGTAAAGGTGTTTTTGGTGTGGATGAAGAACAACTACAGTAAATTTTCAGACCAAAACAAAAGAGTTGCTTTCCTTTCCTTAGTAAAGATGTGATTACGTGTTTTACTATTTCACTTCCACATGTCACTAATGCATGTAGGCCATGTGTCAACATATAATGCTACCACGTGTCATTTTTCCATTTGTCACTTATTTTATATTTTCCTAGTCCAAAATACCCTAAAATTTTGAAAATTCTATAAAATTCACCAAAAAATCTGAAATAATCATAATACTCTCCAAATACATTTTCTACACAAACAATTCACAATTCACATTTTAATCGCATTTATAAATCAATTATACCCAGAAAATGTCAATGAATGCATGTACAA
>JANSVA010000008.1:44762894-44773793 GCA_025504915.1 Erythroxylum reticulatum | reverse complement strand
CCTTTACATATTAAAAAATTATTATACTTCTATTAAAAATAATTATATGTAAATTAATACATGAATTAATAACTTTTATTTTGATGCATTCAGCCTCAATACACGACCTCTTGGACATGATTGAAGATACTTAGACTAATAGGAAGGGTTAAAAATTAATTTTGCAGGGACAAGGTAAATTGGTTTTCTTTATAATTTTTTTAAGTCATGTCCTCATAAGTCATTTTACACATAAACGACTAATACTAAACAGCTAATTTTACCAAACATCTCTAACAAACAGCTATTGCAATCCGCTAGTTAAATCAGCTGATAGAATCAATTATCAGCTAACAGCTAATGTAATAAGCTAATTGTCACACAGGGTCATTGTCTAAGTTAAACAACAATCAAAAGGTCTCCTCTAATTAATTCCTTATAATGTAAAAAAACTATATGATATAAATCCAGTTAAGACTTAAGTACAAATTTTATAATCGAGATTCACAAGAAAATATGAACAAAAATTAACACAACAATTTTATTCAAAAGCAGGTGCTAATATATGGTATATTTCTCTCAAAATTCACTCTAATCACTTAATTGTTTCATAAATCAAATGTTTTGCTCAAAATTTTTTATGTAAATGCATAAAATTTTTTTGGATCATATCGTTCATGAAAGAAATCAAATTATTTTAGTTGAATTCTTCTCATATATTCGGTACCATTTTAGAACTCATTAAATTCATTTCATATCATTTTGGTAATTCTGTTCATCACATCAAACTTATTTAAGAATTCATATTATTTAGCTAGATACATTTCATTTAAACAATGCATTAAAAAATGCTCTTCCATTCCACCTAAGTGAAATTTGGTTCTACATAATGGTCATTTCATTTAAGTCAACTTCAAATTTAAAAATTGAAATTAAGTCATATGCCATCAAGAGACAATCATTTTTTTCGTTAGATGTAACTGTACATCCTTTCTATGGCATTCCTTTATGAGCACGCCCAATGTGCAATGAAGTTGCACCTCGGACTAGATCTTATCCTTTTATGATCGGCATCCCTACTCAAGTAATTCAGATCCTTTGTGTTGGATCCCAAATTTTTTATTATTATTGATTTATTTGTTTCATTATTTTTATAATTGAGCCTATTATTTTAGGGAGCCTAAGTAGAAATTAGAATTGGGAATGGAGTGTTAGAATGAAATTAGAGTTGTTAAATGGATTAAAGAAGTAGACATAAAAGACAAAAGACAAAAGAAGGGCCAAAATGGGGAGAATAAGACTAATGAGGAGTATAATTGGAAGGACAAGAAATGTGTCTTGAATTAGAAGAAAAAGAAGAGAGAATGTCGTGAGTGTGAGAAGAGAAGAGAAGAGAAGAGAAAATATGAGAGAAGGAAAAGAAGAAAAGAAAAATCGAAGAAGCTAGGGAAGAAGGAGGAAAATCGTGGGAAGAAGAGAAATCAACTTGTTGAAGGTAAGTTTATCATCTTTCCTCTTGCTTAGATACAAAAAGGGGTTTTATGTTGAGAATGAAGGGTTTGTGTTAGAAGAAGATGATTTTAGGGTTTCTAAGCTAGGGCTTTGGTTTTACTAACCTAGACAAACTATGGGTAGGTTAGTTCAAGCTTGATTTTACCCTTTTGTGATTTTGAAGCTTTATAAATTTTATTGAATTTGGATTGAATGGGAAATAGCTTTCTTTTAGGAAACTAATAGAACCTTACCCAAGAGCAAGAGGAAAGACAATCTTGAGCTTGGATTTTCAAGCGAAATTAGGTGGGTAATGTATTTATAGTTATTGTGTGATTGGGAAAATTCTTGCCTATGTATGTATGTGAGCCAATTTCTTGATTTTTGAATTGTTTTGAAGATTGGATAATGCATGATGATTTGTGATTATGTTATATCTTGAAAGAGGTTATAACATTTTGTATAGACGAAAAGAAGAAAAAGCATGAAAGTATGAGCATATGATAAAATGAATTGACTATGAATATGTGCTTTTGTTTGGGCAAGAGTGGAACAATTTCGTTCGTCAAGTGCACATTGACAAGAGCCTTCTCTCAGCTACCCTCTTGTAGCATATGGGCTCCGAAAAATGGACTCATTTCGTTCATGGTGTAAATTTCGGTTTCCCTATTTCATTTCCATGGAACCCTCGAGCCATTTGTTGTGTATTGCATTTGATTTGTGAACATGATGAATAACTGAGTGTTGTGCATGGATGGTTGGATATATGATATGTCCTATATGATGAAATGCCTAACTTTGAGTGTTGGAACTAGAATTAAGACTGCTTGATTTTCTGGATATATATATATGTACATATGCTTTAATTTGTGACTAATTACCTATGGCTGTAAATATATTAGCTACTGAGCTCTATAGCTCAATCCATATGTTTCACTCCTCAAGTGCAGAACAAGACGAGTGTTGAACCTTGCAAGGCATCGGAAACTCCAAGATAGTTAGAGATCTTTTGTACTAAGTTAGTAACTTTTAGATAGCTGGATAGGCATATCAAACATTGAGCATCCTTATGTATTTTGTTTTAAGTTAGTGATATATATGATGGCATGTAAGTGAAGCTTGTATAAACTTTATTTAGATACATTAATGAAATATGATTGCGTTTTGCTCATGACCTTCCAAGTTTGTACATGGCATTGCCAAGTTTTTATAGGGAAAAGAATTTGTGTTCTGATTTCTAAGGAAAAATGCACTGATCTAGGCCAAATTAGACAAAGTTATCTTTTCAAATTTGTAGATTATCTTTCTAACTTCCAAGGATATAAAATATGAAATTTTTGGATATCGGAGTTAAGAGATATGTTCATTATAAGTTAGTAATGTTCTATAGGAGATATACGGGACAACAATAGTAAATGATGAGAATTTGTTGTATGTGATGAATCATTTGAGTAGAGATTAAAGAGTTTAATGAAATAAACTTGGTAGTTGAATTGATGTGAAATGATATTGCATTAGAAGAGGTGAATTTGCGAAGATTATGAGTGAAAGAGATGTTATAATAGACGTAGGAACCATTAGAGATGCTTTGGAGAGAGTTTTGTATCACCTATGTCCGTTAAACTAACCTCTTCGAGTCTGAAAAGGTCCTCAATATCATCCATGTCCATTAAACGGACCTTCGCGGGTCTAGAAAACACTCCAGACCCCGTGTATGCCTGTTAGGTAGAGGTGTATATCCATTTAATAGACATACATTGTATACTTTCGGAAATTCGAGATTTTGACCATCTAGATGGCAAAACCTCTCTTTAAGGTCTTCATAAAAGTTGTAGATCTCAAAGTTTTCTTTGAAATCGTTCACGAACGACCTTAACTAACATCTCCAATGAAAGTTATGTCTATTGTCTCAAAACAGGTACAATATGATTGAGGACATAATCATGTTTGATTCTTTTAGCCATAACTTCATCATCCGACATCCAAATGAAGTGATTCTTGAACCAATAGATTGCTAACACATTTTTTTATCTCTCCATAAAAGAAGTAGTCTTTGGTGTTGATTTGAAAAAGATTGATGGAAAAAAAACTGAGCGAATCGATTGGAGGAGCATAACTTGGTTATGAACACAATTTGGCTTTTTAATCATATCTTGATTTACATTGATCAAATAGGAACTTTTTGGGATGTTATAAGAATAAAGATGAACTGGTATTGGCTAAGGAGACTCCGTGGAAATGATCCTACAGGATAATACGATTACGTCTTATGATTTTAGATAATTTGGCTCTGAAAGGAGGATCCAACATTGTGTCTGTTACTCTGTTCTAACCTTATTTTCACCCCAAAATGATGTCGTTTTATGTCTATTTACATATAAAATGATGTCATTTTGTGGGCAAAAGCAGGTTGGAACAAACTATATGCCACAGAAAATCTAATGCCCTACCTAAAGGTCATTTTCAGCTATAGTGTACATAATATTTAGTAGGCAAGGAACAACAAGATCTTTAAACAAGAACAATGGGCCTATCCTTGTAAGGAGCATAGAAGCTTCCCTAGCAAAAAGCTTCAAAACACGACTTAGCTCTCTTATTCTCCAAAACTAGAGTATTTAAACATGTTTCCTTACGAGACAATGTGATTCACAACACAAATTTCACTCGAATGTTACTGATCTCCCAACAGGAAAGCTTCCTCTAGACCTGAGCTCAGAAGAGTTGCCACTCAGTCTAGCTCTGAGTGCTATATCGCTTGTAATGCGAATTGGATTTCATCCCTCACTAAGTGGTCCTTAGTATCTCTTTTGTTTACACTACTTTTGCCTCAGGAATGTTCTTTCACATCGTTCCTGTTTCTATCTTTTCTCCTTTACAAGTATTGAAGTTGTCTATAACTTACCTAAAAAAAGGGAAAGAAAATTAGGTCCGTACATGATAATCTGAATAAATGGTTAAGTATTTCTTGCTCTTCCACACGTCAAATAAATGACAACGCCATCAACGAGTATTCCGTAGTTTGAGCAAGCAAATTACGTCCTACCTAACCTAAGGGCATTGTAGTGTTGACCCGTGATTTTCCTCTTAACGACCTAGTAGTCATTGTACAAGGCGAGCATATTTGACTCGTAAGAACGTGAAGCTACCCCATTCTAACACCTTTAATTCTTTGAAGTCTCATCAAATCAGCAACCTCATTAACAGCTCTATAAGTAGGAAAAGGTAACGTGCACAATCATGTTACACAAAATGGATTACACTTGGAACAGCTACGCCTTCAAATTAGTACAAATTTTCAGTGGCAGAGAACAACAAGCTGTTGAACTTTCATAACACATTAATTCAGCAATCTAATCATAAATGGCATGCTCCGTTCCTCTAAGTTGCTGCTTTCTTGTTTGCCCGTAAAGTGGCTTGATGGAAGGATTGGACCCAGCACTGCTTTTTGAATCACCATTAGATAATGCCCCTGACTTTTTTAAAAATTGGAGCTCGTCCATAGACTGTCTCTGAATTCTATGAGATAAAGTGCTGGACAGTTTCTGTTTGGCCTTGATTGACTCTGTGAGGTTCATATAGTTTGGTCTGCTACTACCACTTCCATCTGTTCTATCTGAGGCTAAGCCCGTGTTTCCAGAAACTGGTGTCGCAGAAGTGCAAATTGAGGAGGAAGGTGAGCTCTCATCATACCGAAATTCAGAACTGGGGCTTGAAGATGACCGAGTAACTTGTGCCATTGGAGGCTTTGCAGAAATCCTGGTGCTAACATTGTTCTTTCTAACTTTCACCAAGCTTTGTTCATTAGATCTAGAATGAGCACTCACAAGTGAGTCTTTGCAAGACATGGGAGGTGTTCTCTCTGAGAAGCCAGCGTTGGATTCTTCAATCAACCTGGTTTCCCACGGCTTGGCTGCCATCCATCGCTCCAACCAACTCCACCCCCAGCTATTCTTATCAAATTCCTGATTCTTAAGGGTCATTACTGAGCCACTGGATCTAGTATGCGAATTTGGGCTTGATCTCCATTGCTGTGATAACGAAAGAGCTCATAAACAGATTTGATTATGGCAAAAATGCCGTTTCAGAAGCCATGCTTAACTGTGAACTTCATACCTTCTGAGCGAGGGAGTATGCAATTGCCCTCTCTCTTTTAAAAGCACCTTCTTGTTTCAGTAGTAGCTTGGTCTTGACATCTTCTAATGTTCCCTTGCTATCGCACCATCCTTCCTAAAAGTTAACAAGCCAGAAGATTGAACAAAAAAGGAAGCATGGAACTTCAATACAACTGCTAAAAATTCAATCCCAAATGTAATTGGTCGACAATCCCTCTGGATACCTCAGCTTGTCTCAAGAGTTCTGCTTTGCTACGGCATTCGTCCAGCATTTTCTGCACAGCCTGCCCCTCTACAGACATGCGTACACGTCGTGCCCTTACTCGAGCTTGAACTCGAACAAGAGCTTGCATGCACCTGAGTGTTACCGCAGCCTGTTTCCTCACTTGTCGGCCTCGGACTAGAGCTTGTAGCCTTACCACTCCTTTCAAGGCCCTCAAAGCCCTTCTTGCCTACGTACAAGTTCAAAAATAAAAATATGCCAACAAAAGATCAGATTTTGACGACTCAACACAGAAGTGTATGCGCCTACCAATTTGAAAAGAAATCTTCAAGAAACCTGCCTACTTTCTGGCCACAAGAGATAGTATCTATTCTGCCAAGTCAATTTTTCCTCACCGTATGTTTGAGAAAGAGGATGACTATATTTGTTCACAACCAGAAACCAGATCAAAACTACGAAAAACTCTAGAAACAAAGAGAAGCCCAGTTACCAAGAATCCACGAAAAGCAGTTTGAATGCGGATAGCCGCCCATTCTCGCCTCACGACTCTGAAATCCTTGGGAAGGGCTCGAACCACTGTGGCCATTGCAGCAGTAAAAGTGTCAGTCCTTGGCGAGGATCCTGAAACTTCCGATGCCGCTCTGTGATTCCCTTTAAAACTCTTCCATGAAGATCCCAAGTCCCCTGAGGAACTCCTCCATAGCTTCCACTTCTTGCTCTTAAGTCCAGCCTGAAAACCAACAAGTGCATTGTTAATATGTCCAGAGTGAAAGAAGTCTCATGGCATTCAGAAACAAAGAACCAAAAGAATAGAACTTTTCGAGGAGTGTCGATGACTGCTTACATTGTCTTCCTTGTCTGACTTCTTGAGACCTATGAGGGATTTCACCCATTTTCCTGATGCACCCATGAAAGCTGAACAAGGAACGAATTCAACTCTATTATCCTTCAAATAAAAGGTTGCAGAGCTCAGAGACAAATCACCAAAGGAGCATCATTTTTAGATCCGTGAAGGAGTAACTAAGTTGGAGGAAAAAAAAACCAAATAAGAAGAAGGAATTAAGCAAAAACTAAACTGAAAAATCGTAGTTCTGTTAGTGGATCGATGTTAAATGAAGTGTGAAGAGAAAAGGAAAATTTTCTCAAAAGGTGGGTTTAGTGGGTAAACGTGGAGGGTATTTGTGGGTGTGTGGTTTCGTGGACCAACGTGCCCAGTTCGTTCGATATTTGAAATTCAAACAAAGAAGAGACAAAACGACTCGTCCCGCTCGTTTCGTATAGAGTTTGAGAGATATTGGATTGGACCCATGTCCTTTTTGGTCGATTATTTTAAGATAACCTTGTCATGAAAAGGCACAATCCCTTTGGCAGTAAGTTGGGAAAAAGGCAAGAGCATGCCGACAGCAAATCTTCCCTAGTCAGTGCAGTTGAAGATCTGGTGGTCTTGCAACTTGAACCAAAAATTTGAGATATCGGGGCATATTTGGATTTTTCCCTCGACCCAAACTGACACTTAGGTAGTTTATTGATATTCTTTTGTAAAGAAGGAAGTTTATTAATATTAATTACGATCCTAAAAGTGTATAAAGAACACGTTAATGGCAATGAAGGAAAAGATGATTAGTTAATTTTCTTGCGTACGTTCACAAGTAAATTCCAATTATCATGCCAATCGGCATTTATAACAAATACAGTTGCTAGGTAGTAGGTAGCTGCAGGTTAATTTGCAAGCACCGAGACAATACAGGTCACGGCAAATGAATGCACCAGCACCAAGCCTCAGTCACTGTATCTTAACAGCAGTCAATGGAAAGGAGACTGCTATCCTTTGTTAAAATATGTCTTTGCCATGCACAGACTTCAAGCTTGAGTGCTGATATAATATTACTGACAATTTAATGTCTCCGTAGTTCTATGTTACTGCTATGCCATTGGATTATTTTCTCCCTATCCAACTTCTTTCATTCGGTTGATCAGCGGGATGTGGGGGCAACGACATTTAAACCGGTAAGTATTTTATGTGTAACTCCCTCCAAATTACTATGTAGAGTTGGTACGTTTAAGCCAATACGACTTCTGACACATGAGCACCCTAGAAATATGAGATTGACCTGCAGTGACCAAAATGAAATCCCTCATGTTACCTTGCACATGGTTTCACTAAGTTGAGCATGACTTACCAAGTGAAGTCATGTGTCTCTATTAATTGGCTTATATTTTAGCAGAGAAAGTGGTGAGATTATTTTCTACCTAAATATTTGGGGGCATGAAAGACAATTTCCTGAATTCAGGTCAGGAAGCCTCCTAAAGAAATGAAGATAAAGAGAGATTGAAAATTTTCTCCTTGTTTCCTTTTGAAATTCATAACAGAATTGGGAAAGGAATAACAACTTGGAAGAAGGCGTCTTCACTTCACTGGATGAAATCTTCCCAACCTTTGGGTCGTTTAGTATTCCTTGGTGGACGTCTGGCCGTCTCGGTCCCATTCTTCTTTGCGAGGTCATATTTGTCTTCCTCAATGGGCCCTTGCAAGTCTGGAAGTTCATCTTTGATTCCCTCCCTATCATCCCCCTCCTGATCAAGATCCACACTCCAAGTGATAAGCAGTCCGCAGATCGCGCCAGTCTTCCCAACTACTATCCTTTAGAGGAAGACCCTACCACTGTACAAGCACTAATTCGCGAGGTGGAACAACCGAAGAATCCCAGTTAGAAGCGTGGATTGCTAATGGGGTAATAAGAGCATGGTTGTCAATCGAAAAAGGTGGTAGAGGGGAAATACATGGCGGAGGAGAACTATGATCAGGAACAGTGGAAGACAAGATGGATTTGGACATAAACAGGGAGTTCCAAACAAATAGGCGACAACACCAATTCGTTCGATAATCAAAAATGGACCATAATATCATTTGGTAAGCTTTTGGTATGGTGTATCATGCATAGACCCTTAGCCATATGGCAGAAGGGGAACATACAACCAATCACTGACATCGAACGTAAGGGCCCGATAATGGCGATGAACTTGATTTTTCATGTGGGTCTGTGCTTGCAGTAGTTTTTTGCGTAAGAATTCTAAGATATCCTCACGGGTGGACAGCCATTGATCTACTACATCATTGGATGAACTGCCTTTAATGTAATGTGGAACACTTGGTGGTGGTTTGCCATAAGTAATTTGGAAAGGGGAGAGACCTGTTGCGGAATGAACCGTTGTATGTGTTGGTTGTTGCGTTTTTGTGTTGGTTGCGATTGCGATTTTGTTTTCTGGAAAAATCAATTGGCTGTCGGATGTTTGAGTTTTGGGCATTAGTGTGTTGACATACTTTGGAGAAGATCATGGCTGGCTGTGTTTCTACGGTGGTGGACTGCAGCAGTCGCCGGAGACTGGTGGCGATCTTTATATACGTAGCAGAAGACTTCTCCAACTCACCCACGTTTAGACGTGCTTGGGCGGCTGCGATTACAGTGAAACGTGGGAGAGCAATGCGAACACTACATTCACCTTTATTTGTCACATGAATAGTAAATAGGGAAATAGAAGTTGCATTGTTTCAATTAAATAAGTTAGATTAAATTTCTTATAAATTTAAAAAGGTATTTTTAATTGTTTGAAAATTATTTTCAAGATTAATTTTATTATAAATATTTTAGATGTTAATTTAATTTTTCAAGATGTTGAATTATCAAATTATATTAATCATCAATTCAATTCTAAAGGTAATTATTTTTCTTAATTTGATTAAGATTAATAATTAAATTGATTCTTAATTAATTTTAGAAAAATAGTTTCTAAAATTAGAATTAATTAGTTTCAATTAGATTGAATTAATTAATTAGAAAAGTTGTTTCTAAAATTAGAATTAATTATTTTCAATTAAATTGAAATTAATTAATTAAACTTCTTAAAATTAAGAAAAATGTTTTCTTAAATGATTAAGAGAGATGTTTCTTAATTAAATATATTTATTTCAATATGATTGAGATAAATTAAATTCTTAAATTTCATTTTTTTAGAGAATTGTTATTTTATTTATTTAGAAATTGTTTCTTTATTTATAAATAATAACTTTCTTGATTTATTAGAAAGGATATTATCTTGATTAAATTTTGAAAAATGTTTTTATTTATTTATCAAGAAAAGGAATTTTCTTTAATATTTTAAAAATAGTTTTATAACTTATTAGAGAAAGGTTTTCTAGTTAGTCAAGAAATAAATCTCTAAATAAATAATATATAAGGACTTTCTTAAATAAATTTTAAAATGTTTTATTTAATTTTGAAAGTAGTTTCCTTTTAATTTTATAAAATAGTTTTCTAATTAAGGAAAAATAATTTCTAATTAGATTAGAAATAATTTTCTAAATGGATTAGAATGTGTTACTTATATAATTTTGAAACAAAGTTTTTCTAAATTATAATAAGTAAGAAGCACAATTTATTGAAAATTGTTTTCAATTAAATTTTATCCAAAGGGTCAAGAAAAATTGGAAATAGTTTTTAATTAGATTTGAAAATTGTTTTCAACTCAAATTAAATTTCTATTTGGAATAAGAATTTAATTTATTAAGGAAGCAATAGTTTAGTCTAATTTAATTTTTCCAAAGACTTGGAAATATTATTTTAGAATATGAAGATCAATAAATAGAATCAAACGAAGCTTAATATTTTATGCATATAATTTGATTATGAGTGCATAAGTTGCAAACTTTATTTATATGGTTGATATATATTGTATGCATGATAAATTGTATGTTTTATATGTGTGATATTTTACATGCAATTTGTATTTGATGAGATGAATGAAATTAAAATCCCTCGTTAAAATATTAACTATACGTTAAGAACGTAATTGTTGTCTTCCATTGTTATAAGAATAAACTAGAGTTCTATTTATTGTAAGGCTTGTTGAGTAAACTCAAGACATCTTTAACCCGAATATGTTTAATCTTATAATAGTGGGTTCTACTTAACTAAATTTATGTGATTTGGATGAGCAAACTTATGATCACATGAATTTAGAGGCAGGGTTAGGAATGATATATAAGATATGTTTTGGCAAGAGTTGTCACCTAACGGATCTAGGAGTCACATGAGA
>JANSVA010000008.1:44752120-44762794 GCA_025504915.1 Erythroxylum reticulatum | reverse complement strand
ATTAACTAAGTGTGAATTTTGGCTAGATCAAGTGGTATTTCTGGGTCATATAGTATCTGGATAAGGCATACAAGTGGATCCAAAGAAGATAGAAGCAGTAATAAAGTGGGAAGCTCCGAAGAGTGTATCAAAAATCCAGAGTGTCCTTAGATTAGCTGGATATTACTGGAGGTTTGTCGAGGGGTTCTCACTAATCTCAACCCTCTGACAAAAGTTCTGAGGAAGAATATAGCATTTAGATGGGATAACGATTGTCAGAAGAGCTTTGAGGAATTAAAACATTGGTTGACTACAACACCGGTTTTAACTATTCCGTCGAGAATTGGAGTATATGTAGTATATAATGATGCATCGCATCAGGGATTAGGATGTGTGTTGATGCAATATGGTAAGGGGATAGCCTATGCATCAAGAAAACTAAGGTCTTACAAGATTAACTGTTTAGTGCATGATTTAGAGCTTGTTGCAGTTGTTTTTACTCTAAAGATATAGAGGCATTACCTATATGGAGAGACATTTCATATATATATTGATCATGAGATTTTGAGGTATCTATTGAGTCAGAAAGAATTGAATATGAGATAAAGGAGATAGATAGAGTTATTAAAAGATTATGATTGCACAATTGAGTATCATCCTAGGAAGGCTAATGTGGTGACCGATGCTTTGAGCAGAAAGTCAAATAGTAGTGTAGCTCAGATTCAGTTATCGAGGTTAC
Organism: Erythroxylum reticulatum; assembly: GCA_025504915.1. Classification (NCBI taxonomy): domain Eukaryota; kingdom Viridiplantae; phylum Streptophyta; class Magnoliopsida; order Malpighiales; family Erythroxylaceae; genus Erythroxylum; species Erythroxylum reticulatum. The sequence goes on along the minus strand of JANSVA010000008.1, from coordinate 44,762,076 downwards.
CGAGCTGAATTCATTTGAGAGCTCTGAATGTGGAGTTGAATCTGGAGTAGAATGAGATGATGATTGCTATATTAAAGATGAGACCGATGTTTCATGATAGAATCCGAAAAGTCTAGAGGAAAGATCCTGATATGGTAAAGCTTATTAAGAGATTGAAAATGAATCCAGATTCTAAGTTTGAATTGAGAGATGGACACTATGGCTAAGTAGAGGCTGTGTGTGCTTGATGTGGATGATCTGAAGAAGGAAATTCTAGAAGAAGCTCATATGGCCACTTATGTTATGCATCTTGGTACCACCAAGATGTATAACACGTTGAAGCAACATTTTTAGTAGCTTGGAATGAAGAAACAAGTAGTGGAGTATGTTTCTTAGTGTTTAGTATGCCAATAGATTAAAGCTGAGCATCAGGGCCCAGTTGGGAAGCTACATTCATTACCTATTCCAGAGTGAAAATGGGAATGAATTACTATGGATTTCATAATGGGATTGTCGAAGACTTCAAGGAAAAATGATGCTAAATGGGTTCTAGTGGATTGATTGACTAAGTTGACCCATTTCTTACTAGTGACAGAGAATAACTTACTAGACCAGTTAGCCCAGAGGTATGTGAATGAAGTGTTGAGATTGCATGGGATTCCAGTGTCCATTGTATTAGACAGGGATTCTAGATTTACTTCAAGATTTTGGAAGAGCTTGTAGTCAGCTATAGGTACAAAGTTAAACTTTAGTACTGCATTCGTCCTCAAACAGATGGACAAAGTGAGAGAACAATCAAGAGTGTTAAGGATATGCTCAGGGCATATGTATTGGAGTTTTAGGGAGCTTGGGATTAGTATAAAGCACTGATAGAATTTGCTTATAATAACCATTACTACAGTAGTATCGGAATGGTACCATATGAGGCATTGTATGGGAAAAATGTCAATCGCCTCTATATTGGGATGAAGAGGGCTTGACAATGGTTGAAAGACCAGAATTGATACAAGATACTGTGGATAAAGTGAAACTGATCCGAAGATGAATTAATGTGGTACAAGATCGACAAAATAGCTATGTGGATTAGCATCAAAGGGATATGGAATACAGTGTAGGGGACAGAGTGTTTCTGAGAGTGTCGCCTTAGTGAGGAGTCTTGAGGTTTGGTAAAAAGGGCAAACTGAGCCCTAGGTACATTGGTCCTTATAAGAATATTGAGAGGATAAGACCATTGGCATACAAGCTAGCGTTACCAAATGAGATGTCTTAGTTACATAACGTATTTCATGTGATCATGCTTAGAAGATACCGATCAGATTCGACATATGTGTTACAGGCTCAAGAGATTGAGGTTGTTAGTAATCTAAGTTATATTGAGGTATCGATCAAAATAGTGGGATCTTAGATCAAGCAGTTAAGGAATCGAGTAATTCCACTAGTGAAAGTTCTTTGGAGGAATAACTCGACTAAGGAAGCATCCTGAGAAACGGAGGATCATACGAGAAGATAATATCCCCATTTGTTCAAATAATCAGGTAAGAATTTTGAAGACAAAATTTTTATTAGGATGGGAGAATTGAAACATCCCATTATCCCATGTTAGGATCTAGGACCCTAGAATAATGTATACATGAGTTGAGAAGTTAGAAAGTATATTTCATGTTCATGCATAATTTGGCAAACATATACACTTAAATATTGAATTTTTTCATATTAAAATGATTTTACATGCATTCATTGAATTTTCTAGGTATAATTGATTTTTATAAATGTGATTTTATTGAGAATTGTATTTATTTGTACTAAAAATTGATGTGGAGAGTATACTTATTGATTTAGAATTTTTAGTGAAATTTAGGAAATTTCCAAAACTTTTGGATATTTTTGGACTAGGAAAAATGCTAAGTGGCAAGATGATAAACGGTAGTAGAAATAAATGTCAAATGGCAGTAGAAATTATTGATAAGTAACATTAAGATTTATTGACAATGTCATTGAAAATTAAAGACAATTAGAGTAAAATTTGGAATTCATTGGACTAGTTAAATAAGAGAACCTAGTCTAAATACATAGAAATTGGAAAAATGGCAAGTGACAAGTGTCACTTGCCAAGCCAAGTCTTAAAGCCCATGATTCTTTTAATTTGAAAGACTATCTTGTTTTGTCTCGCACGATTGCCTTATGCTTTCTTCTTCTTCTTCATTCTCGTTTTCTTCACTCACTCTCACCTAATCAACGTTGAAGACCACTCTCACATCCATTTGCTACTATCATTTTGCTATCTTCTTATTTGTCACTAAAGACCTATCCCTACCACCTTTAGAAAGATGAAGATCGTATGTGTTAGGGTTAAGTGATATTTTGAAGATTTTGAAGCTAAATCAAGAAAGTTATGCTTTAACTATCATGTGTATGGTTAAATGAAGCTAGAATGATGCATAAATTAAGATTGATGACTTAATTATAAAATTTTTATGTTTATGTCATGGGTGATGAAAAGTTTATATAAATATTTTGCTTTTGTATATATGTATGATGATTAATGACCCATAAATTGTTATAGAGATGATTTGAGGTAGAATGATCATAATAATGATGTTGGATGAGTGCAGAAAATTGATGATGAATGGGTACATGTATGTGTTCTGTTTTTTGGTTACTGTTCAAATATAGATCATGATTTTTTCGTGAATGATATTGAGTTGAAGTAGATTTGAGAATGAAAAGGAAATGAAGTAGAAAACATGATCTAGGTATAAGATGTGTTAGATGTAAAATGTAGGAAGTTATAAAAATCTGGAAAATTGAAAGAGAGTTGCTGGAAAATGTTAGTTATAACATTTCCACTTATTAAACTTCTGTATTTTAGTCATAACTTGCTCTGTAGTTATCCAATTGAGATGATTTTTTATTTGGATTAAATTAGAAACATATGAATACATTTTTCATGAATAGATCGAATTTAAATTTTGTCTTCAAGAGTTTCGAAATTAGAGTAGAATTTGATTAATAAGTGCAGAAAAAAAGAAAAAGTGCAGTAGAAAAATGAAGAAGTGTAGAAAATGATGAACATACGTGAATGATATTCTATTTTCGATGTTTGTGTTTATTTATGAATTTTGATTTGCTTGTGATCAAGTTAAGCTGAAATTGAAGTGAGAATGAAGGTGAAAAATGAAATAGAAAATGTGCAGAAAGTGTGATAAAGGATTGTGATAATTGGAGTTAAATGAAGATTAGTGAAGTAGACAAATTTGCAGAAAAATGTGATGTAGAAAAGTATGGAAATAGGTTCTATTTTTGGGTTGTAATCAATCATGAAATTATGAATTGTGTGTAGAGAATACTAAACTGAAAGTTGAGGTATAACAAAATGATCAACTTGAAATGATAGAATTTTGACAATGTAGTGTGTTGGAGTATGTTATATAGAGTGTTTCTTTTACAGAACACGCATTTATATTCAGGCCATACCCTGATCTATGAATATTCAAATTAGAAGGATTTTGATCTAGATGACACTGGAGACTTACGGCTACAATTTTTAAAAAGAAATTGAATTTGAATTATGTCTTTAAGGATCTTGAAATTTAGCTTGAAGTTTAGTTTTGTCTTAGGCTACAGCACTACCCGTGACAGAAATCATGTCCTGTTATTATCGAATAAACTTTATTGATAGAGGCCGAATTAGACAAAGCTTCTTTACAAAAGTCATAGCTTATTCTCTTATCTTTCAATTAGTATAAAGTTTGTAATTTTTGGATATTGGTATTGAGAGATAAGAGTTGTACAACTTTGAGTTCCTGATCATACACTAGCCAAAATTTTGAACGTGCTTAGTCCGAAGTAATTTGAGTATAACTTTTGGAATATTGAACAACAAACATAGGAGAACAATTTTCTAGAAAGAAGTGTGGCCAAATTATTCCATTTTTCTTTCCTTGTCAGAATGATCATGAAAAGTGGACTCGAAAGTTTGTTCTTAGAAATATCTGTGATGATCAAATGAGTTATGAAATTAGATTCAAATTGTTTTATGGAGGTGCAAACCTTAAGTACAAATTATACTTATGTGAGTGTTGATTTATGAATGATTATGTGACAAGAATAATGGAAAGATCCCCAAAATAGTCATTGAACATGCATTGTACATAATCCATATGTATACATATGTGCGTAAATGAGTATGTGGATAATTGTGCAAATTTGTGATATGTGTAAATGTTTATTACATGATATAGAGTAGCATTTAGAACGTCAATATCTAGACATTGCCGGGACTTCGAGACAATGGCTTCTAAAGCAATCTGTGAGTAACCTAGATGATCTCACTTAATTATTTGTTTGTTATAAATTATGTTATGAGTTAACTTTGAATGTGGACCTGATTATGATGATTCCGGACACTAAAGGTCTGAGGGTTTTGATACATGAATGTGATATTTGAAGTGCTTCTTATATGTAAATGTGAAGAAATAAGTTTTACTCAACATGATTGTTGAATACCGAACCAAGATCCACTGATAAATGTGAATAAGACTATGAATGTGATTGATTAAAACAATGATTGATTGAATAAGTGTGATGCATTTCATTATATGAATGCATGATCTGATAATGAGAATTGTGACTTGAGTAGCCACCAAAAATGAGCTTAAGCTTGGAATATGATTAAGAGCTGAAGGCTTGCTATGTACAATAAGCCCTGTATCCCTAATAGATAAGGGATAGTATCAATGAGTCGGTATCCACAAAAGATACGAGACATTTTAGGCACTCAGTCACAACAACGTAACAATAAAAAATAAGTCTCATGAAGATTGCATATACATCTAATATGTATGTTTAAATGAGTGTAATGTATTGTTGATTTGTATTTAAATGAGAACGTGAGAATTGTGAATAAAGTTTTATGTGATGTCACACGATGATAATAAAATGACATGAATTATGTGTTAATATGTATTGATGTGATATATGAATTGAGTGAACCATCAAGGATGGTTACCTCACTGCGTTCCCAAAACTCACCAAAATTGCAACATTGACATTTCAAGACCGAGAAAGGACACTGGTGACAGAGAGACTCTAAAAGAAGTATGGTTCTTGTACTTTTGGATCAGAGAAATGGCTCAAAAGTTGGTCAGCTGAGACTGAAAGATTAGATAGAAATTTTTTTATAATTCCCCTTTCATGTAGCGTGTTAGTATTAGGTTTCGATGATGTACATGCATGGATGTTTGAAATCTGCAATGTATATACGTTAGGTTTTCATGAAATGAAATGAGGAACTTTTGAATTTTCAATATTGTGATATTTTATTAATAATAATGCCATATTTAAGTTAGTAATGTGAGTGCTCTAATATGTCACTCTCGCGGGGTACATATTTGGATATTACTCAGGATGTCAAATACATGTCTTGCGAGAGTAGGGTGTTACATGAATGGAATTCATTGAGTAATAAAGTGTCGAAGGTTGCTCTATGTGCTAATCCAAATTTGATTTTTGAAAATGATGAGGCCATCAATTATGGAAAAGTCTTCATGTTAGGCTAGATCATATAAGATTGCCTGGAATAATTCTTTGGATTCAGTTTGTTCTTAAAGATCTTTTTTAAGTTCATCAAGTAAGGGATAGGATGGAATGAAAAGAATGTAATATTGGGTTGGTTTGTGGAGTCTAGACAATGCATCGACAACTTTGTTTGTGCGACATTTTTTGCATTCAATCGTGAAGTTATAACCTAATAACTTAGTCAAGTAATGCTACTATTATGAAGTTTGTAACATCTGTGAGAGCAATGCTTTTAAGCTTTGTTGATCTATGCGAATAATAAACTAATGGCAGAGAAGATATTGTCTCCATTTTTTGATAGCAGTGGTAATTACATACAACTCCAGAAGATACGCTGATGCCTTGGTCATTTTTGCACAAAATTGCTTACTAAAGAATGCAATTGGGTGATCATTTTGCATTAATAATGTACCCATCCCTATGCCAGAGGCATCGGTTTCAATGAGGACTGGTTGAGTGAAGTCAAATAGAGCCAAAATGAGAGCACTAGTCATCGTTGATTTTAATGCATTAAAAGCCAATTGAGCTATAGAAGACTAGTAGAAAACTGTCTTTCTTTAAGAGGGTTCTGATTAAGGAAGCAATTTGGGCATAATTACGAGTGAAAAGTCTATAAAAACTTGTCAAACCAAGAAAACAATGTAAGGATTTAATAGTAGTAGGGACAGGCCAACCAGTCATTGCTTGAATTTTAGATGGATTTGGAGCTACACCCAAAGCCAACACAACATGGCTAAGATAATCAACCTGTTGTTGATCAAAAATGCACTTAGAAAGTTTCAAATAAAATTGTCCCCATATCAACTTCTGAAAAGCATGTTCTAAATGTATCACATGGTCTTCAAATGTTCGACTATAAATCAACATATCATTGAAAAAATGATTTTCGAAGGTAAGGTTGAAACAACTGATTCGTTGTAGCTTGGAAAGTAGAGAGACTGTTACATAATCCTAATGGCATGACTTTGAGTTCGTCATGGCCAAGATGTGTGCGAAATAGGATCTTATAGACATTGTTGACATGCATTAGAATATGATGATAACCTTGATATAAATCCAATTTGGAGAACCATCTCGCACCATGCAATTTATCTAAAAGTTTATCGATTTAAGGGATCAAAAAACAATCCTTAATAGTGCCAGTGTCTAGGGCATGATAATCAATACAAAATCACCATGCTCCATCCTTCTTTTTTACGAATAGAACAAGTGAGGAATAGGGACTGGTAATTGGTTGGATAACATGGGTGGCTAGCATTTGGGTAATTTATGTCTCAATTTCTTTTTATGAGAAAATGGATATCGGCATGGTTTAACATTGATAGGTTTGGTGTTAGGCAGGAGATGTTTTTGATGATCCGTATTATGACTAAATGGTAAAGTCATGGGTTGGTGAAAAAGGGAATGATATTTGGTGAGGACATCTTGTATCGAAGAAGAAGGATGTGGCATAAAATTTTGTTATTGGTGGTCAGGGAGGGTTTGAAGTTGTACGTGGACAAATGTGGTTGTAGAATCTGTTTGAATCATCTGACGAATTTAGGCTGTAGAGGCCAATTCTCGACCAATAGAACTCACGCCTTTGAGCTCGATTTGATGTCCATCTTGATAAAATTTCATAGTGAGAGTGGAGTAATCGGTGAGTATTAGGCCGAGCTGCTTAAGTTATTGGACTCTTAATGCCACGTCAACCCCACTGATGCTCAACTAGTGGAGATTGACTAGAAATTTATGGCTCTGAATTTGCACAGGAACATGTGGGTATAACTGTTGTGATTCTAATGCAGAACTATTTCCTACAAGGAAATGGATAGGTTGGTACTTTGATTTGGGAGGTGTAGGTGGTGGGCGATTCTCTGCTAGATGAAGTTATGGGCACTCTCTCCATCGATAAGTATGGTAACGTAACTTTGAAGAATGTGCCCTATAACCCGTAAAATTTGTGGGGGTCCCTGGCTAGTCATCGCGTTTAAACTGAGTTGTGCCGAATCTGGATCTAATGGTGGAACTTCTGAATGAACAATCCGTCGGAGAAGGAAGCGGGTTGGTGTCAGAAGCATCATCATCTGTAACCTTTCTCTCTTTTAAGCATCATTTCTTCCGGAATTAATCGTTTGAAGTTGGGTTTCGATGGGGTGGGTAATAAAGGTGATTGTAATTTGGGCAGGTTTGCGGAGGATGATAATGAAGGAAAAATTAGGTGAGGAAGAGAAAGGTTTAAACCGAGAATGGCATCTAGCATCAGCGAATTTATCTTTTTGAAGTCTTGCAAGTGCCACTGCCTGATTCAGTGAAAGGGGTTGGAAGGCTTGGACTTCTCGGAGACCTTTTGAAATCAAATCGGAGATGAAACAACTAGGGAGAATGAAAGGATGGAGACCCGTAATGCGATTGCCTAAGTTTTCGAATTTTGATAAATAAACTTGGACAGAGCCATGGTGAGTTTGAACAAGGTGCCTTTGGAATCATCATAATATGATAGGGCAAACTGCATTTCTAAGGCTAATAAAAAATTGTCCTAAAGTAGTAATTTGAACATTTTTGTGCGTCCATTGAAACCAAGTTAAAGCAGGGCCTTCCATGTAGGAATAAGCAACTTTGAGTCAGTCAGAGGTAAGTGCAACACAGTATTCAAAGAACTAGGTTATTTAAAAAATCCACCCTATGACATTGGAGCCATCGAACCTGGGAACTTCTAATTTCATGTAAGATTTATGCGAGATGGAATCGAGGGACAGAGTTGGATGGGGGAATTGGGAGGATTCAAAAGGGTCGGATGGTGGAGGACTAGATTGCGTGTCAGTAGTGGCCAATTTGGCAAGGATCTCGTCAAGTTCAGAAGTAAGAGCAGATTGATTGGTGGTGAGTGTGTTTTGACTGAGGGTGATTTTATTGATGGCTTCTTTAAGGCGGTCGATGACAGCTTTGGAGCGAGTGTTATAGCTATAGTCAATGAAAGCACCAAATTGATACGTGAAAGATAATTCCCTGGATTCGAGGTCAAGAAGCCTCTAAAAAAAATGGAGATAAAGAGAGAGAACTAAAATTTTCAAATTGTTTCCTTTTGAAATTCATCCTATACGAATAGTCAACTACATTTGATGTTGTTACACTATTCCGTAAAAGGCAAAAATAAAAGAATAACAAAAAAACAATTCATAACAGAATTGAGAAAGGAATAACAACTTGTAATCACGAAATGGTCAAGAAGGTGTCTTCACTTTAGTGGATGAAATCTTCCCAACCTTTAGGCCGTTTAGTATTCCTTGTTGGACATCTAGCCATCTCGACCCCATTCTTCTTTGTGATGTCAGATTCGTCTTCATCAATGAGCCCTTTCAAGTCTGGAAGGTCATACTCAGACTTCCTCCTTATCATACTACCAAGTAAAATGGATACTTATTTGACCAAGTTAATTTTTAGAGAATAAATAAGAATTTTTTTAATTATAAAAGTTTTTTTGAAAAAATAATTGCTTAATTGTAAAATAAAAAAGTACTTTTAAAATAGATATAGCTTTTTTTATAGTTAAAATATAACTTTTTAAGAAGTTTAGATTTGGAGCTTTTCAAAAAGGTACTTTTTAAGGTAAAATTTTCAGATCAATTAATGAACTTATTTTTTAGTCCCTTTTGTCCTTATATTTTACACATAATTTCTACAATACCCACAAACTCATCTTCACATTTATTTTCGGATCTATATAATATTATTTGATTATTTTATATGTTTTAATATTTACTTGTTATATTAGTTTTACTTAGATATATTTTTATTTATGTTACATATGGTTTAAAATTGTATAATAACTAATATATTGTGTTTTACATATTGTTTAATATACTTTAAATAATATTTATATACATAAATAATTTTTATTATAAACTAAAATATAGTTAAAATTAATAAAAGTATTTTTATTTTTATGTTGCCAAACAATCTACTGTAAACTCTTTTTAAAAAGTTATTTTTTAATTGACAGCTAAACAGTCAACTGTCTTATTAGAAAAGCACTTCTAAGAAAAGCCCTACTAACAAAAACTCTACTGTCAAAAACTCTCCTGATATAAACTCATCCAAACAGACACTAAAAAGGTTATTGTCTTGGTCAAGAGGAGACTACTTTATTATCAGAGTAACCATATATTTTATTTTCAAGTAGAGGTTAGTTAATTAAAAATAAAAATAAAATTCAGCAATTTTTTCTTCAAAATAGAATAAATTTATTTTAAAGATTATATCAAACAAATGTTAGGAAATAAAATTAGATTAGATTGATTTGTATATTTAAATACCGTTGACTCTAGCTGTTTCTTATTTTTCTGGATGTACATACGTTATCTTAGGCTAGAATAGTGTGAGTATCCTTGTATAAATACATCTATATGCGTTAGGGAATA
>JANSVA010000008.1:44696439-44748035 GCA_025504915.1 Erythroxylum reticulatum | reverse complement strand
ATGCTTTTGGGCTTAAGTGATGAAGCATTAAAATAGCCCAAATCTTCTTGTCTTTAAGCTCCAAGTGTATCCGGTCCGAGGATTTGAGACAAGTGGATTAATTTAGGCTATGACCTAACTAGTTTCATCCTCTTCATAAGTTGGCCCATATATGCATAGAGAACCTCCTTGAATCTCTCAGTCCTAACTCTGGACATAGGTCCAACTGGAATGACAAGCTCGCCCTTGTCACGTATGCCATCTCTATGGTGATCCTTACTCATGCTCACATCACCTTCTCTCTTAGAGTGCTCACCTGAGATTTGTAAAGTTAGACACGTCAGAGTCGATAATAAGAGGAAAAACTATTTGCATCTTCACTTTAAAAAGTCATAGAAGATACTATTGCACTCTTTTGTACTTACTGATGCTAAGCTTGAGGATATTGTCCAAGGCCTTAAGGAGTTTTAGGTAGCTTTTGAACATTTTAAGATCAATTTCTCTAAGATAGGGAGCTCCATCCACACTCACTTTCACAAACATACCAACACCATTAGAATCATTTTTCTTAGTTTACAGGTAATTTTTATGGTACGATCGAACAGTTGGCCATCACACTACTTATGCCCTACCACCCATCATCAACCAATATATATAACATCAGCTAATGAAATTAATAACTGCACTATCAAGTATGAAATTGAATTGAATATCCCTGTCGAAAGAAAATAACTTACTTGGTAGGAGGCGTATGGCTACCACTGTCTTCATTTCCAACACTACACTCACTATAATTGCTCTTAGATCTCCACTCTTCAAATATCTCTGTGAGATCCCTCTTATTGTTTCTAGTATTAGGAGTAAACAACACCTGGTTCTCATGGATACTTGGTAAGAGGAGTCTTAGCTCGGTTTCATTGAGATTGAGATTGCTTTCATAAGCCATAAACTTCAACAATTCTATTCCTCTACCAGTTTAAATGTTAGTATCTTTATAACATAATTGAAACAAAACCCTTTATTTCAATCATGATTAAGATGAACCAAATCTTTGGTTGAATTGTGAGAAAGGAGAGGTTGAACAAATAGTTTTATAGGGATGATTAGCATAGGGATTGAATAAATAGTTTTATAACGATGATTAACATAGGCGTACAATATCTGGATAACTTATTCTCTCTTCGTGCATGAATTTGCTATTACATGTTTAATTTATTTTGGTAATTATCTATAATTGGATATCTCTTTTCCATAATTTTCTCATCTTATTGATGACCTAATGATGAAAATTGTACCAACATAACTAGATTATGTTTCTTTAAGTTAACATCAAACACTTTGAAGCACCACAATTTATAGAAGTGCCCAGCTCACCTATCAGATTCACACGAGAGGTGTTGGTTTACTCTGTGGCAGATGTCAGCGGTTTAATTCCGCCTATCTCCAACTCATGAACTTAGCTAGTACAAAGCTATACAATAGCACTCAATTTTTCTAATTCGGCAGTTCGATCTATGATTTATCATTTATGGACATTGATAAGATCCTTCCTTTTAGTTTAGTAGCACCTTAGGATGGTATAGCCTTAACCTTAAAGTTAAGGGTGAGGTTCAAATGAGGAAAGGCTTACGGTGGATACCTAGGCACCCAGAGATGAGGAGGTCAACCTTTTAAACTGCCATTGAATCCATGGGCTCTACCTTTTGTCATATATTCCATACATCACACTAGATAGATATCATATTCATGGAATACAATTCACTTTCAAGATACCTTAGTGGTGAAATGGTAGACACGCAAGATTCAAAATCTCGTGCTAAAGAGCGTGGAGGTTCGAATCCTCTTCAAGACATAATATTGAGAATGCTCATTAAATGAGCAATTTAACAAGAGATCTTGGATCGAATCGATATGATGATGATGATGATTATTATTATTATTATTATTATTATTACTACTACTACTACTACTACTACTAGTATTATGATTATTATTAATTTTTTTATTATAACTATTATTATTATTATTATTATTATTATTATTATCATCTTTATTATTTTATGTTTATTTTCCCTTTTCATATGGGTCATTTGGAAGCAACTTTTTAACTAGTTAGGATATTTTACATTTGAAAACAACCTTTTCATAAGGTCACCTACTATTGGATCTCCCCAGATCTTATGTGTCAGCAGAATTTCTTCCAGGCATTGTTTATGATGTTGTTATTGTTGCATTAAAGTGTCAAATGGAATAAACTAGAATGAACCCTCTAATTACAACCCCTTTCTTATTTCAAAAGCTCTCATAGTATTCATCTGCTGACACACTAGCATTCGATGTCTTCGATAAACCAATGTAAAGCAAGTATACATTACAAGTCATTCCAAACTTTTTCAAAACATACATACATTATATCATATGAACATAATACAAAATTGTTCCAAAAACTGAAACCATCTTGAAACATAGTTATTACAAAAACTGACAACAATTCGGAGTCATACACTCTATATACAAGCCAAGATAAACTCAAAACATATTTTTATCAAAATAAGACTCAGACTCCATTGGCCATTACGGTTGACTCATCCCAATCTTTATAATTCTCGTTCTGAACCTACACGGGGCAAATCCACCGTGTTAAGCATATAACTTAGTGAATAATAGCTAATCTATATATAAAGTGATAGTTTATCATATTGAATATGTATGATGCATGTTTATGACAAATTCTCAGGTATATTTCCTTACTAAACTAATGTAAACATCAATTGTACTTCAAAAGTTCCTAAATTCACACATTCAATTACTAAGCTAGAAGCACCTCATTCGGGTCAACTTTGCATAATCAATAAGACTAAGAAAATGATATATTTATATAACACTCTCTTCTAAACAATTGTTCCTTAGTGAATTAAGTTTCTAATGATACTAAGATTATACATTTTAGTTTATTATTCAATGAGTTATGCTCAAAATACCACAGACTATGTACATTTGAAATTTTGGCTAGAGCATGATCATGCATTCAAGTTTTACAACCCATATCTCTCAATTAAAATATCCAAAAATAACAAAATTTATGCCAATTTAAGTATAAGAGAAAAACCTACAACTTTGACGAAGACACTATAGCCTAATTCTGCCTACATCAATACAATTCATTCAATAAAATTAGGATATGTTTTCTGTCCCTTGAAGTGCTATAGCCTAAGCCAAGACTCAATTTCATGCCACTTTTGAAAGTCTTAGAGAAAGAATTAAAATTCAACTTCTTCAAGAAAGTTATAGAAATATGTCTTTAATTTAATCTGAACTATGAATGACCTCATTTTTACATCTACAGATCAAGATATCATTAAAATACCAAAGTATGTTTAATAAAAAATCATAAACCTATCAATTTTCCAGATTTTTCTTAAGCGGATTTCGGGTCTGAATTGGATAACCGTTTTGACCTTCACAATAGGGTATTCAGGCAACATATTCTACTAATAAAATGTTTCTCAATGTTTTCAAAGTCTATTGACACCAATATCATGCATTTTAGTTTAGTATCCTGCAAGTTATAATAAAAAATCCACATGCTATTTTCATATCTTGATAGAACACCAATTTCAACTTCAAGTCAAATTTCTAGACTTTTAAGGACATATTTCAAATTCGATTATTTCATGAAAAATGTAGTTCTATGTCTCTAGTTTACGCTAAATCAAACTTCATACAATTTGGATATTCACAGATCAAGTTATGCCCTATATATAGATGTATGTTAAGTAAAATATTGCATGTATCATATTCCAATGACTATAATCTTTCATCTTATTAATCATATCACCGAATTTGCTTCTTCTTTCACCTCCCACACATGCATTAACATCATTTATGCATGCAGCAATCCACAAGCATGAAAATGTACACCTTTTATGCATGCATCGAGTTACAAATATTAAAACCTCAACAGAAATCATTTATATTATCATAAAACTTAAAGTATTACTTACTTGATTCACACTTCAAATCCTTGGCAGAAATTCCAGAAATGGGGAGAGCAAATAAGAAGGAAGATGGTGTAGATTCAGTGAAATCAAGGAAAAGAGCTGCAGAAACATTTTTCCTAATGCCTAGGTGTTTCATTAGTGCTTTAACATATGTCTCCATTGCATTTCTTCCACTTGTCCACTAGATAAGCTACCATTTGTCTTATAGCTATAAGTCCACATGTCACACATGATTTTATCCATTTGTCACTCCATATTTTGTCCATTTGTCAATTAATTTCTAATACAATTGTCACACTTCTATTTTTCTCTTATTTCAATATTTTTCCTAGTCTAAAATACCTCAAAATTTCGATAAATTTTCCTAAAATTCACCAAAATTTCGAAATAATAACTATTATCACCAAATAAGTTTTATAACATAATTAATAAAAAATTCACACTTTAATCACATTAAAAATCATTTATACCTGAAAACGTCAATGAATGTATGAACGATTATTTTAATGTATTAAAAATAACTATTCACATATGTGTGAATATATTATGATGCATGAGTATGAAATGCATTACTAATTTCTCACTGTACTCTCAATTTACTATTTTGGGGTCTAGCCCCAAACATGGGATGTTACATTATGAGCTTAAAGTTGTTGTTATATAAAATCATATTTAAACAATACAATCCCTCAATAATATCAATATAGGATCAAAGAGATCTTCGTCACAATTATCATGACTAGACCCATCAGTGGTCGCATATAATAATATAATTAATGACATAAATCAAGAATGGATGTGTAGTATAAAAATTTTGTCACATTCTTTTTTCCAACAGTCCTACTTATTCCTTAGTGAGATTAAACTGCACAAAATCATAGTATACCGCAAAATCCTTTATATTGTAGTATTAAATCATAAAAATTCATAAGACATGTTTATAACTATAAGTAGCAATAGATACAAACTCCTACAAAAATAACAAATCATCAAATGAAATAACACCCATATTAGCAATATGCTTATGAAAGACCATAGTTGGTAAACCTTTAGTTAGCATATTCGAAATAATGAAGTTCGTCCTAATATTTTTAAAGAAATTTGACTACTTTGAATTCTTTTTTTCACAACTATGAACTTAATGTCAATTTTGTCTGACTTTGACAAGTTATAATTTTTGTTAGAATACATTGCTTTCAGCTTATTATCATAAAATAGTTGTAATGGTCGCTTAATTCCATTCATAATTTACAACCTAGTTATAAAGTTCCACAACCATATCCTATGATTAGATGTCTTATAAAATGTTACTTATATATTAGAAGAAGCTATAAGTGTTTTCTTAGCAATCTTCTAGGAAGTAGGTAAATATATCTTGAAGTGGATTTACAATTATTTTTTCATCCTTTGAAATTAAAGTTGGAATGCCCAATGATCTCCAACTTATCCAATCTCTTGTATATGAGTATATAGGCTTTTATTCTCTTAAGATACCACATAACCTTTTTAGTTGCTTTTTAATGATCCATTCTCGAATTACTTAAATATCTACCCAATATTCCAATAATGGACACAACAGTTGGATGCATAGATACTTGAGCATATATTAGACTTCCTATAATCAAAGTATAAGGAATCTTTTTCATTTCTTTATTTTATAAATAATTCTCAGGGTAATAATTAAGAATAAATTAGTCTCCTTTAGTAACAAGGGTGTAATTTGATTTACTTTTCTACATGCTAAATGATTGACCTATTTTGTGTTAGTCAATATTGTAATAATCGCAAGTGCATGACGTAGCTATAGCTAGAACCGGTAAGTAAAGATCGATCCCACGAAGATGATGAATACTAGTAATTATTTTTCCCCTATTATCTAGTCTACAGATTGATTTTATATTTCTAATAAAAAGAAAATAAAAACTAAAACAATTAAAGAAATAAGAAACGATAGTGAATGAAAAGACAGTGGAATTCATTTAAAAGCTATCATTATCAAAAATTAGTATGTAGGTTTGAATCCTCTTAAACCCTTAAAAAAGATCTTTTATCATACAATTAACTCCTTCTAATTACGATAGTTCTATTCACATTAGGATTTATTAATCTTTACTTATGAAATCAAATCATGATCTAATATTCTAGCATTATTAGAACATAGATAAAACACATAATTAGATCACAATATATCAAACAACCAATTGCATAAATAAAAGAATCAAATCACACAAAAGTATTAATATAAGGTTCATCTAACCTAAATACTAACTGGACATTTGGCTACACTTTGTAAAACATAAAATCAAACATACACAAACAAAAATATGAATAAAAAACAATGGGTTCATAATTCTAAATATCCCTGATTGTCTTTTATCGAATGTTCTTGTGATGTGGAGGCTTGATCTTACATTTTGATGATCTTTCGATGATTTGTTGGTATTTTCGGCTTCTCTGAACCAAAATTGAACCTAGAGGATGAGTTCCATGTCTGGAATCACCTCCCCATGTCTAATCTACGAGTCCCTACTAACTCCCTCCTTTTTCACCCAAAAAATGTTTTATAATGAAATTTAGGGTTCTGAAGAGATGCGTAATCTGATGCACTATTGTGCATCAGACTGTACATAACCAAAATTCTCTGGATATCACGTAAGTGCACGACTGCGAGAAGGTGAACAGGTATATGTACAACCTTGCATCTCTTTTATGCGTTGACTCTTTGTTTTGTGTCGTGTTTTCATCTGAATTATTCTCCTTTAAATCCATGAAGGCAATTATACTTTGTAAACACACTTAGAGCAAATTAAGTACTAAATATACGATAAAAGTATAAAATATCAAGCAAAATACATCACTATAAGAAAATTATTTTTTATCGATGGAAAATTACCAACAAAAATAGAACCGTTGTTAATTACTGACAAAAAATCATGTTCCGTCAGTAAAATTGTTGGAAAAAATTTCAACTTGCAACAGAACAAAAAATTTGTCGATAAATATGGAGGGAAATCACCCTAGGAAAAATTTTCAACAGAATATAGCGACGAAACATAGTCCTAAACGTTGTCAGTTTCCTTCATTTCAATGTTTTAGAAAGAACAAAAACAACATCGTTTGGTTTAACACCCAATGACGTGGTTTGATTTAAAGTTAATCCCCTGTAGCCCCATTTTCTCTCTTTCATTTCACCCGTAGCTCATAGCCCCATTTCTGTCCTTTTGTCACTGTTGTCTCCATCCCTCCGTGTGTCATCGTCGTGCCACCGCACATCATCGTCGCCGTTGTCCAATTGCGCCTCCTCGCCATTGTCAGATTGAAACTCCTTGCCGTCATCGTCAGATCTACTTGAGGTATGTTGTTGTCATCTATGTTTTAATTCCAATGATATCAAGATATATGTTTGTGCCAAGGTGATGCCTTATTGATGTGTTTTAATGCCTTACTGATTACTAAGGTGGAAAATTGGAAGTCATGATCTTAATTGTAATAAGTTGAATTAGCAATAGCTTCTACTTTCCATTTAATTTCCAATTGCTTTTACTAGAAGTTATTGTGCATCTTTTCTCCTTTTATATAAGTTAAAAATTAGCATTTAGTAAAGCGTTACATCAACCTAACTAGTAATTAAAGTTAAAGTGTTGCTTACATTTAATGTCTTATACAAAAAAATGGATTCTTAAGTTATATGTCTCTTACAATGATATAAGATAAACAAAATTAGGTAAAGAAACCTTAGTAACATAGGAACAAGACAATCAATACAAACTTCTCAAGATCTAATTACTAAGCAACCCTTTTTCTTATGGTTGCACTACAATTGAATAATTATAATTTCTTTATTTCTAATGATTTACATATCATAAAGGTGGTCTATTTTGGACCATGATGGCTGATTAACTATGCATTACATGCTAAAGATACAACAAGAAAACTCAATCTAAAGATAAGGATTAAGAGCCTAAGATGAAGGAGAATAATTAAAATAAACATTTACATCAACTTGTTTTAGATCTCCTTACTCTCAACATATGTACATAAACAAAAATATTATGAAGCTTTATCAAAATGTATAGATCATCATGAAAAGTATATTACTCTACGAATAATAACAATGTCATGTTTTAAGACTTTCCATTAAAGGGCACATAGCCATTGTAGGGACTTTGGATCATTATTAGAATTGGTATATACTTTAAGTAGTTGGAAGTCTTTATCAAAGTTTGACATCATGGCTATCATTTATGTCTTTGATAAGGTGCTGGATTTAGATATCTATTTATTTGATTTATTTGAATTGTAATGTAAAAGATCTTTTTTATGCTCAGTAATTTGAAGGTGGTGAATCATTATATCATTAGGATTTAAGGTGAACAAAATAGTAGTTGAATTTGTTAGAGGGTTCACCTAATAAATTAACTTTTAGATCTTCTCTATATCTCTAGTTGAGAAAATTTTAAGATATATCCTTTTGTCTTTGATTTTATTTTTGAGTTACGAAACTTCGTTTATCTTATTCTTCTTGTTTAGAGTAACACAAATAATTATGAGTATCCTAGTAGTAATTCCCTCTTGGACTTTAAAAATAAAAACAAATCATCTTTCATATGTGAAAAATTAATTAGAGCAATCTATTGCGTAAATTAAGTAGGGAAGATTTTTGGTAGAGCGTCTTTTTTACTTAATTTAAATACGACTTTTACAGTTCCATCTTTTTTCTAACAGGAATTTATATCTAATATAGACAATTTTTTGATTTCTTAATAGTTTTTTATTACTAATAATCCATTGATCTATGACGAGCTTAGTATTATCTTAAATTGGTTGAGGGATTTAGATACAATTTGGTGTTTGTGATATTAAGATACTTGAATAAATAGAGCAACAATTGAAAAAAAGAAGAGTTAGATCTAGAGCATGATCTTGTACCTTGTAAACCATATGACAAGATTATTAAAAGCTTGGCTCTTACATTAGAGAATCAATGATTTGGATATATGCTTTACAAACATTATTATGGCATTGAAAGTGGATTGACTAGTACTTATAGTAGCATAAGAAATGAGGGTTCAATAGTTTCAAGTAAGCCTTTTCAACATATATAGTAACAAATACCTAACAGTGAAGATAAGTGTATTGTTTTTTGTCTATTTTTTTTGAAAATCCTTGGGACTATTAAGAGAAACAACATTTTCTTTAGTCGTGGCTAGGATTTGGTGAGTACTAACTAAGAAGCTTAGAACTTACGTAATATCTCTAAAGAATAAATGAAATGAAAGAATACATTCAAAATAATTTATTGTTAATAATTAATTGATCTTATAAAAAAACTATCGTAGAAGTATTAAAGGATATAAGGTATTTCTACTGATAATAAGAATGAAATTTGACTTTTAAGGATATAAGAAAATAAACTAGAAAATAAACTTGTTATAATAATTCTTGAATAATTCTTGATTAATCAATATGTTATCACTAATACCCCTACTCTAGACACTTGTTGGCAAAGAACTAAAAAGAGAATTTAATATGCTTTTAGTTTGATGGAAACAATTTAGAAATAATCTCATCAATTGCATTGCAAAAGGAAGATGGATTAAAAAACTAATAAGTAAGGTAGATATGAGTTTTGCATAGTTTCTTTAGCCTAACTTAGTAACTAAATCTCTTCTTTTTACCGTGTTTATGATGAATGTATCCTTCATCAGTAGCATATCATATTTTACTCTCACAAATATATGTGTTTCTGTACCACTTGACCAACAGAATTAAAGTGATCCAATCAGATGCTTGCTTGATAACGCTCTTCAATTTCTTTATGTATGGGGTAGATTTGTAATTTTACTAGCTAAGATCTTATGGATAATTGCTTGGTTGTAGGAACTCATTTGTTAGTAGTATTTCTATTTTTAAGGACATTGAAGAGAACATCACTTTGGTTAGTTTTGATTTTTCATTAAAAGAGTATTTGATTTGATGGAGGATGACTAACGAGTTTGGTGGTGATTTATTAATATAGATGTATGACATGTAGCCTATGAATCTTGTAGTGATAATGGCTATTACACACTATAAAGGATAATTCACTTAGAATTTTTGGAATTTGTGTTAACATTGGAATTGTGGGTTTTTTGAATGTAATTAAGTCTTATGGAAGTTTTGGATTGGTGAACTTTGATGTGGATATTGTGAATTATAGTGAAGTTATTAATATGATTTCTTTTGTGATGAAGTATGGCTCCATGGTTAAAAATGGTGGCTAAGAGAAATTGAGTCATGTTGCTTCTTCTATAAAACCACCTCCTCTAAAGGAAGTTACCAAGTTTATAAACTGAGAAGTTGAATAATGACATCGTAAGAGATCTAATAACAACATGGTAATTGAAAAAACCATAAGCATTAATATAGAGAGATCCTTCAAGGTTCAAAACAAAGTATTTGTTCCGTTATGACTATTTTTATGTTTTTCAGTTTTCTTTTTTGGTTTTGTGTTTAAGAACTCTTTAGTTTGATAACCCCACTTTTTTAGTTTTGGTTTTATGATTTAATATGGTTGTTAGGTATGGATGCAAAGAAATAAGTGTGGTGATGTCTATAAAAAGACAATGTAAAACAGTTATACTAACCACTATCATAATTGTTTGATTATTTATTGTATGTTAAAATTTTTATGTAATAATTCCTTAAACTTTGCTTCTCCCATCTTCGTTAACATTTCCTTTCCTTTTCATTCAGTAAATTTTTATGTAATTTCAATATTGAAATTGTTGAATATTGATTGGATGTGTTATGTTTTTTAGATTGAAAAAAATTATATTAAATAAGCTTTAAGCTTATATCAAAATAAGGAATAATGCACAATGGTCAAGCCCCTTAAAGGGGAGGGTTAGGAGAAGCAACATACAAAATAGGAAAATTTGACTACCTAAAGTTTATATAAGTACTATGTAAACACAAGATGAAGAAGATATAATTAAAAATCTAAATACTAAACGAGTTTCATTTAAGTTTAGACTACGAAGTGAGCATAGTTTTTCTTAGATTTCTCTAATCCAAAAGGTAGTATTAATTACCATTGCATATTTATCTAAAGCTAAGCCTTTATGAATTCTATTGTTCCTTTCCCTTTAGATAGCATATATGCAGTATAGGAAAGTATTTCTACTTTATGTAAAAGTTGAATTACCCTTAATTAATGATGTTAATAGATAGTAAATGTGAATGACATGCAATATTCTCTGGTATGATTTATGTGGCTTCACTCATACATCTGAAGTCAAAACATGGCAGTAATTTAAGATCTCATTCATTTACTTAAGGTTCCTAGCTAAGATCTTATTCATTGTCATCTTTGCTTTGTTTTGGTTATCTTCTTTGGCCGTCAGCTCATTCTAGCTCTTTCAACTTCTTCCTTTATGTGCTTCAGTGACTTCTTCTGCATGTCAGTTGAGGTAAGTGAGTTTTGTTATTTACTAGGCTTTTGTGTATTTGGTTTAATTTGGGTATTTTTTATGTGGTTTGAACCTCCTATTTGAACTTCGTGCAATTTTAATGTTAATGGCCTGCACCAATGGAAACTTATTTGTGGTATGAATTCAGTTTATCATTAAATTAATATAGGATGGGTTTGACTTATAGTTCCAAATATCTAAATTATGTCAATGGGTTATTTCATTGATGCTCTCTGAAACGATTAGGTTCTCTTTACTTTTCATGTGGGAATCTTTACATGCATCTTTTTTAATATAATAATAATTTTCTTATAAGATTATGTAATATGTTACAATAATGTATTAATCAAAGTATTCATATTTTTATCTTTACTTATTATATTTATTACGAGTACATAATTAATTTAGGTTAAATATCAAACTTCTACATGAATTTTGAATTTCAATAACAATATCTAAACCATTCAATTAAATATTCCAACTTTATAAAATTAAGTTATCCATTTTATGTTCCTATACCAAATCAAGCTGAAGAATTTTCCCTTTCATGTGAGCATAACTTGTTTAAGTTATTTGTTTTATGTTCCCATACCATAACTTGCCTTGAGGCTTATCATTGAAAAATACCACGAACTTGGGAGTCACAATGAGAACTTATTTTCTTAATTCACAGGTGTAAACTTTGATGATTAATTCAATTGGTTAATAGTTTGGGCATGTTATGTTAAGTTTAGATGTTCTGTAAACTTTGGCGAACATGAAGTATAGTAACTATGGAATCACTATTTGAAATTAACAGTTTTGCAGAATTGAGTAATGTTGATATATCTTGGATGTATAGATGATTAACACCTGATGGTTTCATTAATCCTGAGTTTGTTGAAGGAATTGAAGCTTTTATTCATTATGCATGTTCTCAACCTGCATATATGGATGACTTAAAGATCAGATGTTCATGTAAAAAGTGCAAACACATTTGTTTCCTTCCTATTGATGAAGTAAATGGGCATTATTGAGAAAAGGGTTTGTCCTAAATTATTTTGAAAGGACACGACATAGGGAACCATTGATTTGTAGCACCTCAATAGGTAATCAAGTACAATCATTTGTGAACTTAAATGAGTTTAAAGGGAGATTGGATTTACAAAAAATAATATAGGTGCAAATAAAAATCCTTATATACAAATGACTTATGATGCAGCCGGTTATACCTTTCAGAAAATATAGAAAATCTTGAAGAAGAACCAAACCCATATGCAAAATATATTTTTGAGTTACTACACTCAACAGACCAAGAATCATGGCCAAATTGTGATACAATGACTCAATTGTCTTCAATTGATCGAATAATGAATATAAAGTCTAAAGGGCATATTTTTTATCGTAGTTTTGATAAAATTCTTGAATGATGTTTGCCTGTTGAAAAGATTGATTATTGCAAATTGGGATGTATGTTGTATTGGATAGATGATGTGGAATTAGAAGAGTGCAAATTTTATGGTCAATTTAGGTTCAAACCTAGAAAGCGTTCTATGAAACAAAAATTAGTACCCCAAAAGCAGATGTATTATTTCCTACTAACTCTGAGACTTCAAAGATTATATGCTTTTGATGTTATTGCATCTCACATGAGATGGCATAATGGTCACAAATAGGAAGATGGAATAATGAGTCATCCATTAGATGCACTGGCATGGAAACATTTCAATGACACCCATTTTGAGTTTGCAACTGAAAGTCAAAATGTTAGGTTAAGATTGTCGACAGATGGATTCCAACCTTTTGGTCAATCTGGCCAGTAATATTTATCATGGGCAATCATAATAACTCCTTATAATTTGCCTCCATGGATGTGTATGAAAGAGACATATTTGTTCTTGACAGTGATTGTGCTAGGGCCTACAAATTCGAAGCATAAAATTGATGTATTTTTATAACCATTTATATCTAAATTGTAGCATCTTTGGGAATATGGTGTTCAGGCATATGATGTGTTTCTGAAATAAAAATTTGTGTTGAGAGCAGCTTTGATGTTGGCCCCTAAATTTTTTTTCTCTACTTAAGCATGATTTAAATAAATTATGAGGTTTTGATAGATTTATTTTTGGAGTTTAATTATTATGTCTATGTTAGTAGGATTTATTCAATTAGATTGTTGAATTAAAAAGAGTTAAGAATACATGAGAGCAAATTAGGCATAAACCTTAAGGATAAAGAGCCATAAGGCATGAAGGAAGGGCAAAATGGACATTTTAGACTCATTAAGGGTATAAGTGGAAGAAGAAATGTTGTCTTGCTTTTAAATGAAGAAGAAAAACATGAGTGAAGAGAGAAAGAAGTGAGTGTGTCGTAGAGAAGAAGAGAAGAACGAAAATGAGAGAGAAAGGAGTTAGAGTTTCATTTTTTCCTAACTATTAAGAGAGATTTTGAGGTTGCTCAAAAAGAGAAAAAGAAAAAGAAAGAGAAGAGCTTCCTTTTGAGCCAACAATCTTATTATTTGGTGAAGATTTAAGGTAAGTTTGATTTTAATCTTTTGGATTTTGAGAAGGGTTTTAGTTTAAGAAGCTTAAGAAATGCATGAGTTTAAGCTTTTTAGGATCAATTTTATGCATATGTTTATTTGGGTCCTCAAATTGGAATTCCTATTGAATTGGGAATTTTTTCAATGTTAAGAAAATCAAGAGAGGCAAGAGGAGCATGAGGAGAGGCATTTTTTAGCAAGTCTTTAAGCAAGGAAATTCAAGGTGGGTTACATTTTTATAATTGAGTAATAAGCCATTAATGTTTTTTCCAAATCAAGAAAGTTAAATGTTTTCAATTGTGTTATAAATGTGCATCGATTACTCTTAGAATGTTTTGAGAAAGTGTTATGTGTTTAGTATGTGAATATTGTATCAATGATTTATCAAAATAATATGAAAATGATTTTTTTGAAAAAGATACCATGTTTATGAAATCACTTTTTGAAAAAAGTGCCACTTTGGGCAACAAATTTACAAGTTATGAAATACATGTTATGTGGGTTTGGTTTAGTCCATTCTATATGTCAAGTGCAATTCGACTAAAGGCTTCTCCCACCTACCTGCTAGTGGCAAGATTGCGATAGTTCATTCTATTTACAACTACACAGGACCATTATATGAGAATGTGTTAGTTTGTTCTATTTATGGACCTCCTAAACCATTTTGATGTTCTTATATGTTGACAAGTTTATTGAATGCATGATTTGGGTTGCTTATAAATTATTTGATAAATTTAGAATTGGGAAATATGTGTTTCATGAATCAATATGAGTTTTTCAATGGAAATGAACACTTCAATGGTCTTTGCTTGTTTATCGATTATAAAACTGTTACTCACGAGATTTTTAAGCTCACCCCCATTCTGTCCCATCTTCAGGTGATGAGCAAGAGATTGAGTGAAAGAGAGTCAAGGCATCACTTCAAATAAGCATATTTTTGTATTTAAGCTAGACTTTATAAACATGAGGCTTTAGTCGCATTTCAAGTATTATTTGTTCAAGTATCTTTTGTATCTTGGGATTTTGCAAAATGATGTATTGTGGCTTGAAATGCCCATTAAATCTTTGTAAAACTTTTATCTTTGGATGTTAACGAAATATAAATTATGTATCGATGATGTTGAGTTAAAATTAGGTGTACTTGAAGAAGTTATCAACTTGAGATGATGAATTTTGAACATGAATTGTTGTTATATATAAGTGGGATGTTATGGAAAAGAAAGATAGGATTTTGGTGAATGATGAGAATTCATTGTAAGTGATGAGTCAAATGAGTAAATATTGGAGAGTTTAATGAAGTAAAGTTGGTAGTTGAATGGCTATGCTCATGACCTTCCAAATTGTACATTACATTTTCAAGTTTTCATAGGAGAAAACTTTATATTCTGAATTTAGGGAAAAACTTGTATTAATCTAGGCTAAATTAGACAAAGTTGTCTTCTTAAAAGTTGTAGCTTATCTTTCTAGATTTCCAACGATATACATTATGAAATTTTTGGATATCGAAGTTGAGAGATATGATCAATATAAGTAGTGATACTGCATAAGATGTATATGCAGGACAACTTTAGTAGCGCTCGCACCAGGCACTCTCGCGATCGCACCAAGCACTGTCACGATCGCACTAAGCACTCTTGCAATCAAACCTTTATCCTCGTGATCACATCTTTATTCCTCGCGATCGCACCTTTATTCCTTACTATTGCACCCGAAGGGTTTTCCAGCTCTGAACATGTTTGATTCTTTTGGCCATAACTTTGTCGTCCAACGTCTAAATGACTTGATTTTTGAACCAATAGGTTCCAAACACATTTATATATCTCCAAAAAACAATTGGTAGCCTTAGGCTTTGATTTGGGAATTATTTATGGAAAAAAATTGAGGGAATTGGTTGGAAGAGCATGAATTGGTTATTTTACTGAACATACTTCGATATTTTAATCATATCTTGAGCTATAGAGCTCATAATGAGATGATTCTTATTTAAAATTAAAATAGAGACATAGAGCTACGATTATTTTAAAGAACCCTTTTGAAAGCTGCCTAAATGGTGTCATCTTTGGAATCAGTGCCCAATACTTTTGGTATTAGAGCAAGAAGATGAACTGTTGATGGTTAACAAGATTACATTGAAATAACCCTACAGGGTGATATACTCACCTTTTATGACTCTGGAGTTAGACTTCAGAAATGCGATCCAACATTTGATATGGACTATTAGTGATTTTCCACAATATGCCATGTTGTCTGGGTGGAGCATAACAAGAAAATTGG
Organism: Erythroxylum reticulatum; assembly: GCA_025504915.1. NCBI lineage: Eukaryota > Viridiplantae > Streptophyta > Magnoliopsida > Malpighiales > Erythroxylaceae > Erythroxylum > Erythroxylum reticulatum. Next base: position 44,731,809 of record JANSVA010000008.1, on the reverse strand, counting down.
CTTGTTCTTATTGTGGCAATGATTCTGAAGCCTTTTATCTTCCAAATGGGGGCAAAACATGTTGGTTTGACAATTACAGTAAATTTCTTCATCTAGATCATCCATTTAGATGCAATAAAAAAAGTTTATTAAGAATAGGATGGTAAAAACACCTCCTCCCCCTCATAAAGCTGGTGAATAGATTTTGCAGGAGATTGAGGAATTAGGCTTGCTGAAAATTATAGAACTTAAAGCAGATGAAGTCAATACAAGCATTAGTAAAAACTTTGGTTGGAGAAAAAGAAGCATCTTTTGGGTTTTGCCATATTGAAAAACTAATTTGATATTTCATAATCTAGATATGGTGCATATTGAAAAAATATTTTTGACAATTTGTTCAATACCATAATGAACTTTGAAGGGAGGACAAACGACAATACAAAATCACGAGCTGATTCGAAACTTTTTTGTAGAAGGAATGAGTTACATAAAGATGTTTGCACTGGTAAATATCCAAAAGCATGTTACAATTTGGATAGAAAACAAAAGGAAATATTATGTGAATGGTTGAAAAGTCTAAAGTTTCCTGATGATTATGTTTCAAACTTGGCAAAGTGTGTGGATATGAGAAGGTACAAATTATTTGGCACGAAAAGTCACGATTTTAATGTATTTATACAAAGGCTAATTCCAATTGCATTTACCAAATAAGGTTTGGAAAGTAATAACTAAATTAAGTTTGTTTTTCAAAAGTTTAACATCATCTGCTATCAAGTTGGCTGAAATGGAAAAACTAGAAAGGGAAATTTCGGTAATTTTGTGCAAGTTAGAAGGGATATTTCCTCCAAGCTTCTTTAATTGTATGGAGCATCTACCTGTGCATTTAGTACACAAGGAAAAACTAGCCAATCTTATTCAATATCGATGGATGTATCCGTTTGAGAGGTAATTCCACAAAAATGATTGTAATTGAAGTAATAATATATTTTAACAACTAAATTGTAATAACCCTATTTGCTAATATAGGTATTCGCATCACTTGAAGAGAAATGTCAAAAATAAGGCTAGAGTTGAAGGTTTAATAATTAATTCTTATTTAGTGGAGGAAGCTAGTATATTTTATTCACATTATTTTGATTTGCATGTTCACACGAAAAAAGAAAAGTTCCTCGTAATAACGATGGCGATGGGAAGGAACGAGTGATGCTGATGGTAACTTATCCATTTTCACATATCCTGAATGAACATACGGATGTTCAACAAGAAGAATGTTAACAAAGAAAGAAATTGAAGCTGCCCATAGTTACATTTTATTAAACTGTGAAGAGATTCAACCTTTTATGCAGTAAGTTGAAATTGATTATACGAGGAATTGTTACACTAGCTAATGCTGGACAAAACACATAATGATATCAATAAAGAAGTTGGAAGACACTTTCCTCGATGGTTCGAGAAATATGTAAGTTTTCAAATATTAAAATGATTGAATTATAAGATTTAAGTGTTCAAATGGCATTATACTCTTTGATATGATATTTTCTTTTGTATAGGCCTTAGAAAATCCAATAGAGAACAACTTCATATGTAATCTTGCGAAGGGACCTCACGAACTGTTAAATTGTATCCGGTGTATTTCGTTAATGGATACAAATATTATACATAATATCATGGTCATAGCATGACAATAATAAATAGTAGAGTTTCCATACTTGGAGAATTGTTGGAATGCTATGGTCAAATTATTGAGATACTTGAAATTGAGTACCTTGCATTGCCAATAAAGCGAAGTGTGATTGGTTTGATCCGACTCCAAATGTTAGTACAAAAGTGCATAGCTGATACAATCTATTTGAAATCAACAACCGAAGAAGATTGAGACAATTTGAACCTTTCTTGTTGCCAATGCAAGCAATTCAGGCGTATTATATCCCTTTTCCTATCTTGTGACAAGATAAGTTAGATTGGTTGGTTGTTTCCAAAGTTAAACCTAGAGGTGTTTTTGAATCATATGGAAAAGGAGAGCACAGAATTGAAAGTGAAGCATTTCAAGAAGATGTTTATGAAATAAATCCATCTGTTACATATAACAATAATGAACCTTTGAACTATCTATCTAACGAATATGCTGAAATTTCATCTGGAGAGGATGACGAGGGCCAAAGATCTAAAGAAGAGTCTGAGTTTGATTCTTATTCTTCAGAAAAACAAGATGATTGTAATTTACAATTAAGTGATGATAACGATTAATTTGTGTTTGTAATTGAATGTTATATTCAACAAATTAGTTATTTCCTTTTTAGTATATTGTGTACAATATTGAATTCAAATTCTTATATTTGTAGAAAATTCAATCAAATATTACTAAGTGATGTCTAGAGTGGATAAATTAATTAATATCATTAGGCACATTGAAGATGTATAAGTGATAAAGTGGACTACTTTCTCTTGTCATCGAGCTTGGAGTTGAACATATCATAATTTTTTTCTATATCGACATTTGCAGAATATACCTCTTAAAATTATTAATCAAGGAACGTCGATATAGGGACTAGTTCCAGATGGTACTAATTCATTCCGTTGGGAGGAATGTGGCATAATTGTCCCTACTGAAGGGATAAAGAATGCAGAAAAATCTCCATTTCATACACTAATGATTGTTTGCCTTCCATAGCCGATCTTCTGCTTTAAGGTGTTTAGTATCATTTAAACAATGTCACTTTCCTCATTATGTACATTGCATTTTCTTTTATGAAGCTATTATATATATTCACATTTGATGGTATATATTACATGTTGTTTTAGGCTTCCTTGAATCTCAAAGATGACATGTATGCCTATGGAGGCAGGAACGATGTCACAATAGTCCATAAAGGATTAGGGAAATTGGTTGTTTTGGAAAATTCGTCAATTCCACAGACTTCATTTAGACATTCATGTATGCATGTCACTGTAATTTTGGTTCGTTTAACGGTTTACTAATCTGACAATATCTAAGTTCTGTACTGATTATGTTTTAGGTAAACTGTTTTGTACTGGAAGTTTATCTAAGGAGTTTGTCTTCTGTACTAAATATGACAACTCGTTTACCATATCCTATACAAGTTAGCTATAGCGGAAATGCTGTTGCCAGAAGGTGTTAAAAACCCTACATTTGAGGGAAGAACTATCACTATTTCAATTGGTGCTTTCGAACATATAAAGACACTTCTCGGGAATCCGGACATTGGGGACTCATTTATCTTTACTGACTGTCATATCACTTAGAATCCAAAAAAGTTATTATATCATTTTCATTTATCAATGCAATAAATTGTACTTAGCTTTAAAGTTTATTTATTCTTGTATCTGTAAGAATTTGTTAAACAATCTCTCTACTATTTAAGGGTTAAGCTGCGTACTATTGAGTGTGGATTGTTATTGTTCTTGTTCTATGACTATAACAATTGTTGACCTTCTAATTCAAAGTTTGTATTTGAATATTATATGCAACAAATAGCCTTGTTTCCTTTTCAATATATTATGTAAAATATTGAATTCAAATTCTTATATTTCTAGAAAATTCAATAAAAAATAATTCCAGGTTAAAATTTGCCACTAAAAAGACAACTTCATATAATGCGACCCAGGTTTAGACAATAATTCGAATGTACTTATTGTCAGGATGAGCCATCACACTCTGCAACTGCAACTAAATCACCTCCTTCTCCTTTAGCTACTACAGTTGCAAATGATCTTGTGATGCTACACCATCCACCACTCCTACATTATTCACTAGCCCTACAATGACACATATATCGGGGTAAATAATGTGGATGAAGGAGACGACCACCATCTTGGAGCTGAGGGACCTGATGGAAGAACTTACATCACAATTGTCAATAATCTATAAGTGAAATTACATTAAACACTATATGTTTATAATTAACTTATAGGTTTAAACTTTTGAAAATGGTATAAAATAATTTGTTTTTATATTAGATTGATTCCGTTTGGACCGTGCTTTAGAAATATGACATCTAAAGTTAAGGAGAAGATTGATCTTGAGGGTTATGTATGGAAGAATATCTCTAAAACTACAAGGGAATTTTACTATGAAGAGTTTGAGATACAATAAAAAATTATTTTCTTTTGTTAATTGATTTGTATACATTAATTAGATAAATATTATTACATTATAAGTATTTATCATTTTTTTCCTTTTATTTCAAAAAGAATTTGTTGGAATTCTGAATTCGACGCGGTCATATATAAAGTATAGAAGAGACGAGCACATAAACATTATTGTGACTTTATTGGTGCGATATACAAGGCTAGTATAAGACCACCTTATATTTCTAAACAAATATGTAGTCATTGGTAGCAGTATTGGACATCACCTGAGGAAATGTCCATTTCAGAGCGTAACTCTACCAACAAACGTGGAGGATTGGGGTGAGAAAGTCTTCCCATATATACGAGAGGATCTATTACCCACCACGAACATACAGAGAGACTTGTAAGTATCTAATCGTTTGTACTTATATTCTAATTGTTTTACTTTGTTGTAGTTCAATTTAAATTGATGTGTGAATTTTGGAATGAAAATATGTGTATTATGGATAATGATAATGGTATAAATATCTGGTGCCATATATGGCTATGTTGAGTCATTTTATTTGTTCAACAGGGGGTAAATATCAAAAAAATAAAGGAAACTCTGCAAAAAAAATTATAAATTCTGGTTTACTTATAACATTTTATTCTTATCCCCGTCAGCTCTTTTTGCACACTCATATTAAGAAGCATAATGGCGTGACATTCGTCAACACCTGATGTAGAGAACTTAAAATATGTGAAATTTATGCTTTAATATTAATTCTTAATAATTATCACTTACTAATATAAACATGACCTCCTAATAGGATCAAATACAAGAAAGCATTCAACAATAGTCTCAGCACGAACAAGTTGTTGATGAGAGTTAGACATATTTTGATATAGTGGGTGGTAGGGACTATCATGGAAGGATCTTCTTATTAGGTTCATTTGCGAACACATGTTATTCACAATCCTCCACGTCCAATATAGCAACATCTAGTAGACGGTCAATAACCAATGAAGTCAATGAGCTTCGAAAAACAGTATAGACATTGATGGAGTACATAGCTTAGTTGAGACATGAGGTAGATGAGTTTAAAGAGAGGGCCAGCACATCAGAGCATCAATGGTCACTAAAACAATAGTGTACTTATAGTCATTTGGTTTGAATTACAAAGACTTATTACGTACAATATAATGTTTTAATTATTAATAAAGATAATTTTAACTTTATATCATCAATCAACTTTCTGTTTAAAAAAATTAAATATATAAACAAATCAAAATATTATGCACAGATAACTCATAACTATTGAAATTATGCATTAATTATAAGATCATGAAATAAAATTTCATGTCGGGATTTTTTAAAAATTATTTACCAATGGAAAATATAAGTATGTCAGTAAAATCCATTATATTTACCAACGGAACACTACAAACGGTCTGTAAATGTAAGATATTTACTGACAGAACAAAAAGCAACCCTCGGTAATATTGATAGTCATTGCCAACTTTACTATCAGGATTTGTTGAATGATGGTATACTCATTGAAAACCATTCATAAATGTCGGTAATGTTATCAAAGGAATAACTAATAACTTCGGCAAATTTTTCAAAAGAAAGAAAAAGGTTGTAGGTAAATTTACTGACGGTCATAGCCAGCCATTAGTATATTTACCAATGGTACATAAAATGTCTGTCATAAATTTACCTACGGTCATTTTTACGATGAATTTGTCCGTCGGTTGATTCAGTCGCTAATTTATATTACCGACGGAATCCAAACACTTTCTGTTAGTAATATCCATCATTAAAAAAAAAATTCTTGTAGTGCATCAAATATGAGTGTAGAAATATAGTCAAATATCCATTTATCAAACATCCCTACACTTAAGCTTTTGTTTGCCCTGAAGCAAAAGATAATCAAAATTATAAATTTTATCCATCATCAACTTAATCTGTCCATTCACACTATACATCATTGTATCCTATTGAGTCAAATTAACATACAATTAGAATCAAGTGATCCTAAAATTAACTTCCTAAGCAATATTAATAGTAATCACATCGACAATTGCATTGAAATCAAAAGCATATATCTTTACAACCTTACAAATATTTCACCCAATGCACTCTAGTATTTAGGGTGAAAAGCACCAAAACTCTCAATCATTGCATATTAGAACTCTTACCATAGGCTTGCAATTGAATAATCTCTACCACCTATATACAAACTAGAAACAAAAATCAAAAGGTATTTATAAGGTTGGAATATGGCTTACGTACGATATGATTAGGATAATAAAAAGGTTAATTTGAAGTAAATTTACTAAAAAGAACATTATAAGAAACTTATTCACAATACATATTGGTCTTTTCATTGCAAACTAATGGCACTATATGCTTATTATTTTCTATTTTTTCTTTTCTTTTATTAGATACTCTTTTTTCTTTTTGTTTTGTTTTTTCCAGATCACAATATTCAGTACCATAATGATAAATATACTAAACCTTTCAAAAATTTCAAGTCTCAACAATAGGTTCAAATCAATAAAAAGTTCTTCAATGAAAAATCGGATAAAGGTTGACGCGTGGGTTTAATTAATGAAAAAGGCTAAGGCTTAACTTGGCTATTCCTAAAGGTAAATTTTAGGGTATGGTAATTTGAAAGAAATAGGATAAAGTAAATTGGTGAATCTAAGTGCCTTCATCATATCATTGATTTTAATTTAACAATTATGGTCTCAATATGCATAATAAAAGCAAGTTCTAAAATGATCATACTATACATGATATGACACACATGAAAAAATAACAAGAGCTTTAAAAAATTTTAAATTTTGCTCTTAGGTTTAAAAGCTGACAAACAAATTTTGGTATATATATGTGTAAATAATATGCAAATTTCATTCAACTTGAAATTTTCAATGATTACAAAATTATGACTTAGAAAACTAATTTCATTCTACCCATCATCCTTTTGCACACTAATTCAAATTAGTATTCAACAATTAAATATAATATTAATGGACAAATTCAACCAATTCAAGATAGTAGTAAATAAAATTTGTAACAAGGATTATAATAAGCTTGAGGAAATCAATTAAAATTCAATAAACTCATCCCCACACTTAATGTTATACATTGTCCCTAATGTACACAATATAAGCATTTATGAAAAAGTGAGAGGGTTTAGCGGAACTTTCCTGACTATGACGACTTCTCAAATTTGGATCCACCCAATGTGACACTAACATCCTTGCAAAATATGAAAGAAAAGAATAAAAATACAAAAGAAAGAATATAACAAAAAATAAATTCTTAGACTAACATGAAAGTAAAAAAAAATATAGAAATTGAAATAAAATTAAAACTAAGTCATGGGTTGCCTCTCATGCAGTGCTTCTTTAATGTCTGTAGATCGACATGACCTGCATTTTTAACATCATCCTAGATTAATAATCAGCGTCTTGCTTCCACCCTTTCTACACGAAGCGGATTCATAGCTTTTAAATAAGACATAAAGCATTTTCATTCAAGATCAAGCCGAGCATCATCCAGATGGTTCAACAATCAGTCCAGTTTAATGGACTCTAGATGAAGACCTTAACGCACATATTTTTAACTTTTTAAAGATTTGTGATACATTTAAGATCAATGGAGAAAACAATGACGCCATTAGACTACATCTATTTTCATTCTCCCTAAGAGGAAAGGCCAAATGGTGGTTGAATTCTATGCCACTTTTGATACTTACTACACGAGATCAAGTTACAAATATTTTTTACTAAATTATTTTCCCCTATTGGGAATGCAAAGCTGAGAAATGACATGTCATCATACTCCCAAACTAAAGGTGAATCACTGTTCAACATATGGGAAAGATTTAAGGACATGCTTAGAAGATGCCCTCATTATAGACTACCATTATGGATGCAAATCCAAACTTTTGATAATGGGATAATTAAAAGTAAGAGGTAGTTAATAAATGCAGTAAGTTAGAGGGAAACTAAATAATAAAACACCTTAGAGGGAAACTAAACAATAAAACACCTAAAGCAACCTAAGAGATGATAAAAGACATGGCTATGAACAACTACCTGTAGTGATCAGCTAGAGCACGAACTAATAGGCTAGTGGGAATGTACATAGTAGATGTGGTGGAACAGTTTGCAAGTCAAATGGAGGCCTTGAGTAACAAGATAGATAGATTGACTAAGGCTTTATGAAGAAGGGTGATGCAATATGAAACGAGCAGGCTAGATCATTAAAGATAAGAACACCAATCAATTTAACCTGAACACATGGATTACTTAGGGAACACTTTGAGACCCCAAAAGAATCCTTATAGTAATACTTGCAATCCTAATTGGAGGAACCAACCCAATTTTTCATAGGATGGTGAAGGAAAAAAAAGAAATAATCCTCTACCTGGATTTCAACAGTAAGCATCATATCCAAAGAAGCATGGTATGAATGAGTAGATTACAGAATTCATTTAATAATTAAGGATAAAACATCAACAAATAGACGCATTCATACAAAATTTAGAGGTTTGAAATGACCAATTGACAAAGTCAGTCGTGGAGAGAACAAAGGGAAGTTTGGCAAGCACAACTAAAACAATTCATAAGGAGAGAATAATGGCAATCACCTAGACTATTGATAAGAAGCTCCAAGAAGAATAAAAGGAAGTGACTACTAAGAGTCACTCGAAAGCTGAATGTGGATTTTACCTAAAGAGAGTTAACGAGTATCAACCTGCACTTCCATATTCTATTATAGCAAAGAGAAAATCATTAGAGGTAGAATTTAGATAAGGTCCTTGAACTTTTAGCATAATTAAAGAAGGAAATTTTCCCTTATTGAGTCTCTTGTGTAGAGACTAAAGAGTACAGAAACTAAATTTTTAAGAGAGGAGAGCTCTAACAAAAAGATCAAACTACTAAAGAAGCAAACTGACTTAGGAAATTTCTATATTCCTTATACTATTGGTGGTTTAAAGGTGGATAAGGCTGTAGCCAACTTAAGGGCTGACAAAAAAATGATGCCTTACACCTTATTTGAGAAAATGGGAATAAGATAACTTGAACCAACTAGGATATATGTTCAAATGATTGATAGATCATTAAAATGTCCTAGGGGAATAATAGAAGACGTACTGGTTAAGGTTGATAAGTTCGCATTCCAATAAGATTTTATCATTTTAGATATAGAGGAAGATTATAAATACACTTAGCCCTTAGACAACCATTCCTAGCAACTTCTAAGTCAGTTATAAAGGTTGAGAAAGCCAAGTTAACTTTCAGAGTAGGGGACGAAGAGGTGACATTTAGACTCTCTGATGTCAAAAGTAATTATCTTGAATTTCTAGATGCTATTGAGGTTGATAAGTCTTGTTAAGATGCTCTATAAGACCCTATATGTAAGGATCAACCGGAAAAGCTACAAATTCAAGGGAATAAACAAAGGAAAGACATGTAAGCAAGTGTCAAAAGGTATCCCACCTACAAGTTATGGAACCCATGGTAAGGCTACAATATAATTTGTTAAGCCATTATGAGTGAAAAAGGTACATCAAGCTAACAACTGTAAAGAAGTTCTGCATGAGAGGCAAACCATAAGTTAGTTTTAGTTTTATTTCAATTTCGATGTTATTTTGTTTTACTTTTATGTTAGTATAATCTTAAATTAATTGAATTTTTGTTTGATGTGTTTTAGGATAGAAAAAATTAAGCATCTTTGGAAAAAATTATGCATAATTATTACTTTAGGGGAATGTGTGCCATAGGTTATATTGCTAAAGTGTACAATTTTCATAATTAAGCATTAAGTTTAAAGTTGCACACGTTTACAGAGAGTTACATGCTCTCTAGGCACACCAATGTAGTTTTACGTGCTTTGATACACGCTCGTGTAACCCTACAAAAAGCTATAACTTCGTGAAATACACAATTTGATACACGTCCATGTATCAAATTGTGTACTCTCACGATTCACCTTAAAAAGCCCTAACTTCTCAATTTTTCACTCTTTCCTTTCCTCTCGCTTCTATGGACTCATTTGCTTTCTTTGGACACAATTTTGCATTTTCAGCCAAATTAGTGACACCCAAGCAAGTTTTCTTGCTGCTTGTTTACGCATGATTCATTAGGTGTTTTATGTTATTTGCAAATATTTCAATAAAAATGTCAATTTCATGACCTTAGGATTTTTGGAGAATTTGTGTGATTTTATGCCTAATTATAGTTTAATAGTTGAATTTAATCATTACCTAATTGTTTTAATGATTCATGAATTGGGAGAAGTTTGAACTTAATTTGCATAAACTTGCAATTGTTGCTCATTACGTGTTTAATTGTGATATTTTTATGTTTAATTAGGTTAGTTAGCTATTTCCAACATTATTTAAGATTGGGATTATTTTCAATTGCATGGATTTAGTGTTTAATTGCGTCAATTTTGTGAATTTGGTAATTTAGGATTTTTAATTTCAATTTTATGGATAGAATTGTAATTTAACAATTAAGTTAGTTTAATTTGTTAGTTATACAATTTATAATTATAATTTTAGGATTTGTTAGTTTTTAATTGATTTTATAATTAAATTTGTTTATTTTTATTTATTTATGTGCATTACTTTATTAATTCTTCCTAGTTGTTTAATTTTTTGTGTTTAGTTAATTTTCGCAATTAATAATTTAGTGAGTATGATCGAATTTAAGTGAGGGGAAAGCATACCTTCGTGAATTATATGTCAAATTCCTTATACTTGCTTATAACTGTAGATAAGATGACAAGATCACAACGTGATAAGCAGACTCTAAGAAAGAGGCAACAAGGCGAATCCTCCACTCTAGATAAGCCCCTAAAGAATAGTATCAACAATTGAAGGATAAGAAATTTAGCACAAGCAGATATATTGACTGGGAGGCATTAGAGCAGCTTGGCGTAGCTCACCTTAGAGATCCTTTCCACATTCTCTATAGAGAAGGGATGTTACGATGGCAATCCATCGTCCAGTTTTGGATGATGGGGGAGATGCATCAAATGAGCTACACCGAGTTCTCCATCACCATAGGTTTGTATAACTGGGAGTACATTGGGACAGTAGAGTACCTAGCATTATGAATGAATCTTCCATATGGGTTGTCTCCGTGATGCTTCTAGAGTAGGATCAGCACTAAGGACGACTATAATCTGAGCAAGTCTAAATCCTTGACCTTGCACCAGCCAGCATTTAGATACATCCACAATATCCTAATCCACACTCTTAGTGGTTAAAGAGATAGCTAGGGAGTCATCAACAATGTGGACATTTATATTTTTGGAGTATGAGCAAGCAAATGCCTGTTCATTTAGGACATGAACTTGTTTAATTTATTCGGCATTAGAGTGAAGAACATATGCACATGGTACGTCGATATAGAGGTCCCATAGAAGACATTTACAGACTAATTGGGGAGCTTGATCAGCTAGTACTAGAGGGTGGAGATAGAGTATAACAGCCTATAGTAGAACAACTATAACCACCACCACCAGAACTAGATGAGGCATTATTAGATGAGGAGGTTTTGAGAGGTCCCCGAGCTAGGTTTCACAATATGACTTAGTTGAAGATAACTTTATTAGAGAAATTGGTGGTTTGGATTGTAGGAACTTAATGGACACTCCGACTTTAACAAACTGAGCTTCTGGAGCAGGTAGGACAGTAGGAGACTTTAGGTGCACAGTTAGGTGAGTTGTGGTCTACAGTTGGATGGATGGGAAAGCTGATGTTCATAATAACAAGCTGTTTAGGCATTGATTTCCAACCCCCAACATTAGGTGAACATACTTCCCTTGTAGCTCCTCCACTTAGCCAAGATCATCACCATAGAAAACTTCCTTCGATAGACTAGCCATGATCACTGGACATGAGAGATGCTTAGTTATTCTTCCTTTTTCTTTTTCTTTTATATTTATTTCTTACTTTTTCCATTAATTATTTTGTTTTCTTTAACATTATAGTTAAAGATATTTTATTTCTTAAATACAATAGTGTTATTTTTATTGTTTCTTTTGTTCTTTTTATCATTTTTCTTATATTTTGTAAGGATGTAATCTTAAATTGGATGGATCAGAATTTAGAAAAATTGTCACATTTAGGAAAGTACCACGAACAATTCTCACCTATTATACATACACTTATAAGGAATTCGTGATTTCCAACATTTTGTTTAAGATAATTATAATCATGGTTATAAAATTTTATGAACTAATATCATGACTTAATTGAAATCTGTCCAACAATACTGTATTTCATTATTGAATATTGATTGTATTGGTATATGATAATTGATGTGATTTGTTGGACCCCTTTTTGGAGTCCAACTTAGGAGTTATAAAACATGAGCATATTATCCTGTAGGGTTATTTCCATAGAATCTCAAAAACCATCATCAGTTCATCTTTATTCTCCTAACATCCTAAAAATTTTCCTATTTGATCAATGGATATTCGTCAATCCATTCATATGTTTATATCCTCAGTCATCACCCTAACATATCACTCATTTGTATTTTCTCTACTAAGTACATTTCAAGTTGCCTTCAAGCCTAAAAGGTATTATAGGAAAGCATCGACGAGCCTATTATTTATAACTATACCTCTTTTGGGACAATAGGCATAACGTTCACTACAGGTGTCAGATTAAGGACATTCTAGCACAGTTTTGAAGAGAACTTCGAGATATACAAGTTTCATGTAGACCTCGAAAGAGATTTACGGACATACACCTGTTGTCTATTTAATGGACATGGACTAAGATGGGGAGATTTTCATAGTCGAGAAGGTCCGTTTAGCAGACCCAATGTCTGTCTAACGGACATTGGTGAAATATAAGCCCCTCCAAAGCATTCCCAATGATTCCTACGTCCATTCTAACATCACATTCACTCATAATCTTCCCAAATTCAACTCTTCTAGTGTGGTATCACTTCACGTCAATTCACCTACCAAGTTTATTTCATTAAACTCTTAAATCTCAACTCAATTGATTCATCACATGTAACTAAATCTCATTATTTACTATAGTCGTCTTGTATACATCCTGTGCAACATTACTAAATTATAAAGAACATATCTCCCAACTCCGATATCCAAAAATTTTATACTTTATATCATTGGAAATATAGAAAGATAATCTACAACTTCTAAGAAGACAACTTTTTCTAATTCAGTCTAGATCAATACAGTTTTTCCCTAGAAGTTAGAACACAAATTCTTACCCCTATGAAATCTTGAAAATGCAATGTACAAACTTTAAGAGTCATGAGCAAAAATGCAATCATATTTAATCAAAATCAAAAGATAAGAGTTTTACAAAGCTTCAACGGACATTTTAAGCCACAATACAAAATTTTGTAAAATTCCAAAATACAAAGGGTACTTGAACAAATAATACTTGAAATGCGACTACAACCTCATATTTACAAAGTCTAGCTTAAAATACAAAAATATGCCTAATTGGAGTGATGCATTGACTCTCTTTCACTCAATCTCTTACTCATCACCTGAATATGGGAAGCAGAATGGAGGTAAGCTCAAAAGCTCGTGGGCAACAAGTTTATAATCGAAAACAAGCAACTATTGAAAATGTTCAATGTCATAATAATTTTGCATCAAATCCATAAAACACATATTTCCCAAATTCTCACATTATCAAGCAATTCATAAACACATAAATCATGCATTCATCCAACTTGTCAACACATTCTAATGACATAGTCACATTAAAAATGATTTGGTTAGGTCCGTAAATAGAATGTACTAACACATTCCCACATAATGGTCTTGTGTAGTCATGATCGCAATCCTACATAATGGTTTTATGTAGTCGTAAATATGAGGAGTCCATGAAGGAGCTCGTGCCACTAGCGGCCAGGTGGGAGAAGCCTTTTATAAAGTCAAAGTGCACTTGACATAACAGAATGGACTACCACAAACCCACATAATATGTATTTCATGACTTAAAAACAGATTGCCCAAAAGGCACATTTCGAAACCATGTTTTTCATGAGCATGAAATATTTTCATTTCCATTTCCATTTCACAATTCATCAACAGAAATTCATATACTAAACATATGGCAATTTCTCAATCATTCAAAGAGCAATAATGTAACGTTCATAAAACAATTGAAATCATTTAATGTTCTTAAATTTGAAAAGATAGTCATGGCTCATTACTCAATTATAAACATGATCTCACCTTGAATTCCTTACTTAAATACTTACTCAAAAATGCCTCTCCTCATGCTCCTCTTTCCTCTTTTGATTCCCTTAACATTGATAAAATTCTCAATTCAATAGGAATTCCAATTTGAGTACCCAAATAAACATATGCATAAAATTGATCCTAGAAAGCTCAAACCCATGCATTTCCTAAGCTTCTTGAACTAAAATACTTCCAAAAATCCAAAAGATTAAATAAAACCTAACCTTGAATCTTTACCAAATGAAGAGTTTCTTGGATCTAATGAAAGCTCTTCTCTTCCTTTACCTTTTTCTCTTCTTGAACAACCTCAAAATCTCTCTTGAAGGATAAGAAAAATTGAAACCTAGCTTATTTTCTCTTCTTTCTCTCCTTCTCTTCTTCTCTTCGTATTTTTCTCTCTTTTTCTCCTCACTCAAATTTCTCTCTTCTTCAAATGCAAGACAACCATTCTTCTTCCCTTTTTACCCTTAATGATTATAAAATGTCCATTTTATCCTTCCTTATATGCCTTATGGTCTTTATCCTTAAGTGACTTGCCAATTTTTTCCTCGATACAATCTTACTAACTTAATTCAATTAAACCATGTAATAAAATCCTACTAACCTTGACATAATTACTAACTCTAAAAAATTTTACTTTATCAAAACCTCATAATTTATTTAAACCATGCTTAATTCAATCAGAAAAGAAATTCGAGGGCCAACATGATTACTACTAATATTGCATAGGAAGTTAATTTTAGGATAATTTGATTCTAATTGTCTGTTAATTTGATTCAATATGACATAATGAGCTATAGTATAAATGGAAAGGTTAAGATTAATAAAGAATTGATGTTTTAAGATTTCTAATTTTGATAATGGTTTGTCTGAGGACAAGAAAAAGTTTAAGTATAGGGATGTTTGATTAATGCATGTTTAACCATATTTATACCCATATTTGATGTGTTTTTATATATTGGTACTTAGTTTGCTCAAAGTGTGTTTATAGGTTATAATTGCCTTCATGGACTTAAAGGAGAAGAATTTAGATGAAAATGGGGCATAAAATGAAGATTTGAAGCAGAAAAGGGATACAAAGCTGTGCATCAGCCTGTGTACTTCTCTTATGTCGTGCACAGTTACAAATTCTAGGCATTTTAGGTTATACACGATCTAGTACATGGTTGTGTATCAAATCGTGCATCACCCATAACCTTAAAAATTACTATACAAGACAGGTTCATAGGCAAAATAAAAGAGCAGGCATGTATAGAAGTTTAGCGACTTTCAGAGGTGACTCAAGGAGCAATTTTGATATAGAGAAGTGGAAAACACAAATAAATCATTAAAAGATCCAATAGAATATAAGATCAAAACTCTACGTTGCAAAGAACATTCAATAGGAGATAAAAGGGAGATTTAGAATTACCATTTTGTTTTCTATTTGTTTTTCTTTCTTTGTATATTTGATTTTGTTTCCTACCATATGTAGCTAAATTTCTTTAGTGTCTATGTAGGATGAACCCTATGTTTATGTTTTAACATGATTTAATACTTTTATTTAATGCAATTGTTTTGATTGATCTATTATGATTCAATCACGTGTTTAATATATGTTTTAATAGATCCAGAATTTTATATTATAATCTAATTTCATAATAGAGAGATTGAAATCCTTGTATAAATAGATCTACCATAATTGAAAGGAGTTGATTGCAACCCTAGAGATAGGATGACATAAATCATTCAAATTAGGGTCAAACTTAATAGAGAAATTCACAATTTCGTAAAGGAATCCTATAAATTCTAACCTAAGTAATTCAATTGATAACCTTAAGATTAGTTGTCATTATACTTGAGAGAGCTATTAGCATATGATAGGAATTTCCACAGTATAATAGTCGATAAAAAAATTGCATAATAAAAGATCAACCAATTAAGGGGTTTTTTAGGGGGATTCATAATCTAGACACTAATTTATGATATTGATAAGTTTTTAGGTGATTTCTTTATTTATCTAGTTCAATATTGCTGCTTATTTTATTTTATTTACTTAAGCTTTATTTTCTTTAATAAAAAATCAAATTAAATTCATAAACTAGATAATATGACAACAATAATTACTTTATTCATCGTCTTTTCAGGATCGACCCACCCTTGCCGTTACTAGCTACAACTATACTGTGCACTTGCAATTAATTCATTATTGACAAACTTTAAAAAAAGTCAATCAATATTAGATCAAATAGGGGATGAAAATCCTTGAAGGATAGCCTTTAGTTGTAATTAGAATTCCTAGATACTTGAGAGGAAGTTGTTGTCCCTTAAAGCTTATGGATAGAAATAATTATTTAATAGTTCTAGATCCTCCTGCATATATGTATAACAAAATTTTCTTATTATGATTACAAAACCTAATATATTTGTGAAGAGTTACAGAGATTTCATAAGGGTTGTGACTAATTTGTGTCTACATCATGCAAAAGAGGAGAAGGTCATTTGAAAAAGAGAGATGAAATATCTTTATCTTCTTACACTTGCTGTAGTAGATAAAGTCTCCTTATTGCTCAATCTTTTTTGTTGTAAATACGGTTAAAGCTATAATACTTATAGTGAATAGATAAGGAGACAAGGGTTTCCTTTTCTTAATCCTCTTCCACAAATAGATATGGAGGAAGGGTCTCCATTCATTAAGATGTTATATGATGGTTTAGTGAAACAAAGGATTAGCCAGTAGATGAATACATCAGGAAACCCAAAATTGTGAATGGTGTTGAATAGGAATTTCCAGTTAATTAAATTAAATGCCTTATGAAGAAGTATCTTCATTAATAGACTTTTGATAGTTTTCTTCTTATAGTGGTCTTTGAAAAGCTCTTATACCATGACTATGTCATCTCGTATTCTCCTACTCTTTATGAATGCTCCTTAATATGGATTTATAATGTGAGGAAATACCATTTTTCCTAATAAATAAATTTTTTAGCAATGATCTTATATAATATATTTAGTAATAACAAAAAAGGCCTAGCTTAACCCAACCCAATCTAAAATCAATGGGCCTAGCCCGAGTTAATAGGGATTTAGGTCAAGATTGAGCTTTTAAGAAAAAATTATGGTTTTGCATAAAATAATGTCGTTTTTAATTTAAAATTTAGAAAATAAATTTAATCGGGCCTAACCTATTTTCGTTCATAATAATATTTTTGTGTTATTTCTGATCTTAAAATTTTCTCTATCACATTAGGTTATTCATAACCTAAAGTAAGTACAAATATTATTTGGTACTAATATAGTGGTGACTAGAGTATCGAGCGCATAAATCAGCAATAGGAATTGAGTAAACTTGCATGCTATTATTTAGTCAATTAAAATAAGAAGAATGGTTTTTTAGATTGGTAAATAAATATGAAACTATGCCTAAAGCTAAGTAAAGTAACCAACTATTAGATATAGAATAAACATGTAATAAAGAGAAGAAAACATAAATGAATGTCATATTAATAGGAACTCCTTTGGAATTATTGTTATATTCATGATTCAAAAAAATAAAAAAATTTAGTAATTTGGACCCACAAAGTTTCCTAAATTATTATATTGCTCTCTCTCTCTCTCTCTCTCTCTCTCTCTCTCTCTCTCTCTCTCTCTCTCATTATAACCATTTATTCTCATATTAGATTGGAATTTCCCTAGAAAGTGTTAAGCTTCGTGAAATTTATTGAAAGCTTTGACTCTAACACTAGAGGATTTGTGTAAGTCTATCTATAATACTTATAAACTCTTAATATTTAACTCATTGTCTACTTACAAGGAGTTTCTCTTGAATCTTTACTCATTGTCCACTTACATGTAGCTTGTCTCAAATCTTACACTCTAACACTAGAGGATTTGTTTAAGTCTATCTCTAGTACCTTATAAAACTCTTACCTGTAACTATCTCAAATCTGTACTCATTGTCCACTTACCTGTAACTATCTCAAATCTTACACATGTAAATTAATATCAAATATGATAACTAATTTGAACTATATACATCAAGGATACTTAAAAGATATTTTATATAAATAAAAACAACAATTGATAAATAAAATTGAATCAATCTATACAAAGAGAATATTAGGGTTCCCTCCTATCTGGACGTATAAATAAACTAGCCACTCATTATATTTAAACTAAAAAGCATAAAAAGAAATAAAAAATAGGAAGAATCAAATTGCCTCAAATGAGCATAAAGTGAATGAAAGTAAAGAATTGGGTTGCCTCCTAACTTCTTTAAAGTCTTTTAGAAGGATTTTAATGTTAGGGAGGTAAGGAGGATTTGAAAGCCTCCTCCTTCAGGATTTTGCATGTACAACATTAAGGTCTTGTCCTTTCAATATTTGAAATTGTCCCTTTCTTTCTCTTTTTAGGCTCTTATGGCATCCTCTTAACTTAATGATAACTTGAAAGAGTAATAGGATTTAGCGTCTATCTCATTAAGACAATAGTAGGAATCATTATAAGAGAAATAATAGTTCATCTTATTTTTTATATTAAAATTATCCTTGTTATTCCTCTCTTCTTCCTTAATAGTACCTTCCTCTTTCACAACTTCCGCTTCTTGACATCCATTATTTTCTTACTATTTTCACCAAATGTATATCTTCTTATAGTCTTTTTATATTCTCATTTATCATGCTTAACAAGGTCTTTTACTCCATTATCAATGGAATTGGCTATATGCTCCATTATTACCTCAAAAGTTCTTTTTTGAAGTTTCCAATTGACCAAGCCTTGCATTTAATCTCTTAACTCCATTGCAAGTTGCATTAGTAATTCTTTCAATGGCTAACTTTAAAGATGACTTGCCTTTATGTTGTTGTTAGTCATAACTCAAATATGGAGGACACTATTGAGTGGCTTAATTATCCCATACGAAATTTGTATTATGTCTCCACCCTAGATTGTATACATTGTTATACAGTTGTGCCTGATTTAGTAGTAATATCCCTAATTTAGTAGTAATATCCATAGTAATCAAATTGTTTAGTATTTTTGACAAAGTGATTTCTAACCTAGATTCTATGCTCTCCCTAAATAACTCACATGATAATGTTGGTGCTAGTCTCATTGTTACACTTAGGTTATCCAATTTCCTTCTTAAAACCTCTACTTGAGTTGCCAATATAGTGGCAGCATCCATATAATGTATATATGGCTGGTTGATTTCCTACTTAATTTCCATTAGTTATTGTTCCTTATCATCTCCTTAATCAACTTTAGTGTAGGTGTTGAATTTTTTAATAGAAGGGCCCCTAACTTCTATATCAAATATTTGCTTTGTAGCATAATCTAACAATTATAAAAATAAAATAAAATTACAACTAAGTAGATATCCTATGGTCTGGAAAATTTCTCAGTAGATTTTTATATTTCTCCTATATCTTATAGGGTGTTTTATTGTCATACTTCTAATAGAAAGAGATATCATTTCTTAACTTTGCATAATTTCACATGGTTTTGTGCTCTCCCTCCATATTAGGAATAACCAAAATAGCATCAAGCATAGAAATAATTAGGTAAAATTATAGTTTAAGTAAAGAATATAACAAAAGATAATACAATATTATGTACAAAAATAAAATGACTAGACTAATAATTCTCTAATCTGCTAAATACCAGTTACTTCCTTAATAATGGTGCTAAAAACTTATTATTTATACTCTTTAAGTTTTCTCTATCACCTTCTTACTTATAACTTATGATAAGTGTACCTATTATATAGTAGTACCAATAGTTAGTAAAGGATCAACCCCATAAAGAAATAGTAATTTAGGAAATTTCTATGTTATTTCCTAGTCAATTAAAATAAGAGGATTGGTTTTATGGATTAAAAGTTATATCTGAAACTATAACTAAACATAGGTAAAGCAAACAACCAGTAGAGATAGATCAAAGTAATAATCATGAGAAGAAAATAAACATAAATGTCATCTAAATAAGAAATCCCACAGGCATCATCATTTTATTCATAATTTAATGAATTTATAAGGTTTTATAATTTGAGCAATAAAAATTCTTAGATTATGAAATTCCCCTCTCTTGAGTTATGACCATATATTATCAAGTTGATTAGCCAATATCTTTATTTAAGCAGTAAAACCTCTTAAATCCCAATAATACATTAAACTTCATGAGATTTACTGCAAGGTCTGACCCTAACACTAGAATATTTATGCAAGCCTATCTTTAGCACCTCATGTAACTCATAATATTTGAACCATGATTCACTCACATATAAGTTCTCTTAAATCATTAATATGCATATTAGATCTAATCACTAGCTTAAATTAAATCCATATTAAGAATACTTAAAGATATTTTATAGAAATAAAACATGATTTGATAAATAACACTAAATCTGTAACATCTCATTACCCATGTTAAGGCTAGGAAAATGCACGTCATGCATAAGCTAAACATGACATTCATATGATTGTACATGCATTCATTGACATTTTTCGGGTATAATTGAGTTACTAAATGTGATCAAAATGTGGTTTAGCAATTTTGGTATGTTTAGGGTATTTGGGAATTTTTGGTGAATTTTGAGAAAAATATTGATTTATGGCCCAATTATATAGTGACATGTGGCAATAATATATATGTGACAAATGGTTGGTTTGTATTGTGAGAAATGGTTTGTATCTGTGGTGATAAGTGGATGATTGGGTTTAATGACATATGTAATACATACAAATACCCACGAAGTTGGTTCTGAGTAAAGAATTACTGTAGCTTTTGATATTCACCGAAAGCATTCAGCAGAGCACTTTGTATTTGTTCCTTGTCCATCATCGCATATTGAATTGTTATTCTTATTAGGTGTGATTAAGTTATTCTTACTGCTGGGAAGAATAGCTAAACCAAGTAAGTAGTTCTAATGGTATTTTTACGGTGTAACTATATACATACATGCAAGGGTTTGAGAATTGTGGTTACGGTGATGAATAATTTAGATGATGGATTTGAGAATTAGGAATTGTTTAACACTGTATTGAATGGATTCTAGGTTGAGATAGATGAAAATTTATGTAAGTTGATGAAGAAATATATGTCTCTGTTATGGTTGAGAAGATTACGTATATGGTTGATGTATTGTTCATGTATGAAGATATATGAAGAGTTAATAGAGGTGAATTTGAATGAGTTTATAATTAAGGGATATTTATAACTCTCTGAGTTTGGTGAATGATTCTAATGATGTGTTAGTGTTAGAATTGAATTTGAGATTACTGGGTGTTGTGTAATTTGAAAAGAAAATGCAGGAAATGAAACAAATATAGTAAGAATGAAAATATAATAGAGAAAGAAAGTTAAACATGATTTCATGTGCATGCATCGGTTTTTAGTGTTTAAATATAGATTTGATTTGTTTAAGTTGTGATGAGCTGAAATGGAAGTAGAAGAATTGGTTTAAGTGTGATATGTGTTCATTGAATAAGATTAAAGTGAGAAATCTGGAGAAATATGGAAGAGAGGAAGAAGATGCAAATTTGTAGTTGAGTTTTTGGGGAAAAAAAAGATAAGGCTATTGGAAAAGTTGGGTATTGGATGTCACCCTCATGCTTATGAATGATGGTGACATTGCTGGTTATGTTGGATGTCACCCTCGTGCTTATGCACGACGGTGACTTTAAAGGGTTGACTCACCCCAAACACCTTTACTTTTTTTGGACATAACTTTGTCATCTGACCTTCAAATGACTTGATTCTTAAACCAATAGATTTATAATACATTGCTCTTCATATCCACCAAATCATTCAGGAGAGATAGAGTGAAAAACATGGGATGCATCTGACTTAGGGTTTTCTCAAATAGTCCAACATTTTTGTCCTTATCTGTCACACCTGTGACTCTTCTCTCTCACACCCATGAGTCACTCACACTTGTGAGTTTTTCTCCCTCACACCTGTGAGTTTTGATGGTTGGACGATGTTTAATTGTCACATCATGACACAGTGTTCTCTAATAATACATGAATCTGAGAGCATCTTGCAAACTGAGTAGTCTTGTTTCTTTTGTTCATAACTTATTCTTTAGAATTTAAAATAAGATGATCTTTAATTTTGCGTTAACTAGAGATATAGGGCTACAAATCATCTGAATAAGTCAAATTGTAATTCAGTCTCTAAGATGTTCAATTTCTGGATGGAAGTTGAGAATAGTATGCTGTTTTAGAATGAGAACAGTCTGAGAATATTTGGAGTATAACTTTCAGGTTACTAAACCAAATTAAATGATTTTGGTGTCATTATAAAATTAAGAAATTGGATAATTACTTTTAGAAAGAATTATTATCTAATTTTTTATTTACATTATCATATTAATTATGCAAAGTTGACCCGTATGTATGTTAGAAAAATCTGAAGTGGTCAATTAGGTTATGAAATTGATTTCACATTGTTTAATTTTGATCCAAATTATAAGTAAAAATGGTATTAATGAGGGTTTTGATATCTGAATGATTTGATGATAAGGATCACAATAAGATACCCAGAATTGTCATTGAACATGCATTATGTATATTTTATATAAGTAGATGTGCATAAAGGAATACTTATACATTTGTGCAAAATTGTGATATTTGTAAATGTGTTTTGTATGATATAGAGGGGCACATTGGACGCCAGTCAGACATTGCCGGACCATCCAGGCAATATAATATTGGAGAATACTATGAGTCAACCTAGATGATTTTCCTAGGATTGATTGAATTTGTTTAACTTTCAATTATGAACTATTTGTGATTTGTTATGAATTCCAAACTTTAAGTCTGAGGAGTTTAATATTTGGGTATATATTGGAAGTGCTCTGAATTGTTATGAAATTCTTAATGATATTTGTACTCTTAACAAAAGTTGAATGTCGGACTTAGGTTTGATGATTATGAGGTTCTGACTATGCATCATATGTGACTGTCATGTATGGTATATTCGGTATTTGATGCATTTCATAAAATGCATGTTCAAATAAAGGCGTTATGACCGGAGTAGCCAATATAAAAGCGCTTGAACGTAGAGCTTTGCTCTGTGATTTTTGATTTTGCACGTAGAGCTATGCTCTGTGATTCTGTTCTAACTGAGTCCAATGGGCCATTATCTATATATTTATGTGAAAGGCACTCGGTCACAACAATAATAATGAATATGGAGTCTCATATGCATCTGATTTTGTATATATATATGTTTTGATTCGTAATGATTACATGATGTGCCATGATAATGAGAGTATTTGGACATACATGTTCGGAATGAATATTTGTGAAATATGTAAATTATGTATGTGATCTAGGTGAAATCATCAATGATGGATTGCTGATTGAGTTCGTAAAACTTATAAAAATTGCAATGTGGATTTTCATGTATGAGATAGGAGACTTAGTATCTTATTCTGGATTAGAGGAACATTTTGGACTAAGTTATGGCTCAGAGGTCTGTCAGTTGATATCAGAAAAGTTATAGCTTTTATTTTATAGTTTTTGCTGGAATCTGTATGAGGTTTTGTAAATATTTGTTTAATGGAAAATAGTGTAAGCCTTTGTGAATGAATATAATGAATGGTTTTTAAAATTTGACGACTTTTAAATAAATTAGCTGATGCCATGTGTAAGTTGGATTTGTTTTGCTCTAACATACCATTATTATAAGATATGTACTTGAATGTCTACAGAAGTTAGGCTATATACCTTATAGTAGTGGGATGTTGCAGAATCAATATTTAAAAAAAGAATATGAAGGTTCCCTTCTGCCACTCATCATGTTTAAACTAACAAAAATAACAAAGAAAAAAGATATTAAAATAAAATTTTTTTGAGTTAATATCAATATTTTAATACAAGCTCGAGGTTTTTTGGATGATTTTTGATATTATGCTTCCTTAAAGATAGCTACTCTACACTTCTCTAGGATATTTTTTCTCTTACTTAGAAACTAACCCTGGGTTTAAAATAAAAGAAAATGAAAAAGATTGATAAAAGATCCCTAAAATTAGCTTTTTGAGTCACTTGTATACATTAAAGATCCCTAAAATTAGCTTTTTGAGTCACTTGTATACATTTTCCATCTTAGACATAATCTCTAGGTTATGGATTCTTTTTCTTTTTTTTGGAGTAGAACATATGTTCTAACACGACCATGTTTTACATTGTGTATCTTTCTTTAACTTTTTTAAGGAAACACAACTTGAGATACCTTAGGCTATGTCACTTTTTGGATTTTTTTTGCCACACATCTCTCTTTAGGCTATGTATTTGATGGTATCTGCATCTCTAAGGGGTCTAAGAGGGATACACACTGGCACATGATTGTGTGTCAAATCTTATTTAACTAAAAATTGTGATTTCTTCATCTATTTTCTTATAATCTCTCCAATTCATGACAAATCTGATCCCAAATTAACATTTTCAATAATGCCTAAAACATAACATAAACTAATTCAGCAAACGTAATTTATGCATAAAAATAAAATAAAACACTAATGAAATATATGTATGTTTTATGTAAATTAATAGTCATGTAAAGAAAACGACTAGAAATCTTAGGAATGATATAAATAAAAAAAATTTATCTTTCTAAGCATCTTATTCTTTATGAAGAATTATATTTTGTCTTCTTAAATTACATTCCCTACTATGTTTTAGGAGAAAGTTTTGAGGTTGTTAAACCCTAGTGCTTTATTTGCTTCTAAATTGAATAAAGTTTTATGAATGTGGGAGAAACTTGCTAGATTTTGATTTATTGAGTTTGGGTTGAAAGCATGCACATAAAGTAAATGGTTAGAGAAAAAAGTGTTTCCTTGAAGTAGTTGTAGACTTTCTTCTTCATTTATAACTAATGTAAGATTTGGTCTCCTTTAAACCTTACTAGCTTTTGTTGATGTTTATTATGTTGAGTAGAGCATTGAACATATTTGGCTCAAGTTTATTATGTAATTTAATTTCAACAAATGTTACATAAAAAGGCTTATGAAATTTGAAAGAAAAAGTAGAAGAATTAAAAAATTAGGGCGATCGAAATGTACTACATCATATTACAGAAAAAATTGCCTAATATTTCTAGAGACAAACAGTTCTTGTATATTTACTATTATTTGTTATAAATAATTTTAACCCAAAAATTATTCAAACGTTTGGAATCAAAGGTAAAAGAACCAATTGAAGGATGAAATTATAGGAACAGATCTTCTATTCTAGTTAACTAGTTCCTATTCTATTCCATTAAATTTCATCTACATATTTAAATGAGATCTACATAAATGTGTGGTTAAAATTGACTAGAATATGATTGGAACACCATTTTTGACATAAATGATTTGGTGCCTAGAATTACTATCATGGCCTTTGTTAGATTATGTGGTAATTTGTCAAAAGTGTAGGAATCACAATTTTTCACAAATATAAAATTTTCATTTGTTTCTTGTGATTTCTGGTAATGTTATGTGGCTACATCCTAAGGCCTCTTTCTTCTAGGGAGACTTTTGTTTGTTCGTTTAGGATATCAAATTGTTAGATTGAATGAGAATAGATTGGGTTTTATTCCTTAGTAAAGATTATCAACTCGTTAGAATATGTTGAGCGCAGCAGGTGTATTTTTTAAAAAGAAAAAATAAAATGAACAAAATGGACACAAAATTTTTAACGTGGTTCACCCTTAACTTCGAGCTATATCCACGGACAACACTCAGAATAATTCTTCCACTATTACAAATAGTAGGTATACGGAGATCAAACCAAAATAGTGGCTCACAAGGTGTTTCCCAGCCTAAAAATACTAACCTCACTATTTTGTCACTCACCAACCCTTTAGGAAAATATTTCATAACTTCAAAGCATTGTTTTACTCTGGTTTTCCTCTGTGTATTTGTTATACTTTGTATAAAGCAGGGAGCGCCTTATATAGGCACTCTACAAGGCAACTGTCTTCTTTCATTTTTCAACTAATGCGACACCGAAATCGTTGCTACATTTGTTGAAAACTTGGTGTCCCTCCATGTGAGAGGGATCCATATCCAACAAATCTCCCCCTCCTTATTACATGGAGGGCTCTATCATGCCTGCTACTGGTCGACAATACTCGAACTTGCCTTTTAGTAGAATCTTGGTTAACATGTCTGATCCATTTTCATCAGTATGGATCTTTTCTAACTGTAATTGTTTCCTCTCCATCACATCTCTGATCCAGTGATATCTTACATCAATGTGTTTGGTCGTGAGTGAAAAAAGGCATTCTTACCAAGGTGAATAGCGCTCTAACTGTCACAAAATAGCTGATATTGTTCTTGCTTGGTACCAAGTTCATTAAATAACTTCTTCATCCATAGCAACTCCTTACAAGCTTCCGTTGTTGTAATAAACTCCGCTTCAGTTGTAAAAAGTGCAACACACTTCTGTAAATTTGACTACCATGCCACAACTCCCCTGACAAAAGTTATCAAGTAACCTGATGTAGACTTTCTCGAGTCTCCAACCATATCTGCATCTGTGTAACTAGCTAACATAGGTTCTGCTCTTCCAAAACATAAGCATATTTTGGATGACCCTCAAATATACCTGAGAATCCACTTGACTGCAGCCCAATGCTCCTTTCCAGGATTAGAAAGGAAATAACTCATAACTCCAACTGCGTGAGCAATATCTGGCCATGTACAAACCATGGCCTACATAAAACTTCCAACTGCTGAAGCATATGGAATTATGGACATTTCTTCCTTCTCTTCATCCGTAGAAGGGAACTCTTTAGAACTTAATTTAAAGTGATTAGCAAGAGGACAACTAACTGCTTTAACTTTGTCCAGTTTGAATCCCTGAAGTACTTTATCAATGTACTTCTCTTGTAACAACCATAGTTTTTTGACGCTTCTGTCTCTAATAATTTGCATGCTAAGAATCTGCTTTATGATCCCAAGTCTTTCATGGAAAAAGACTTACCCAACTGTTTCTTCAGATTGTTGATTCTAGAAAGATTCTTACCAACAATCAACATATCATCCATATAGAGAAATAAAATAATGAAATCATCATTAGAGAATTTCTTCACAAATACACTGTGATCTGAAGTAGTCTTCTTATAGCCTTGCTCCCCCATAACAAACTCGAACTTCTTATACCACTATCTTGGTGCCTATTTTAGACCATATAGACTCTTCTTTAGTCTATAAACATAGTCTTCTTTTCCACTTTTTACGAAACCCTTTAGCTGCTCCGTGTATATCATTTCTTCCAAATCCCCTTGTAGGAAGGCAGTTTTGATATCTATTTATTCAACCTCTAGACTAAAACTTGCGGCTAATCCTAGTATTGGACGTATGGATGTCATTTTCACCACCGGTGAAAATATCTCATCAAAGTCAATACCCTTCTTTTGGCTGAATCCTTTGACTACTAATCTTGCTTTGAATTAAGGATGGTTGTTATTTCCTTCATGCTTGATTTTGAACACCCATTTATTCTTCAATGCCCTTTTGCCTTCTGGTAACTTCACTAGCTTGATTGTTTTATTCTCATACAAGGATTTCATCTCATCTGACATGGCTTCTTTCCATTTCTTCTTGTGTTCATTATTCATGGCTTCATCAAAGCTTTCTAGTTCTCCCCCGTTAGTCAGCATTACATACTGATCAACTAGATATCTAGTAGATGGTTGTCTATTTCTACTAGATCTTCGTAATGGGACTGGAGAATCTTCAAGTGCTAGTGGTTGAATGTGAACACCATCATCATCCTCTAGTTCAACTTCATTAGGGGCATCTGCATTATCAGCTTCTAGCTGATCATTCTGCACTTCATCTCCAACTTGTGTAGGCAGCACTGTTGGAGGATTCAATCAGAAGCTTGTTGAGTCATTATCAGAGCTTGGAACTCCCTTCTCTACTTTGTTGATATCTTCAATAGTTTGATCTTCAACAAACATAGCATCAGGACTCCTAATAAGTCTTTTCTGCATCGGATTATAAATCCTATAGTCAAATTGATCTTGACCATAGCCAATGAATACACACTGTCGTTCTTGACATAAAGCTTTTTCCTGTGATCTTTAGGAATATGGACAAAGGCCTTGCAACTAAAGACCCACAAATGATCATAGGAAACGTCTTTTCCTGACCACACCTTTTTTGGAACTTCATACTGGAGAGGAACACATGGTAAACGATTTAATGCATACACAGCTGCAAGTAAAGCTTCACCCAAAATGCTTTAGGCAACTTTGAATGTAAAAGTAGGCATCTGACTCTTTCCATCAAAGTCATGTTCATCCTCTCAGCTACGCCATTCAATTGTGATGTTTTTGGTGGCTATGCTCTTTACAGTAAGCATTAAATAATTCGACATACTCTCCGCCATTGTCTGTCTTAATACACTTTAGCTTCTTCCTAATTTGTCTCTCAACTGAGACGTGAAATTGTTTGAACACATCTAGCACTTGATCTTTATTCTTTAGAGTATAGGCTCACGTTTTCCTAGAATGATTATCAGTAAAAGTCAAAATATTGTGCGTTACTAAGTGACTTTGGCAATGGTCCGCACAAATCTGAGTGAATCAGTTCTAGAACATTCTTCATTTTGGATGGAGGGGAACTCTTGGAAGAAACCCTATTTTGTTTCCCTGCTAAACAATCTGCACATTTCTTCTTATATATCTGGTTTAGACCAGATAACATATTCCTTTTTACAAGCTGAGTCATCCCTTTCTCACCATTGTGGCCGAGTCTTTTATGCCACAAATCAACTGTATTATCATTCTCCACTATATTGACAACATCAATGAAGAGCTTTGCCTGCATCATATACAATCTTGAGTGCTTTTGACCTTTGGCCACTACTAAGGAGCACTTAGTAAGCTTCCATTTTCTGTTTCCGAAAAAAGTATTTCGGAAACCTTCATCAATTAATATGTTTACAGAAATCAAGTTTAGATGCATATCACAAAAGTACCTGACATCTTTCAGCAATAGTCTTGAACCATTCACTGTCTCTAAAGAAACATCTCCTTTGCCAACAATATTTGATAGATTTCCATTTTCCATCTTAACAACGCCATAATTTCTAGATGTGTAAGATGAGAAAAATTGTCTGTGAGATGTAACATGAACAGTAGCTCTATTGTCAACTATCCAACTTGCTTCTTGGGATACCAAGCTTACTATCTCTATATCAATAACAAGGTTGAATACATCAACAATATTACTTTGTTCATCATCACTGGTTTCTTCTTTCTTCGCATTTTTGTCTTTTTCCTTCTTTAACTTTCGGTAAAATTTCATGATGTGGCTTTTCTTCTTGCAGTAATGGCATTTCACATTTGCATATCTGTTTGACTTTTCTCTGTTCTTGTCTCTGGACTTTAGACCTCTGGATTGACTCTTTCCTCTATTTTCTGTAAGCAAAACATCTGAATGTGATGAAGAGGCTGTATACAGTGATTTACGTCTCATCTCTTCATTTAGTATACTACTTTTAACAGACTCCATATTTCATACGCCATTTAGTGCAATATTTGTTAAAAACACCTTCAAAGTCTCCCAAGACTCTGGTAATGAAGCTAACACTATTAGAGCAATCACCTCGTCGTCAAACTTTATGCCTATCTTTGATAATTAATCAACCATCCTTTCCATATTGTTTAAATGATCAACTACATAAGTACCCTTCTGGTATTTTACCTGCATCAATTTTGTTAGATAAAATAATTTATTGTTGTCAGGCTTTGAAGTATACAATTGCTTAGCTTATTCCACAACGTTCTTGCGTGAGTTTCGTTACAAATGTGATTATACACATTATTATCAACAAACTATCGAATATAATCACACGCTCGTTCATGCTCAAACTCCCAAACTTCGTTGGACATCTTCTCTAGTTTAGTTGTTGAAAATACCAGCAAATACATCTTTTTAATTATCAAGAGATCCTTCATCTTGGTTCACCACATACGGTAGTTAATACCGGTTAGATTGATCATTTTGTTCGTCTTCACTTCTATTTGTCAAATTAAGCCAAATTTGAGAAAATCGACCGGAATAGTATCGTCGAACCCCACTGGAATAGTACTGCGGGACATAGTAAATAGTAACTTATAAATAGTGCTCACCAAAATAGTATCGTCGGAACCTACTGGAATAGTACCGCGAGATCCGGTAAATAGTAACTTGTGAATAGTACTACAAATAGTTACACGGGACTCAGTTACCATTACTACAGTGCCGTCACCTTGCAAATTTATTGAAAAACTTTAGAGTACTATTCATCACATTTGTCGTTTTACGTCAACTTTTTGAACGGATCATGCCAAAAAAATTGTTGTAATTTTGTCTTCACTGTGACATGCTTTTTTTCAAAAAATACCTTCAATGGAAAGAAAGCTCTAATACCATTTGATGGGCATAGCAAATGTATTTTTTGAAAAGGAAAAATAAAATAAACACAAAATTTTTAGCGTGATTTACTCTTAACTTTGGACTACGTCTACGAACAATACTTAGAATAATTCTTTCACTATTACAAATAGTAGGTATAAAAAGATAAAATCAAAATAGTAGCTCACAAGGTGTTTCCTAATCTAAAAATACTAACCTCACTATTTTGTTACTCACCAATCCTTTGGAAAAATATTTCCTAACTTAGAGCATTATTTTACTCTAATTTTCTTCTGTGTATTTGTTATACTTTGTATAAAGTAAGGCATTCCGTCGCATGCTTGCAGCTGTCTTCTTTCATTTTGGTGCCGTATTTGTAAAAAACTTGGTGTCCCTTCATATGAGAGGGACCATATCCACCAAAATATTCATCTTCGTTTAGGATCAGTGCAGCTACCCATTAGATGTTATGCCACTGGTATATCCGCCGCTGGTGCTGGTCGAGTTCCATGCTTTGCCAGTTATTGGAGTTTCGTGTCAAAATTGTATAAATGGATATTTTAATTCCTTTAATTTCATTCCCTTATTTTCCAATTGTTTTTTTAATAGGATTTTATTGTAATAAAATATCTTCAAAATTTTAAGACAAAAATAGAATTGTTCTTTACTCTTTATGCGACACTCAGTTCCCACCAAAGCATTGCGTCATGCCTTGACATTTGGATATGAATTATGGGGATGAAATCCTCTGTCCCCAAAATTGTGTACCAACCCTGTCCCATTAAATCTAAGTCATCTATTTATGTGGGCCCTACACAAATAAATAGCTTGGATTTAATGGAACAGGATTGGTACACAATTTTGGGGACAGAAGATCTGCCCTGAATTATGATATTAATTCTGACCGGATACACAAAATGAAAACCCAACTCCTTTCTTTCCAACTTAAGAGTATAGTACAAAAAAGGCATCAGGCTTAGTGCCTGTCAATTGATTCTCTCTGTTTATGAACGATAATCATACATGCATCTGTACCTATAAAATTGAAGTACCATCTGCGATGATTTCAGCGATCAACCTCCTACCTCTCCCAATTCCGGCAACAACTCTCATAGCCATTACACTACTCTCGTGTGCCCCTTTTTCTTGTGTGTCTCTTCACGCTAAACGGGAAGCATGACCTTATTGGGTGGCGGTAGCCCTCACAGGTTAATGGGCATGGATTTGGAACTGCCGTTTCGAACCATACCCATGTCTGCAATCATTTTCACAGCTTTGGCCATGGTAGTAGGTGGTTTGAGCTACATGTATGCACCGTACTGGAGGGTCAGGAAGGTGCCGGGTCCTCCCGTAGTACCTCTGTTAGGACACCTTCCTTTGCTGGCAAAGTACGGCCCCGATGTGTTTTCTGTTCTTGCCAAACAATATGGTCCAATATTCAGGTTAGTTCATTGCTGCTATTTCCTCTTAAAATATCAGGCTATAACCCCACATAGACGGATTTATCTATGAGTTACCGAGAGAATAGAGTTTAAACAGAGTCTTGAAAAATAAAATTGTTGATGTTTTTGTCAGTTGGAATTAACAGGTTTTACTTTCATTTCCTCAATCCCTGAACTAGGGCCTTTTTATCTCCATGGAGTTTACTTAACCAATCAAAATATCGCGTGTGATCCATAAAATTATTACGTTATGGTGCGGCGAAGGTATAATTTTCTCAGATACGTATTGAACTTCGGCATATGTTCTACCATAAACTCTGAAAGAGGACACAGTAGGGGTTTGGATGTTTGTGTTGGCACTAAATTCCTGCCAGAGACAAATTCATCTGACACTGTCCGAGCACGGTTAGCGATCCTAACGATGCTCGAGCTGACATCACCTGTTGAATATGTTCTTCTTTATATGTTTTTGCTATAAGATTAGGAAAGTCAGTTTAAGATTATAGATAAAGGTTAAATGTTGGGCCTTAAATTTGATGAGTATTTTGATCGTTATATTCGTTTACTTTAACCTTCTTTATGCAAATCATCTGTAACTGTGTCTCGTGTAAGAAAGGTCATTTGCTATCACAAGGGCAATATGAATATAACATCTCCGATAAGTCTGCTATTGATGATTGGAATTTGGGTTTGCGGTTACTTTGAAGCAGGTTTCATATGGGAAGGCAACCACTTATAATCATAGCAGATGCTGAGCTCTGTAGAGAAGTCGGAATAAAAAAATTTAAGGACATTCCAAACAGAAGCATTCCATCACCTATCGCAGCTTCTCCTCTTCATCAGAAAGGTCTTTTCTTTACCAGGTAAATATGACAAGGAATGCGTAACCATCGAACGTAATTTGCCTGAAAATTGCATACTTGCTGCTCTTCGTACACAGCTTGCCA
Organism: Erythroxylum reticulatum; assembly: GCA_025504915.1. NCBI lineage: Eukaryota > Viridiplantae > Streptophyta > Magnoliopsida > Malpighiales > Erythroxylaceae > Erythroxylum > Erythroxylum reticulatum. Next base: position 44,698,728 of record JANSVA010000008.1, on the reverse strand, counting down.
ACGTAGTGTACCACACATATTAATTTACTAGAATAAAACATGGATTAATTATACGAGACTTCATTGAAACATTTGATTTGGAAAGTCCTGAGAAATTCCTTGTGGGATTTTAACTGACAGGGATACAAGATGGTCTACAATGAGAAACACAATTCTATCAGTCTACCAGCCGTCACATTTGGCCAGTCTCCTGCCAACTATGCAATCATTTATTGAGTCTGCAACTGAGAATTTCGACTCCTTCAAAGAAGATGATATCACTTTCTCCAATCTATCCCTTAAACTGGCCACTGATGTTATAGGACAAGCTGCATTTGGAGTTGATTTTGGGCTCTCTAAACCATCTTCATCTAGTACTTCTTTTGATGCCCAACATAATGCACGTAATGAAGTTTCAGATTTCATCAATAAGCATATCTACTCAACTACACAACTTAAGATGGATTTGTCAGGTTCATTTTCAATTATTCTTGGTCTACTTGTTCCTGTACTGCAAGAGCCCTTTAGGCAGATTCTTAAGCGAATTCCAGGTACCATGGACTGGAAAGTTGATAGGACAAACCAGAGTTTGAGCACCCGGCTTCATGAGATCGTGACAAAGAGAATGAATGAGAAGGATCGGGGTTCAAAAGATTTCCTGTCACTCATATTAAATGCTAGGGAATCAGAGAGTGTGTCGAAGAATGTTTTTACTCCAGACTACATTAGTGCTGTTACTTATGAGCACCTTCTTGCTGGGTCAGCAACAACATCGTTTACACTATCTTCGATTGTTTATTTAGTTGCCCAACATCCAGAAGTTGAGAAGAAACTTCTTACAGAAATTGACGGGTTTGGCACCAAAGATCAAATGCCATCTGCTCAGGATCTTCAAAAGAATTTCCCCTACCTTGATCAGGCAAGCTTCTTTATCCGGAATCACAGACTGAAATATTTGATTGAAAGTGCATGCTTTGAAAGAAAAAACGTTCAAGAGAATGTTGTATATTTTCCATCTTAGCTTTCCCGCAATGAATACCGCAGATAATTGAGACTTCTGATGTCGTATATTGACAATATGTTCCACACAACTACTTTAATATCTCAATGTTTTGCCGCAGGTGATTAAAGAAGCCATGAGGTTTTACTTAGTATCGCCTTTAGTTGCCCGAGAAACAGCGAAAGATGTAGAGATAGGAGGTTATCTTCTTCCTAAGGTATATTTCTACTTTAAATTATGTGCAGAATCTATTTGCATGGATCCTGTTAGCTTCTACGGTAAATTAAGTAGGTACTGCTGAGCAGGGCACGTGGGTTTGGTTAGCTCTTGGAGTTCTTGCAAAAGATCCAAAGAACTTCGCCGAGCCAGACAAGTTCAAGCCAGAGAGATTTGACCCAAATTGTGAAGAAGAGAAACAAAGACACCCTTATGCACTGATACCCTTCGGGATCGGACCTAGAGCTTGCATAGGGAAGAATTTCTCTATGCAAGAAATAAAGCTCTCGCTGATACATTTATACAGAAAATACGTCTTTCGACACTCACCAAACATGGAAAAACCTGTGGAACTTGAATATGGCATTGTTCTCAACTTCAAACATGGAGTAAAGCTTAGAGTCATTAAAAGAAAATGAAGGGTATAAACGCTTTCTTATGATCTCAATAAATGGTTCAATATTTCTCATTCTTCCGTATATTAAAGAAACGAGCTCACGATCAATGAATATAACAAGGTTTTATTAAGGTTAAAAAAAGAAGACATTTTTAAGAGTCCTGTTATTATAAAAATTGTTTTATGTCTCTAAGCTTCCCTCTCTATGTATCGTCCAAACAATGTACTTTTAATATTATAAGTTGGTCCTCTGTGAGTCCTTTGGAACTCTGCCAGTCTCTCCATCCTTCTTGCCTCTCTTTTGTCGCTTAAATCTAGTTTTTAGTTCTTCTCACACAAGATGCTTGACAGCCTATTAAGTGCCTGTTTGGTTGAGCTTATATCAGTAGAGCTTTTCTGAAAAGAACTTTTTTAAAAAGCCAGTTAACTGTTTGATTATTAATTAAAAAACAACTTTTTAAAAAGAGCTTTATATAGTAGACTCTTTAGCAACATAAAAATAAAAAGTGCTTTTATTAATTTCAACTATATTTTATTTTATAATAAAATAATTTATGATAAATAATATTTAAAATATACTAAACAATATACAAATTACAATATAATTTTATTTACTTAAGTAAGTATAACTTTACGTACTTTCCAATCCTAATGTTTTGGTAGATAATCTTTTAAATTTTCTAATTTTTAAATATTT
>JANSVA010000008.1:44670529-44682957 GCA_025504915.1 Erythroxylum reticulatum | reverse complement strand
CAAAACACCTGAAATAATTTCTTAACAAATTCTATACATTTTATTATTATCAAAACATAAGTGAGATTTAATTTGTCGACCACCATTGGTCTAACAATTTCTACTTCCATCAAAACATTGATTTCGAACTATGAAAGCCAAGCACATTTTTAAGAGGATACTATAACATTTGATCATTGCCTTCATCTTTCCAATTTCTATTCCCAAAATCCAAAAAAGTATTTTTACACATTTTTCTTACAATTCATTTAATTTGTCAAGATTTCTAAAGATCAAAACCCCCTTCCTTGCTAATTTAGCTTGCAATTTATGACATATAGGTTAGCTTAGATCCATTTGTTTATGTTACGATTAAGTGAGACGACCCGAGGTTGCATTCTATATTGCAATCCTTGGAATTAAATTTTTTTGATTTGACCTCTAAGGGTAAGAACAAAAAGGTCTGAATCAAGAAGGCATGGCTCAAAGGTTGGTCAGTTGGGTTTTGGACAACTTAGATAGATTTTATGTATTTGCTCCTTCATATAGCACTTTTGTATTAGCCTATGATGATGTTCATATAAAGAATGTGGCAAGACATATTGTAGACCTTCGGTTTTTATGAAATGAAATGAGGAAAAAGTTGGTTTTTAAAATATTGTGATTTTCTTATGATGCTTTATAAGTGAATAAAAATATGATGTCATGTTAAGTGAATGTAGTGATTAAACGTGACACGTCATTGTCTTAGGTTATGTACTAGAATGACCTCCAAGCATCCCGGTATGTATTCTAAGGTAAGGGGCACGACAAATTTGGTACTTCTCTGAGTAATAAGAATTTTAGAATTCTTATTTCGTTGAGGGATCCGTCCAATAATAGATACAATCATCCTTATAAAATATAAATAAAATGGACAAAAAGATGAAAGAAAATAAAAATAAAAATAACAAATATGGAAATAACATAACATAACTAACATGAAATAAAGTCCTATGCTAACCCAAAAAATGAAAACCAAATGAAAATGAATCTTATCATAATTCATAGATTACCACCCATGCAACACTTATTTAACGTCGTTAGCTCTATGTACCTTACACGTTTACCATCAACATATGAATGAGCTATATGTTGTAAGATAATAATAAGGACATACTTTATCAAATTAAGAAATCCGATCAACTTTAATAACGCCCTTTTTAATGATGAAATATTAATAAAATAAGAAATAATAAAACTCCCTAAATCTTTAATTGACCCAAAAAGTTTGTCTTGTGGGGAGTGATCCTACTCAAGCAACTACTAAAAATTCATCAATAGTTTCCTTATTTGTCTCCTTCTATTGTTCCTTTTCAATCTCCTATGTTCACTCTTCTAGTTGCTCTTCCTAGGTAAAGGTTTCCTCCTCTTCTTCTTCTTTAATAATTTTTTTCCACTTCTCTACTTTCTCTTATTTGAAAGAGGCATCCTCTTCTCCTTCTTCCTCTAATTCCTAAAGCAGTAATTACCCCTTCGTCTTCTTAGAATATAACTTAATTTATGAAATTGACCGTCGTCTCTTCTTCACTTTGAGGCATTACTAAGATCAAATAATATGTTGTATTATGCTTAATGTATTTAGGTAAAGAAAATTTCTCTTTGAATTCACATAAGCTACCTTCACTTGTGGCAAGGTATTTTGTTATTATATTTGTAAGTCACTCTTCTTGCTACTACTATTGTAAATATTCATTTGAAGTGTAATTATTATATCCATAAGCGTAAGATTTTCTCCATTATGAATCACAAGTATTCTTATATGGAGTTATCTGAGGTTGTTTATGCATGCTTGGTTGCTCTCATATATAATTTGGTGCCCAATATTCATGATTATAGTGGTTACTCCCATAAATGTCACAATATGACTTGAAATTAGTTGAGCTTCTGAAAACATTTCACCATAACTTTCTTTCTAAAATGGTGATGTTTCCATAGGCAATGGCATATCATAACTCCCATAACAATAAACTACAAACCCATAGTTAAAGAAAAGAAGTTTATAAGATAAATAAATGAATAAATAAAAATAAAATGGAAATAAAAATAAATAAATACAGAAAATAATGGTTAGAGTAATAAAAGCAAGGCTTCCTTAATATTACTGTCCCCTTTAATGGCACTAAAAACTTGATTGGTCTTATTTTATATCAATAATTAAAATTTATCACAAGTGCAAGACATAACTATAGCTAACATAAGCAAGTACTGGTCTATCCCACGAAGACTATAAGTACTAGTAATTACCTTTTTCTATTATCTAATTTATGAATAAAAATTTGGATTTTAATTAAAATTAAAATAAATAAACAAAATAAGAGTTAAAACAATTCTTAACATAAGATAGAGGAAAGTACTTAGAAAATTTGATATCAAATAATAATGTCAAGGTGATGAATTCCCCTAAGAATCCATTAATTATTAACTTTTTATCATGAAATTATATTATTGATTGTTGGATCGTAAAATTTCTTATCTTATATTATTATCTTTCTCAAGGCTATTAACAACTAATCCATCATTTGATTAATAGAAATCTTTCTGGTTAAAATTCTTAAGATTGCTTTATCGATTAATGAATTATGTTAATAAGTTTGATACCAATCTAGAGGACTTATATCATCTTATCACTAGGTTTGCATGCAACTCCTTCCATTTATGGTAGATCTATTCATACAAGAGAATTTATCAATCTTAATCATATGAAATCAGATAGTGGACTAATATTCTGGATATGTTAGAACAAGAATAAAATGCATAATTGAATCATAATAAATTAATCAACATAATTGCATTAAATAAAAGATTAAGTCATATTGTTATCGCAATCTATGGTTGATCACACCTAAACACTAAACAAGCTTAGTTATTCATAAAAAATAGAAAACATGTAAAAAATAATAGAAAACAAAGAAATCATAATCCTAAATTTGTGTTTCTCATCTATTGAATCTTTTTGAAATTTTAGATTGGATATAGCTTTCCATTAGATATCTTGAAGTATTCTGTGTGTTTTCCTTGTCCTTTGATCAAGATTATTGCCTCTGAATGTCATTACAAATTAAAATCTCTTAAAAAATTGGGCCTTCCCTATTTGCCTCTACTCATGTCCTCTTAATGTAAAAGCTATGGTCTTTGGGATATACATGGTCAACTTACACGAGCATGTGAGTAATCGTGTATCTGCAAAAATACCTAAATTCACAATTTAACACGAGCATAGAGGCTTACATAGGCGTTTAACTCCATACGATCAGAACTAAAATTGTAACATCTCGTTACCCATGTTAAGGCTAGAATTGTGATTTATGGGAAATTACTGAGAAATTAGGAAATGAACATCATGCTTTAGTTAAATATGACATGCACATTTTTGCACATGAATATGATTGTACTTGCATTCATTGACATTTTCGGGTATAATTGATTTATAAATGTGATTAAAATATGAATAGTTGGTTATTTGCGTTAAAAATTTATTTGGAGACCATTAGTATTATTTCATAATTTTTCGTGAATTTGAGGTACATTTGGACCAGGACAAATGCCAAGTGGTAGGATAAATTTACATATGAAAAATTTGGATGATTAAGCCTAAATTTGAGTGACATTTGGCATAGTGTAATTGGTGACAAATGGACTAGTAATTAAATGACAATTGGACCAAACTTGGAGTGACATGTAGACTGATAAAAGAGTGAAAAATGGTAGCATAATGAGTGGATTAGTGGAAGCTTAATTGTTGAACAAATGGCTAGCATGCTTTAAGACATATGTGTTTGTAAGTTATTGACATCTAACATGTTAATGTGGCAAATTCCATCACCTAAGTTTCTGCTTCCTTTCTTGCTTCCTTCACCAAAATTTGATCCAACTTTCTCCTCTCTAATTTGCCTAAACCCTAGCTAAATTTCTGCACCAAAACCAACTTTTTACCTTACATAAAATAGCCAAGAAAACTAGTGGAAAGTTACCTTCATCTTACTGTCCAAAATCAACTTGTTTTCATCATAAGTTTATGATGAAGTTTGCTTGCATGGAGACTTGATTTAATCTGTAGTTTAAGCTAAATTGGAAGCCTAACAAGTAAGTAACAATCTAATCTTTATGATATGTTTGGTAGTATGACAATTATGCCTGAATTGAAATGACATATATGAGATATTGGTGAAGATGTATGCTGGAATATTATGAACTGGAGAATTTTCATTGAATAGACTTCTGTATTCTGATTATAACTTGAGCTATAGATTTCTGAATGAGTTGATTCTTAATTCAAATTAAAATACAGACACATTTCTACAACTTTTCTAAAGAATACAAATGTTAATTCTATCTCTAATCATTTCAAAATCTGGATGGAAGTAGAAATAGGAGTTCTATTACAGTTTAAGAACAATTTGAACTCTTTTGGATATAACTTTCAGTATAATGAATCAAATTTTATGATTCTTGTGTTATTAGAAACTGGAAACATAGTGTAACAATTGTATAGAAGAAAGTGTTACTAAAATACACCATTTTTCTTGTCATAATGATCATGCAAAGTTATCCCAAAAGGGGGTGTTAGGATGAAAATGCTGAGATGTGCTAGAATTTGACAACTGGAATGTTTTTACAGAACATGCTTTGGTATTTTGGCTATATTGTTATCTATAGATTTCCAAATCAATTGATTATTGATTTAAATTAAACTAGATACATTTATCTACAAATATTAAGAAAAAATTGAATTTGAATTCTGTACATAATGGTCTTGAAATTGATCTTGAAAGTAAGTCTTGGCTTAGGTAGTAACACTACCAGAGACAGAAATCAGATCCTATTGTTATTGAATAAACTGTATTGATATAGGACGAATCAGGTAAAGATGTCTACGCAAACTTTATAGCTTATTCTCTTAGGTTTTGATTGGTATAAAGATTGTAATTTTTAGATATTGTAATTGAGAGATATGAGGTGTACAAACTTGAATGTAAGATCAAGCATTAGTCAATATTTCAAATGTACACAGTCTGTGGTATTTTGAGCATAATTTATAGAATAATGAACCAAATTGAATGATCTTGATATCATTAGAAACTTAAAACATTGGAGAAAAACTTTTTAGAAGGAAGTGTTGCCTAATTATTTCATTCACCTTATCAGAATAATTATGTAAAGTTGACCTAAAAGCATATTATGGGAAAACAATATGAAATGATTAATTGGGTTATTAAATTAGTTTCACATTATTTTATTATGATCCAAACCCTAATTACAAATTATATTAACGAGGGTTTTTCTATCTGAATGATATGGTGATAAAATCTCAGTAAGATACCTGGAATTGTCATTAAACATGCATTGTGCATATTGTCTAGACATTGATGTGCATAAAGAAAGACTTATACATTTGTGCAAAATTGTGGTATATGTAAATATGTTTTGTATGATATAAAGGAGCACATTGGATGCCAGTAAAATATTGCTGGACCATCTAGGCAATAGCATATTGGATTGCAATGTGAGTAACCTAAGATGGTCTCACCTTGATTTGTTTTTTTTTATTATTGAATTGAATTTCATATTGATGAATGTGTACTGAATTCTGGACAATAATTGTCTGATGCATTTGATGCATATGAATATCATTGGAAGTGCTGAATCAGACTGTCTACTTGAATATTCTAATTCTTAACTGGAAAGTTGAATGTCGGATTTATATCCGATGACCTCTGAATGATATTTGAATTATCAACAAAAGTTGAATGTCAGATTTAGGTCTGATGACTATGAGATTTTGATTGTGAATTATGAATGTCTGCTATATATAAATTAATTCTGTATTTGATACATTTCATAAATCCGTGCTCAGATAAAGGCGTTGTGGCTAGAGGAGCCAGTATGAAAGCACTTACACGTACAACTTTGCTTCGTGATTATTATTTCTGCCGTAGAGCTACGCTCGGTGATTCTATTTTGGCTGAGCCTAATAAGCTAGTATTTGTATATGTATGTGATAGGCTCTGGGTCACAATAATAAAAACGATTGTGAGTCTCATGCATACCATTGATATATGATTGAAATTCATTGAATGATTTGTAAAGCTAAAATGTAATGATGAATTGATATGAACTACTTGACTATATGAACTTTGTGATTATATAATGATAGAATTTTGTTATAAGAGTGAGCCATTGAGGATGATTACTCAACTGAGTTGACAAATCTCATCAAAAATTGCAACATGGCTTTCAGGGTTTAGTAAAGAACTCCAGAGAGGTTCCGAGTAAGAGTTCCAGGTCAGGATTAGTGTGCGCCTGCATATGTATTTAGTGAATTTTATGTTTTCGAATTATGTTCCACAAGAATCATACAAAGTGTATGTTTATGATTTGGTAATGAAATGACTTTATGATTGCAAGTGTTTTGTTTTGTAATGGGCCCAAAAGATTACTAAAACTCTAATGAGTTCAATAATGATTGTAATTTTTGTCACTGAAATTGTTTATAAATAAGTTGGATTAAAATTAAGTATTAATTTTCCACATATATGTACATTGTTTCAAACAATTTGTAATGAGTTTTAACCGATGACTATTTTAGCATGCCGCTCTTGTAGGCTTCGTACTTGAATATCACTCAAGATGTCGGGTACATATCTTGCGAGAGTGGGGTGTTACAAAAATTCTCCAATCTTCACATATTTACAAAAAGTTACACAGTTACTGTACACGGTCGTATATGTCCTTAATTACTTCAAATCTTCATTTTATACCACAATTTAATATGAATTCTTCTCCTTTTGGTCCATAAAGGTAATTATGACAGAAAAATTGCACTTTCTGTTTTCCTCATCCCTTGAATAGGATTATTGCCTCTAAATTGTCTCACGAATTAAAATTTCTAAAAAAATCAGGTCATCCTTGTTTGCCTCCTTCACGTCCTTTTAGTGTAAAAACTAGGGCTTTTAAGTTATACATGGTTAACTAACACAAGCATGTGAGTGACCTTGTATCTCCAAAAATACCTGAATTTGAGATTTCATATAACCACAAAGACTTACACAGGCATGTAATTCCATACGAACAAAACTTAAATTTTTTAATCTTCATACACTTATAGAGACTTAGTTACTGTACATTATCATTTGGGTCCTTAGTTACTTCAAATCGTCATTCCATGCTGCAATTTCATCTGAAATTTTTTTTTGGTCCATGAAGGCAATTATAACTAAAAAATGTCCTTTGAGAGAATTAAGAACTAAATATAGAACAAAAATATTGAATAACAAGATAAACATGTTAAATATGGGTTTATAATTATAGTCAAATCAACATCTATCAATAATGTAGCACTTGTCTCTATTAATATGAAGCCCAAAACAAGCATTTAATTCATCTAAATATCTCATTAAGTAAGCCACAGAGGCTTTATCAGCTTAACAAAGTAATAACAAATCATCAATAAAAGCAAGATCGGTGATGTCGAGCCTGTTACACTTCTTATAATACATAAAGCTAAAATTAGTAAACACAATTTTCTAAATAATGCAATTAAGTACTTGGTGTATATGGTGAAGAGATAACGAGAGAGTTGATCACCTTACCTTATACCTCTATAATCCTTAATAAGTTGACTACCTTCCCCATTTGTCAAAATATTGAATGAAATAATGGTTATACACTGACAGATTCAAATAATTATCCTGTCAAGGAAACCTAATACATGTAGAGAAAGAAGCATAAAATCCTAATTAACTGAGTCAAATGCCTTATATATATCAACTAAATAGCACAATTAGCTTTAGAGCCCTCGATATGGTAGTTCTTAAATAGTTCTTATGCAAGTATCACACTGTCTCTAATACTTCTACTTTGCATAAAAGCAGCTTAAGATTGGTTATTCAATAAAGGAAGCACATGCTTGATCATGTTAGCCAACAACATGGTGATGATTTTATAAAATGTATTGCAACAAGAAATTGATCTAAAGTCCCTTAAGGAGTTTGGATTGTGAGGTTTTAAGACTAGACATAAACGAGGGCAATTCCATATGTTTAGCATCTTAGAATTTTCAAAGAACTCATGAATAACTTTACATGCATTGAATTTAATGGATCTTTAAGCTTGTTGATAAAATAAGTTATTAAACCTAGTGGGGCTTATGACCTTTTGAAGACTAAGAGAGATTACCACCACCCTTTATATCCTCATCAATGAATCTTCCAGTAAGAAATTCATACTGCTCAAGGGATATTACCTTAGGAATGGATAGGTCATGAAGCAAGTATACAGGATTCCAACATCTAAAGTTCCTAATACTTTAGCATAGTAATCTCTAGCATAGATTTTAAGTTAGTTCCAGTCAATGATAATTCTACCCTTACTAGTGAGTAATTTAGATATTATGTTATGATCCCCCCCAAGTAAGAATTGATCTATGGAAGAACATGGAATTGGAGTCCCTATCTTTTAAAGAACTTATGTAATTGGCTAAGGCTTGATTTTCCTTTAACTTAAGAGGGCTGTCATAGCGAGAATCATAAATTTTATCATGGCATTTTATTAATACTTTTTTTTACTCGGTTTAGACCCTCAAGAGTGTCCCTATGACTGCTTTTTTGAAATGATTTGAGTTCCTATTTTATTCCTATAAGCTTTTTGTTGAATTGGTAAGAGGCATAACCATTGACCTGATACTCTAATCCCTTAGATACAATTTTTAGAACCCATCCATGCTACTAAGGTATTCAAAGAATCTAAATATAGGACCCCTTAATTTCCCATGAAGATCTAAATCTCCACAAGGGAATGGTTTGAACAAATATTATTTCTAAAATAAGCTATGTTTTAATTGAATTTTTAGAGCTATAACAAGTTAGCTAAAGGTCTGGTTAATTTTCTCCTTTATAACCATTTAATCTATTGATTATTGGACCATGTGAAGAATCTTCTATTATGGTTAAGATCAATGAATTCCATAATTTGAAGACAAGTTATAAATTCCCTACAAGGTTTCCCTTTGCATCTTTTGCCTCCAGATTCTAAAGCTAGTAATATATGATTAAAGTCACTAATAATGAGCTAGGAACCATTCACTACATTATTGTATTGTACCAAATCATTTCACAAATAAACTCTTTAGCATATGCATACATAAAAAGTGACTAGGCCTTTCCCATACCTTCAATTTCAACTAAAATATGAATATATTCGTCAATGCATTAGTAGTTAAAAGATTAACACATTCATTAATGCATTAGTAATTCAACACTAAAACTTTATCTGGATTATATAGAATGACAACCATTCCTTTATAGTGCCTATCATAGTTGTTAATGAGATTTGAAATGAGCCTTGACCAACCACAAACTTAGATATTTCTCCCTCTTTAATTTTGTTTTTAAAAGGAAAAATAAGTTTTGATTTATTTACTTAATATGATTAGCTACCACTTTCTATTTTTGGGGATCATTAAAAGCCCTAACATTCCATGCAAACATTATCATTAGTTTTTAGATGATTTGATAAATATGGACTTAGCTTTTTACCCAAATTTCTTCTTTTCAATGGATATAAAAAGCTTCTTGAATAACATACTCTATTTTCTTGAATTAGAAAATCATCAATAGGCTACATCAGATTTTCCCCTTGAAATTAGTTAGGAGAGGGAGTAGACAAATCATTTGAGCTAGGAACTTCTATATTTTTCTTATAGGGTTTAACATTAAGGATAGAAATAACATGAACCACATATGAATCCTCAAAAACATCTATTTTAGAACTTATAGATTGAAAATTTTTCAAATCTATCAATTAATCATAAAAACCAATTTTGAATACCTACTCTATTGGCACCAATTTCTTCCCCTGTTAAGCCAGAGATAGCATCCATTAGTAAGAGACTTTAGTAATGTCCTCCACCAACTTATCCTCTACTCCTAATCTCATTAATGGAACTTTTTTTTTATAGGTTACAATCCTTTTTATAACCATTGTAGATACTTGTATATCCTATACGTTTTCTTGGCAAAGATGCTTCCTCTATATAGAATAAATTGCCTCTAAAGATTTCAGGGAGATTTAGCCATCTAGTGGACCAATAATTTTTTTAATTTTAAAACCCATAATTGAACATGTTTATGCTTAAAAACTTTAATTTTAATGTCATGTTTCCATATTTGCACAAAGATTGGAAAACCATTCAAATGTTATAGTCCCTCTTTTATGACTTTAAGGATTGTTCCTTTGAGTTGGAATTGAAAAGGAAGTGATGATCCTTGATTAACAATACCCCTTATATGGTCAGTTTCCAAGCCTATAGTTTCATCAGTAGGAAGGTTGGTCACTTTACAGGAAAGAAATCAGCCAGTGTAGACTCCTATAAATTTCCACCTCACTTTAAGATCTCAATAGCGATAGAAACAATGGCTAAACCATCCCTAATATTAAATGGAATGTATTGGAGAGAAGTGCTAGAGGTGTCACCAGGCACTTGTTTCTAGTTGAGAGGTTTTAATGAAGAACAAGAAGTGGAAGCTAATCCACCAAATACTTGTTTCTAGTTAAGAGGTTTTAATGATGATGAAGAAGAAGAAGAAGAGAAGAGGAAGCTAGTGTTTCCAAAACCTTTATCAGTTGGTATGGTGGAGAGGGAGCTAGGGGATGGAATAAGGGAGATTATAAGTTTATGCAGGATAAGGAGAGGCAAAGGGTACCAAGGGGAAATTTGGTTGGGGTGTGGGAATAACCTATGTAAGGACTATAGAGAACATAAGCCATTCAACGAAAAGGGGCAAGCGGGTTGGTGACAAAAAAAAAGTAAAAGGAAACCTTATAATTAACGGTATTAACATGGTCAAAAGTCAAAAACTAGACCCTTCAATCTCTTAAATACCCCTTTGGACTTAAAAAGAGAGAGATGAGAGAAATAATAGAAGAAAAATGGTTGGAAAGGAAAGCAAAAAAAAAATAGAACTCATAAGGATTAAGTTCGAGGCAGATAGACAACAAAGGAGTAGGAGAAAAGCTGGTTAAAAGGAGCATAAATAGATGAAATGAAGTGGAATATGGGTAGGGAAATTTAGAAGAAAATGGATAGAGAAAAAGAGTTGGAAATTGTAAAATCACATTACTCGTGTTGAAGCTAGAATAGTATATATGAGAGATTATTGAGATAATAGAAAGAGCATTTCATGCTCATGCATATTATGGCATACACATATGCGTTATTATTGAAATTTTCCACATTAAAATAATTGTACATTCATTCATTGACATTTTCAGGGTATAATTGATTTACATATGTGATATGTGATTATGTTGAGAATTGTGAATTATTTGCATTGAAAACTGATGTGGAAAGTGTAAGTTACTGAATTTAGAATTTTGGTGAACTTTAGGAAATTATGAAAATGTTGGATATTACTAGACTAAGAAAATTACCATGTGGCAAGTTAAGTGATAAATGGAAATAGAAATGAGATTCAAATGATATTGAAATTTTAAAGACAATTGAAGAAAAATTTGGAGAAACATTGAACAAGTTAAATTATAAACTAGTTAAAGTCTTAGAAGTTAGACAAATGGACAAGTGACAAGTGTCACTTTCCAAGCCAAGCCAAATCGTACTAAGTCTACTATACTTTTCATTTGAAAGACCAAGTCATGGTTTTCTCTTGACTTATCTTTCTTCTTTAAGCTTCTTCTTCTTTATGGTTTTTAACTTACCAAACCTTCATGAACTTTGTATCTTGCATTCATTTGTCCATTACTACTCCTATTTTGTTGTCATTTCCATTTTTCCTAAGAAAACCTAACCTAATCCACCTTCAAGATGTTGTACGTGAGTTGCATGAAAATTAGTGATTCTTGATATTTTGAAGAATTTGGAGTTTCAACAAGTAATATGTTCATCCTTATGAGTAGTATAAATGTGAGATAAATTTGGTGATTATTTGTTATTAAATGATCATAAGAAAAATAGACATTTTTCATGAACATCGTGGATACGGGATAAAAATGTGGATGCATTGTTTTTATGTATTTGATGATCATTATGTTATAAAATAGTGTAGAAATGATTTTTGGAGTTGAAAGATCAATAAAATCATATATAAAGTAGTGCAGAAAATTAGACTTTGTTTTGGTGATATATACTTATATTCACTGTTATTGTATGAATTTTTTACATGTTCTAAAAATGAACTAAAAATAAGTTTGGAGTTAAGGAAAAAGGTGACATTGTTCTTTAAGAATGATAAAAATGAAATTTCGAGAAGAAATAAAGAATGTACAAAAGATGAAAAAGTGTAGTAGTGAAGAAAGTGTAGAAAAATAGTGATATGCGTGAGTGTGATTTTCTGTTTTTGATGTTGGTGTTTTAATATGGGATTTTGGATTTTTTTGTGGATGATTTGAGTTGA
>JANSVA010000008.1:44626007-44661674 GCA_025504915.1 Erythroxylum reticulatum | reverse complement strand
ATTTTGAATGTTTGGAGGTTGGTTTTGTAAATGTGAAGGCATCTGAGGTTGGACAACATTTGAATCAAGGTGGTTTTAAGTTAGATTTGAGGTTTGGGTAAGAATAGGTAGATTTTCTAGCACTTTGAACTTTTCAGCTTTCAGAGCATATTCTTCTCCTTCCCTTCAAACTCCATGCATCTCCAACACATTGAAGACTTGCTCCAATGTCACAAAACTTGGATCATTTGTGAATTGTCATTCCACAAGTGTAATAGTTGCTTCAAACCTCAAGGTAATCTGCTAAAAAACTTATCCACTAATTTGTCAGTACTTGTGTTTTCTCCATACTCCTTCAGTTGTTGAACCAAGTTCATAAATTTGGTTTTTGCAGCTCCCACATTTTCTTCATCCTTAATCGAGAAATTCCCAGATCTCTTCACTACAGCTTGCTTCTTCAACCTCAAGGATTGAGCTGAGCCCACATATTTCAACCTCAAGGATTGAGCTGAGCCCACATACTCAAGCTTCAATGTTTCCCATAACTCTTTAGAACTTTTGCAACTTGCATGTCTGAGCAAGATTACCTCACTAACTACCGACCTCAAGAAAACAAGAGCCTTAAAGTCCTTGTCTCTCTCTTGTCTAATTCTTGCTAGTTGTTGTTCTGTTAAATCTACTATACCCTTAACATCAATCACTCCTTCAGTCACCACATCCTAACACTCGCACATTCTAAGACAGTCCTCAACTCTAAGAGCCCAAGCTTTATAATTTTCTCCAGTTAGGATAGATATGTTTGCTTGCACACTTTGCATGTTCATTATAGGAAAGTTTGTACCTGCCATAGTTTTGGTTCAATCCAGGTTGGTGAACCGTGTAGCTCTGATACCACTGTGGATGGTAAGAGCTGAACTTTTGCTAGCTTCAACAAGATATGAACCTCAAGTTAGCTCCAAGCTCCAAGCTTTGACCTCTGTAGAAGAAACAGAACCTAAATGGAGAGCAGAACCTTTGGAACTTCAGCAAGCTAAGCTGACCATCAACAAATCCTTCCAATCTGCTTAAAACTGAGGCTTGATGATGGTTTAGAATCTCCAACAACACTTCCTGACCACAATGAGTTGATCCACTAGAAGATTTCCAGAAAATTAGCACCAATCCTATTTATGCTAAATGTGTTGTCTGGAAAAGTTCTCTTAATGTATCTCTCAAGTGTTTGTATGGTTTTGGTTTTTTGTATATGTAATGTGTAAAGACTATGAGTTTTTCTTTTCTTCAGAAATGGATTTTCACACTTTCAGATTTGCTTCTTTCCATTCTTTGAAAATTTCTTCAACTAATTTCTCAATATACACATGCATAATAATTCAGATTTGACAGTAAAAACTCATAGAAGCAGATAAAGGAAAGAAGATGATATTTCATATATTGCTACTACTGTTCTATTACATTCGAAGGTGACTTTTTTTTTTTTGGAGCTTTTGAAGTTAGCTCTGACACACTTTTGCTTGCTTACATCTAATGGCTCAAAAAATGAAAGATGAAAAGAAACAAAGAGTAAGATGTTGATAAGTAACTTACTCTCATTGGTTCAACAGAATAAAAACATAGACGCTGGCTGCTACATTAACAAAACCTAACACAAGGATTTCCAGATTTAAAGCTGCAAAAGTAAAGAACAAAAAGATGCTTTATGCTGGAACAAAATGTGAAGCTTAGTTTCAACTAATTCTAATCTCCTTTGATGACAAATGTCACTTTGACTTCGAAATCTTCAACTTCTTTGACTTGTAAGCCTTCTCTCTAATTACTTCAAATGTTTGCTTCAGAATTTGTCTCAAAATTTGCTCTAGAATTTGCTCCAGTTATTGACAACTCTGCTTCATGTTTTTTTGCTATTGTGATTTCTGTTCTTCTTTTTCTCTTGCTACACATATGCTGAATCTTCATCCTTCACTTTTCATTGCTTGAAGCTTCATTCTTCTCATTTATCTTGCACTGATCTTCATTCCCACTCTGAATCATTTGGATTCTGTTCTTGGTGTCTAAACATTTTTGAATTTCTACCAGGATCATCATCTCTAGTTTCCTCTTCAATGCTGAAAACTTGCTCTTAGTTTTGCTTCTCTTTTTCACTCTCATTGAGCTTGCAAACTCCTCCACAAACTTTAACATAACAGGCTGCATGAAAAAACACAAACTAACAATGCTCAATCAACCAAATGTTCTTTCTACTGGAGTCGTCCGAGTCTCTACAAAAGAGGACTCCTACCTTCTTGATTTTCTCAAATTTTGTTTGAACCATAAACCTGGGTTCTTCACTTCTAATGTCCATCTTTGGTGGTGCACTGGGAGCCTCCATTTCACCCATCTCTTTAATCACAATTGCGGTGTTGGGATAAGCACTCTACAACAGCAGCCAACATAAGTCACCACATATAAAATCCAACCGAAACTACATAAAACAAAACACTTGAACAATGTGAAGCTCAATTCAAACTTGAATTTCCAGAAAGAATCAAAAGAATTATAAAAAGAATGATATGAGACTATTTAAAAGTACAAGAAGTAGCATATGTGGTTGTGCAATTGAACTCGCCCCTTAATCAGGCAATTTCTAACAAATCAATTATGAATTTCCACAGGTTAAAGGCCTTATTGCATAATCCTTCTTCCGTTTGCTTATTCTTATTCTTTTACTTCTTTAATTTGTGAAACAAATCCATTGACATATAAATGTTATTAGCAGTGCTACAATCAGTGTTTTGCTTATCACACAGAACTGGAGTATCTCCTAAACGCCCGCTTACACCACCTCTTCCCAGGCCTCTCGTTGGTCCAACGACGAAAAAGACCTCCACATCGTCGACAGTAATAATCATCATCGCCAAACCTGGTTTTATCAACCTTGCTATCACAGAGAACAATGGGCTCAAGTGAAGAACAATGCAGGAGAAAAGCGGAATAAAAGAAACACATGAAACGTTAATTAATAGATGAGGTTAATTAATTAGTTTAGCTAATGGGTTATTTGGTTAAGTTAATTTGTTAGGTTGATAAAAGTTACGTGTTAAGTTAATTTGTTAGGTTAACAGACATTAGAGTACAAAAATTGAACTGATTCTAGATTTAAAATATCAATAAAATATTTAATATTTAGTTTAAGAAACATTGTAACGTAGATTTGAGGAGATAAAAGAGTGGAAGCCACCTAAATAATAAAATATTATAAACATGTATCAAGTTATCGCTCATATGATAAAAAATTGACGACGTAATATGTTACTAGTTTCTTGGTTAATTTATGGTTGAAGTTTACCTTCTTTTTTTTTTTCCCCCTTCCAAATGTTAAGATCTAATTTGTTCTCTTCGAAATGTTATGGTTAGGTTTTTCGAAGGATAAACCTTATAGTTGAAAATGACACTTTTGCCTTCAACGTTATGGGTTAAAATTTTCAGTTTGTGAAATTTGGAATGTTGTATGGATCGTTTCGTATTGATATTGGTACTGATGCTAGTAGTATAAAAATAAAATATATCTTAACCTTGCCAATTTACCTTTGTATTTATGTTTTCATTTTTCACTTTAAAATTAAAATTGAAGAATTGAATTTAAATACATAAATAATCTATCTTCAGTAACTAGGAATGAATAGGTGAGAATGGGTAAGTAACTTGCAATGCTTAATTTTTGCTTGTTTTGTTGTTACTAATGAATAAGATAAAGATCACAAATTTAGAATGAATTTTAAATAGTCTTGAATTTTTATTTTGCTGGTATATCCTGGAATTATATGTCATAAATAACAGTGAGCAAAAAAATTGAATATTTCTCTCAAATTCATTAGCATAACTTCTTTTTTCTCTCTTTTTTCTTCTTTGTGTTTCGTCTCAAAACTCTTTATTCAAAGACTTTATATCACAAAACAAGTTTATTATGGTTTTTTAAATTTTATTCTTGTAAGAAGATCATACACAATTATTTAAAAATTAATAATTTATTAAATCATTAAAAATAATTCAAATTATTTATTTATTAAATACAAAATTTAATTAATACTAATATTTTAATTAATTATTTACAAAATCAATCACAAAATAATCAAACATAAGTTAAAAATTATCATCACCATTTTTAATATTCTATCCCAAATACTGGTATAACTAGTAACTTCGATAATCTTATTTCTAGTACTTACATACTAAATATCCATAATTAGTAATTTTATTCTTATTCTGATTTACACCTTTCATTCTCATTCTCATTTTTTTATTTCTATTTCTTGATTACTAGTTACCAAACTAGTAAGTATCACGATCATGGACTGCAAATGTTTATTTAAACAACCTTTTTGTTCTTCTTTTCTTCTTCCTCATATGGTTTAATCATCATACAAGGGATGTTAGGAGATTGACTAGATGGAACAAAGGTTCCTTGTTAATAGCTTTAAGTAATTCATTAATAATTAATCATTTCCATTATTAATTTCATTACTAATTTCAATTATGTATGCTTTGATTGATATAGTAATAATTAATCATTTTTATTATTAATTATGTAGAAATTAATATTATAATTTAAACAATTTAATTTCATAATTATATAAATTATAAAACAGTTTTATTTTTCATAATTAAATTAAAAATTTTCTTAGATTCACCTTGATTTATGAATCATGAGAGTATATTCATTATTTAACATAATATGACATTGTAAATATTTAAGTAATGTTTTCTCTTTTTATTTTTGTAATAAAGTCATTTTTGTAATGTGCATTGTCAATTGTAAAAGGAATAATGTAATTCAGATAGAAATTGTTGTATGTTTTTAGTATATTTATATATTGAGGGATTATTTTGAAATTTTAAAAAATTTAAGAATTTTTTTATAATTTTTAAAAATTATTCGAAACGGTACTTGGTATTAATCAGTATTGATACCATTACTATACTAATACCAAATTTGATATCAGTATTGATGTCGATATAGTATTCATGACATTGGTTACAACTGTCTTAATAGTTAAAGCAGTTATTAGTACTTAACTAGATTCTCTTGATATCTATCATGAGTTTATTTTTCATCATCTCTCACTCACACATGATGGGATTAATTGATTAAAATTATCCTGCTTTTGTACTTATCTAACAATTTGAAGAACAACATTTGATGGGTGCATATTGTCAAATGTGTACATATATATATATGACATCTTAGACTAATGAATAAGTCTTTTACTTAATTTAGTATTCCATATCCTAAATCATATTACATCAATCATCTTCTCAATCTTATTATATAAATAATTTTTCTTCTTATTTCTTTCTATATAGAAGGTGAACTCTTTTGAATATATTCTAATACAAACTTGAACTTGTCATAATCTTCTTTGTTTCCCAATCATTTGAATCAGGTTAACTCATATTTCTAAATTATCACATTGTATCAGATCATTCATGACATTTTTAGTAAAATTCTAAGATAACAACCATTAATTTATTTCTCTAGAATTAGAATTCGAGTAAAGAGGATATTTTAATTTAAGGTTCACATAGCCTTAAGGATTCTGTCACAATGTAATTAAAGATTATAACTTATATTATCCCTTTTGTTCATACATTTGTATATGGTATGATTAACATGTTTCAATGTTAACTTTCTTTTATCAGAGCATATGCCTTATCTCACAACATTATGGAGATGATAGCTTAGGCACACCTAAGATCTAACTTTTAAGCATACTTTGATAGATTGGGTCAAACACATCATATACTTAGGTTATGTTATTGCTAATAACTCCTTTTACCTTTAATATTCTTCACATTAATATTAGTGATTTGATCCATAAGCTCTCATGTATCACTAAGATAAAATGGTTAAAACTTGTCTGATTTTTATTCGCACAAAGTAATGGAGACGATTACCTATGTAGAAAGGTATCTCATATTTATTTGACATTCTTCTTATATCTACAACCAAATGTTTAAATCTTATTAAAAAATTCAATCTAAACTTGAACACTTAACTCAAATTCATGCATTCTAGTATTTTTAAAAAAATTCATTCCAAAAATTGATGTTTAATACTCAATTAAACATATGTTGCATAAAATACTCAATAAAAATTAAAACATCGTCATTGATAATAAGTATTTTTAATATTCACATAAAAGAAACAAAACAAATATGAAATTTAAATCCTATGTAATCTTAGTGATTGAACATGTATAGAAAATAAATCTATAGTAATTGGCTTAGTCATAGGATTTAGAATCAATTGTCCCATGGGAATATACTCCATATTTATTTTCCTTTAAGCTACTATGTCCTTGACATAATTATACTTGGTATCTATATATGTGGTCTATTAATTATCCCAATAATGAAACTTGTATATGATCTTGTTCCTCTTCCTCTTCTTATGGTGTCTGAGCATACTGCTAATTACTAAACCACTCAACTTTACTAATGGGCATAACAAAAGTAGTTTACATTCCTGTATATGAAAATGATTAAGTAATTGCTTTATATATAGCTTGTTAAAGTGAAAAATGATCTTGTTAAATGGTCCTTTGTAATCTTAACCTTAAAGATATATGTAGTCTCACCCATGTTCTTTACCTTAGACATCGTTGATAAGAAACTTCTTTATTTGTGTGTATTCTTGATAAACTTATTATTGTTATTGGCTATCAAAATATCATCCACATATAAAGATAAAATTATATATTTACTATTAGATCTTTTAACATATATTTAGAGGTCTTTGTTAATCATTCTAAAATCATACGATTGTAGTATAAAATTTAATAAACCATTGCCTTTAAGAATACTTTAAACCATATATTGTCTTTAAAATTTTGAATACTTTGCACCTTTGACCCTTCAAAACGAAACCTATTATTTGTTTAGTATAGATTTCTTCATCTAATTCTTTGTTTAATAACACAATCTTTTAAATTCATTTGATATAAATCAAGATCCACTCTATCACACAAGCTAGAATTGTTCAAACTGATGTGAACCTTATAACAAGCAAGAATGTCTTCTCATTATCAAGACATTCTCAATTCATTCCATTGTATTTACCCTTCTATCTTTATATGTGCTTTATATCTTTAAAAACTTCCATTAACCTTTCACTTAACTT
Organism: Erythroxylum reticulatum; assembly: GCA_025504915.1. Taxonomy (NCBI): domain Eukaryota; kingdom Viridiplantae; phylum Streptophyta; class Magnoliopsida; order Malpighiales; family Erythroxylaceae; genus Erythroxylum; species Erythroxylum reticulatum. The sequence continues at coordinate 44,654,542 of JANSVA010000008.1, read as the reverse complement.
TGAGAAGTCATATTTTTCTCAATGAATTTATGCCTTTTAGGAAGATTAGCAAAGTATCAAACTTAGATCGACCTTATCGTAGTTAATTCTTCTTTATTGCTTTAACCCATTCATCTTTAGTGAGGCTAAGTAGAGCCTTTTCACATTTATCAGCTCATTTTCTTATGGTACTATCTTAAAGGTTTCCCATTTAACATTAAAAGGTAGTCTAGGAACTAATCCACTCACACTAAATGCACAATTGAAGAGTTTGAGGAACATATCTCTCTTCTTCCATTTTTCTCCCCCTCAAATTAGGCTATAGTGAGGAACTATGTTTGGATTGTAGTTTCCATTGATAAAAAAACTAATTCATCATCTACTAAATTGCTTCCATTTGAATGTATTTCCTCCTACTATTCCTGACTTACTAGATCAACTTAATGTTGTATCTCATATTGAGATATTGTTGTCCTATATCTGCTTACTTTTAAGAAAAAAACATTATCCAAGAATGTGATATCCCATAACTCAAATTCAATTATTCTTTTATGACCTTATTCACCTATGAACACATACCCTTTAAACTATTAAAATAGTATAAGAATATTGTTTTTCCCTTTAGAATCAAGTTTCCAAACTTATATGAGGAATCATGATATAGGTAGCACATCCTTAAGAATTTTGATATGGTAAATCAAGTCTCTCACTTATTAATTGGGTGTTTGTTAGTGTAAGTTTTAATGATAACCTCTGATAATCCATAAATGCACGATTCGTTAGCGTAGTATTAAAGGTGCCAATCTCACGAGGAGGGAGTTAATCTAATTCTAAAATCTAAGGCCAGAAATAATAACAGAAATCTAAGATGCAACGAAACTAAAATCGAGAATTTAATTCAATCAATCAAATTAAGTAGCAAGCACGAAATACTAATTACTAAGCAATTGTAGCACACCCAAGAATCAACCGAAAGAAATTACCAATGGAGAGAAATCAAAATTTACCTATCCTTAATGCTAACCTAACTGATTCTGAATTATCAGATTGTTGGTTCTAAACTATCTTAGGGTTGATTACTCTCTCTCGAATTATAACCATTAAGCCTAAATCATAAACCCTAATCAGATTATGGAAGTTGCAATTTCTCAATTCACAACCTATCCAAAACCTTAATTAGTTTTGAAGTTCTTTAATAAACTATAATCAGGATCTCTCTTTGCACAATTTCTCAATCTGATTCAATTCTTGTTCTATTAAATCACCTAACTCTCGTTAGTCCAATTTAACCATTTTTTGGTAAATTAGTAATTTAATAAAACAACAGAAAAGTTATATACAAGTCCAGAGATCGCCCGAGATGTAAATCTCTTTCTAGTACCAAAAGGCCTAACCACACCTAAGAATATGAGATAATTCTATAAAATTGCTTCCTTAAGGATAAGAAACGTATCACAACAGTTAGCCTATATATATCTTACATCTATGATGACCTTGTAGAGCCTTAAAAAGGTACACCTTAACCAGCTACATATACATTTACAGACTGAAATATTAAAGTAGTTTTCCTCCATAAAACCACAATTTTTGAGATCACACTTCATAGGTTAATGCTTCTTAACTATGCTTTTCTATTTTGCTAAATAGGGAGGGATCTCCATTGCTTAAGATACTGAAGATGATAAAGGAAGAAACCTTCCCCCTGCTTTTTGCATCTATCTTATCTCAATAGCATGATCCAGAGTTATGGTAATTTTCTTAAACCTTTTGAGATAAAAATATCTAATGCCTTACTTGAGAGTTGTATTGTATACTTACATAACTCTCACCCAAGCCGTCCTTGGTGACACCCGTAAGGGTACTTTTGAACCTTTTAAGAAAACAAAGGAGGAGTAGGAGAATATGATCTTAGTTCTCTTACTGTCAAGACTTGGAAGCCTGCAAAACAAAACATTAGAGAAAATAATCCATACCAATAGTTACTTTCCCTTGGTGTTTGAGCTAAGAAGTTCCATAACTTGGAAGACCACTATAGTGTTAATGCTCCCAACTTTCAAGATTTTATCTTTGAATGTTCGATAGTTTCTTTCGGACTAGAGGTTATACACAATCACAGAGAGGAGGGTGATAAGAAGGTTGAGGTCAATATTTATGTAGTTTGCAGGGTGGTTAAACCAACTTAAAAAGGGTTGAAGATTTTCCAGATTTGGGAAGTGGATTTGAAAATGGTTTAAACAATGTGTCCATACTATTTTTGAGTAGGAACACTAAAAAAACAGATGATCAATAGACTTATTATCCAAGAAACACAAAGAGAAGTGATTTGGGACATAAGAGAAGAGGAGTTTATCCCTCACTTGCAATATTAAAAAAAGCTAGCCATAGGATGAAGGAATACCTTGGGCCAGTTCTGTTATGCCAGATTAATTTTTGCCATGGAATATGGCGATTGGGAGGTCTCAAGGTAGTGTAGGTTGAAGCATTTGTGTAAGTTTTGGAGGAGCTTGATAGCCATTCCAATTTATTAGATCGGGTGCATTCTGGTTAGTTTGGTAAAGGCTCTAGGTTTCGTATGGTCTCAATTATGGACTCCTGCCATCTCCACACATTATTTCTGATAACATTAGAAACTTTTTCAGTCATCGGTAATTCTGATCCATTGATCACTTTAGTTGAGAGGTCCTTCAAGATACCTCCAGGATGCCAAGGATCATGCCATAAGAAAGTAGATATCCCATTTCCTATCTTAAATATGAATTAGTTCCCAATAAGATCCCTAACATGTAATAGTTTCCTCCAACTCCATGAACTATTATTACTAGGTTGGGCATTCCAAAAAATATTCCTTCTAAGAATAATGGTATGCACCTATTTGACCTACAAAGCTTCATTATCATTAAAAAGAACCCAAATTCTTTTACCTATAAGCACATTATTCCACGTAGATAAGTGTTTACTACCTAAATCACCTTCTCTTTTGGATTTACATAGGTCATTTCATTTAACCTTCACATGAGAGTTAGACACAATATCCCCAAACCACATGAAATTTCTTAATTTTGTCTCTATGTCTTTAATAATGGAGGAAGGAAGAAAGAAATGACTACACCAATCCACCTAAAAATTTGAAAGCAAAGAGACAACCAACTACAATCTACCAGCATAGGAAAGAGTGCTATAGGTCCATTTGTTTACTCTAGTATAAATTTTATCTAAGAGAGGAATGCAGTCTCTCCTAGACAGACTACCTGTTAATAAGGGAACCCCCGAGTAACGAATAGGAAGGTGACCTCTTTGAAGACCAGTTAGAGTTTCCAACTAATGAGCCCTATGATTCATATATGTAGATAAGAAGAAATGACGTTTGCTAAGGGTCATGTCCAGGCCAGACCAATTTAAGAATGTATATAGGCAATTAAGCATAGTTTGAACCGAAACCAAATCAGAATGATAAAATATTAAAAGATCATCAGCAAACAATAAGTGGGAGAGTTTTAGAGCTTTACACCTCCAGCGGTATTTAAAAGAGGCATTACAAGTTATAGAAGCTTCCAAACTCCTCGAGGGAGCTTCCATAGGGGGATAAAGGATCCCCTCGTCTTAATCCTGATTTACCACAAAATTGTTTTGAGGGATATCCATTGATCAAAATAGAGTAAGATAGGGGGTAATACACTGTTCAATCCACTCGATAAAAGTAGGAGGAAAACATACAACTAAGAGTACATTAAGGAGGAAATCCCAGTGAATTGAATCATAGGCTTTTTTCGTATCAATTTTAAAAGCATAACAGTTATAATTATTTAACAGGTGGAAATTCTTAAATATCTCTTCAGCCAGCAGGATATTGTCCCCTATTTGATAACCCTTTATGAAAGCACTTTGACTAGGGCTGATGATGTGAGGTAGCAAGTCTTTAAGCCTATTTGCCATGATTTTTATATCACCTTATAAATCATGTTATACTAGGAAATTGGTCTATAGTCATGCACAGTGGAAAGGTGATCAGTCTTAAGGATAAGCAAAATAAAAGTAGAGTTAAACTCTTTGAGAAGCCTCCCATGGTATAAAAAAAATCTTGAATGGCCCAAGTAATATCATCCCCAATAATATGCCAAGTTTACTTAAAGAAAAAACCCTTGAACCCGAGCCTTATTAAGGTTAAAGGAAATAAAAACATCCTTAGCCTCTTGCGCTGTGACTTAAGTAAGAAGATTGTTTTTAAGATTTTTAAGAATAGGAGAAGAAAAGAGATTTTGCTCATACTCTCTAGAGGAGGGAAGGTTTTTCTTTGTTCCTAATGGTGCTTTGGAAAAAGCCTAGGAACTATTTTTAGATATCTTCAAACTTAACAATCCTATGACCAGTACCCATCAATAAAGAGTGGATGTTATGACAATATAAAATTATGAAAGAATTTGGTATTTTTATCTCCCTCTTTGAGCCACTTAATACGAGAGGATTGTTTGTAAAACAACTCCTAGTCCTTAAAGCTTTGATCATGTTAGTAATGGCTTTATTTTCTCAGGAAACCAAGTGAGGGCTATCAGTTGGTCCATAGAAATAATAGGAGAACACATGTAACAACCCGATTTCCAGGCTAACACTAGCCTTGCATTTGAAGCCTGGTCTAATTACTAGAAATATACCATCTAGGAAATAAGGAAGAGTGCACATTATTCAAAAGGGAAAGAGACTTTATCCTAGATTCAATCAAGCAGACGAACAAACCTGATAACAACTTAAGAAAGGACTTCACAACTAACTTTTTTTTTGAATTATTGAGCCCCCTAAAATTCCAAAAAACTAAAGCCATAAATTTAACAAGAACTCAAGACTTACAACTTTTGTTTTCTCCTAGATTTCCTACTCTTCCTAATAGTAAAATCCCCCTCAGCATCATAAATAAGACTTGGACTCTGAGATTCAATTGAACTATTAGGAACCAAATTAGATTTAGGAGAAGCAAGGGAATTACCTGATTTGCTTACAACAGGAGGGTCATCATCTGTAAGGCATCCTTCTAGATAACCTTGACTCTCCTGAACTTCTTTGTCCTTGATTTGATCATTTAAGGAGTTTGCAAGTTTGCTGTCATTTGGATTGTGATGTGCTTCCTCATGGACTTGCTCCTGTCCAAGCTCCATTAGTTGGTTTGTACTTATTAGTTGTGAAACCTTCTCTGTATCTAGCTCCTATTGCAACCCAGTCTAAAAAAGGTGACCCTTAAGCTTCCATTCCTTCTTCTATGTATAATGTTCAGTCTTTATTCATACTTTATTTGAACTTCCTTAAAGGTAATTTGTCCATCTTCATTATAAATTGCTAACTGAAAACATAACGACTAATTACTCTCTAGTTCTATTTCCACACACATTCTGGCATACAAAACCCTAGACATCTTAGCTATTTGAGTATTTATTAGGAGAGGTTTCCCCACTACACTAGCTATTCTACCCAATCCCTCATTATTCCAATATTTATATGGAATGTTATGGAACCTAATCCATACCGGAGCAAACCCAATCTCTTCCTGCTCACCAGCATTCAAACTCCATTTTCTTAAAAATAAAGGTTTCCCTTGGATATGCCAAAGGCCTTTCTCTAATATTGAGTTCATTCCTTCCTCCGAATCTACTTAAATAGAAATTTGTTTGAGCTTATAATCAAAGTTTCTACTAAATCAAAAGCTAGCCATGTTTTCAAAAGAGCTCTCTAAACTATTGGGTATACAGGACACTTACAAATAAAGAAACCAATCAAGGCATTTTAGAACTGGGCTATACCTTTCTTTGCTAACTCCGGCGGAAGGATGAAAAAGATCTGGTCGTCCTTTATCTCTGAAGGATAGTAGGCCAATGCATTAGAATTCATGGACTCCTCCACCAATTCTGATACCACTTATTTCCATGTTTTGGGTAGTAGAGTTTTCTCCGAGGTTTTTAAACATTCAAGCTCTTGAGGAATTAAGGAAGGCACTAGTTTGATTGATTAGATATTGAAAGAAGGCAATGAAGACTGCTTTTGTACTACAGCCACGACTATTTGAATCTTTGAAGAGGGAAGGGGGTTTTGAAGGTTTAGGTTTGCATTTAAGGTAAAGTTAAGGTCAGGGATCAAATGGGAATGTCTGGGTGATGGAGGTTAGGGGAAAATAAGAAGGTGAAGAAGAAGAAGAGGCCATGGGAAGAAGAAGGGAGCAAAGCCACTAGCGGTCGAAGCAAGTTATGGAGTCTCGGCTATTCTCTCTCTCTCTCTCTCATCTCTCATTTGAAGTTAAATAATTTTTTTTATTCGATTCACCCTTAGCTTATTACCAAATTATGCAATCGTATAATTAAACCACAATAAATCCAATAAACACATAAAATTATATTTTCGTTAATTCAAGAATAAAATTCTGAAGGTGAATTTAGAACATCCTCGACATTCTAGATTCTATCATCAACTATTCAATCTAATTCTATACAATGATAAAACTAAAAATAAATAGGAAATACAATCTAAATGGAGGATGAGAGGTAGCGAAATCGGGAAACCTCCTGATTTGGCATCGAGTCAGCTTCTTCTCCTCTTCTATCTTCCTTCTTCTCTTCCTCTATCTCTCGATGAATTCTCTCTAGGGTTTCTTAAGGTGGCTGATGCAAAAGCTCCTCTACCTCTTTTTCTTGTTCTTTAAATATCCTTTTGTTTTTTGAGTAACCCTAGGGTTTTTTGGGGGTCCTAAAGGTCCAAAAAATCCTTCAAAATTTGATGTTTTTGAGTATCTGCACATTTGCCCGATGTAGGCCACGACCATGGCCCTACAGGCCACAATCATGGGCCATTTCTTAGGCTTCCATTCCTTATGCTTCTGTCACGATCGTGGCATTCAGTCCATGATCATGAGCCAAATCTAGTGCTACTATTATGATTGTGGCTTGACATGCCGCATTATGGGCTAACTCTGACGCTTCTATCACAGTTAAGTAATGATCGTGGGGTAGTTATTTCGGCCCAAATGTCTTCGAAACTTCTTTGTTCTTTGATGTTGATCCTAAAATACTAGCAAACACATAAGATACCTAAAAAATATAATAATTAAGCTCAAAGACTTGTACTAACCTATAAAACACTTACAACATAAATAATGAACAACCTAACATAATTATAACGTAAACACATACTAAATGATTGAATTAACAACTAAACATGTATTGAACTATGCCCTAAAACACGATGCAATTTACACTTATCAACATCCCCATACTTAAATGTTTGCTTATCCTCAAGTAAACAAAACAATAAACACACAAAAATCACAAAGCACACAATGCAGTAATAAGACAATGGCTTCAACTTCATGAAATAAATTTAACTCTAAACATAATCGTTCATGTTATTCCAAATCATTAACATGCAAAATCTTCATCTACGAGATTTGGACTAAACATACATATTAATCAAAACCCAAATATAAAGCTTTTCACCCTTTTCAATTATACATACAAATGAATAATTATTTGGTCATTTAAACTCTGTAACTACTCCTGAGTACGTTTGCATGAAAAGTTAAGCCATTTACAAGTTTGGTAGTTTTTTATTAGAAAATATACATTATTATTATTATTATTTATTTACTTTTTATGGACATGAACCTAGTCTTTTACACAGAGGTAGACAATGGTAATGAATGTTGATCTGGTTACTCATCTAAGCCAAGTTTTTATTAAGTTGCTTAGTTGAAACGTCATTATAACATTTTGATGCGAAGGCACACATTTGTGATGTGTATCAATCTAATTACTTGGCTATATTATGTTCTCAACTGGCTACTTACTCTATTTATGACTCGAAGGCCAGTAAAATAGTTATTTATTTAAAATTAACAAACACAGTTTTTATTATTATTACCTACCTTGTTGCTTTAGCTACTTGTTTCCATGAAAAGATATTAGTAAAGCTACTTTAGTTGAAAGACCTAAAATTATGAATGAACATGAAAATTTAGAGGGTGAAAAACTAGCACTAAATCCTAAGTAACTTGCACATTGAGCCATAAAACTATATCACTAATTTTGCGAGCTAATGACTTCTCACAGCCTAAGAGATTATGTTTAAAATTAAATCGATTTCAATCAATCTAAGCCATTGACACATTCACTCAATTCACAATATGCATCCTAACAAACTATCATACAACATGCAAAAATTCACACTGAAAGAAAAACACATTACCCTCCCCACATTTAAACAACACATCTTCCTCAATATGCGAAGAAGACAACAAATACAAATGGAAGGAAGAAACATAAAATAAAATAAAATAAAGACTAAATTTAACATAAAAGGGTTAGAAATAAAGCCTCACGGTGATGAAGGCGGGGATGGTATTGGAGGTGAGAACAATCTATTAGACCCTTGAGATTATTGTCTTATCTTGGAATTACTTAAAGAGAATGAGAGAATTAGTTATCTTAGATCAATTCAAACTATTAAAGTTCTATTGAAAGTTCAAAACAACTTTAACTAAATCTAACAATTTCAATCGAACTACTAAACATGCTAATTTATGGTCATTAGCTTGACCTTACATCTATAGAGGTGTCTTAATTGTTAGAACATAAGGAAATTACTTCCTTGTCCTTGAGAATCGCTCCTATGAGATATAGCTTGCAACGATGCCCGTTGACCTTAAAAGTTTCCTTATTAGCATTTTCCAATTCGAGGGCTCCATGATCAAAAACTTAAATAACCGTAAAAGGTCTACTCCGTTGAGATTTTAACTTCCCTGGAAATAGCCTCAACCTTGAATTATGTAGCAAAACTACATCTCCTTCTTTAAATTCCTTTTGTTTAAGACAAGCATCGTGCCATTTCTTTGCCTTTTCCTTATAGAGTTTAGCATTTTTGTACGCATTATAACGAAACTCTTCAAGTTCATCCAATTGTAAAAGTCACTTTTCATTCCAATCAAAATATAATGCTTTTGTCGCCTAGTATGCCCGATGTTCTAGTTCGACCGAAAAATGACAAGATTTTCCATATACTAACTTATAAGAAGTTGTTTCGATAGGTGTTTTGAAAGCATTCCTATATGCCCATAAGGCAACATCTAGCTTTATTTCCCAATTCTTCCTGGATTTGTTCATCGTCTTTTCCAAAATTCACTTTAACTCCTAGTTGACAACTTTCACTTTGCCACTAGTCTACGGATGGTAAGGTGTAGCAACATGGTGGTGCACTTCACATCCTTTTAAGAGGGCATCAAAAGATCTGTTTTAGAAATGTGTACCACCATCACTTATTATTGTACGTGGCACTTTAAACCAATTTAATAATTGTTTGATGAACTTTTACATTGCCTTTCCATCATTGGCTGGATGTAACATACCACTCTTATATAGCATAAGCCTAAACATACCAGATGATATTCTAGACCATACTTTATGAAAATGGTACATTGGGACAATCAAACTAACTCATTAAAGACATAAAACATATCATGAACATCAAACATATCATAAGCATTCTAAATATTCATTTCTTCCCATTTCATTCACCAACTTAGAAGTCACATGTGTCATTACAATTTAGAATCCACTTATACATTACAACATTTTTTTGAGTTCAATCTCAGCACCAAATATATAATATGAAATGGGATGCTAATACATAATACTCTAACTAGACTTCTCAGATTCAGCTGATCAGACCTTTAAGCCATTCTCGTCCCCAAAATGTAAGCACTAGACTTCTAATATATCAACTTAGTAGGTAGAACTCCATTGAACCTGAAAAATAACGTTGCAATTTTGATGAGTTTACGAACTCAATGAGTGCACCATCATTGATGTATTCACTTAAGTCAGATCACAAAAACAAGTATATCAAACTTCCACAAGCATATCATCTAAGCTAGCATTGCATATCATAATACATTCTCCATTAACTTCAACTATAGTTCACTATTTCAAAACAATTTAATAATTCATTTCAATTCAATCATTTGGTACATGTAGGGATGTATATGAAAACGCATATGTGTTTCCATTCTCATTTTGTTTTATTGTGATCAAGTGCCTATGAACCCAATTTACTGTCCCATATCTATTGTGGATACTGAGATCATTTCTAGCCTGTATCTATTGTGGATACCGGGTCTATATTATCTATGCTTGAGGCTCTTTTTCATAATCCTGAGCTCAAAGCTCTTTTCTACACATTGGTCACTTTAGTCACATCTTCTTTATCTGACCATGTAAACTTGTCTACAGTAAGGCGTGCCATTTACCTTTAGAGTTTAAGCATCAGACTATTGGGCTGTTAGGAAATTGAACATGGATTGGAAGCTTGTGGATGCAAAAAGACTATTACAAATTGACACTTATGAAAATTCCAAGTTGTACAAGGAAAGGACAAAGAAGTGGCATAATGCTCACCTAAAAAAGAAGGAGTTCAAGAGTGGGGACTTGTTTGGTTATTTTCTAGAAAGCTCAAGTTAAGATGGAGTGGACCTTTCAAGGTTATTCAAATGTTTCCTTATGGATGTTTGGAGTTATAAAATGATAATGGTGAATCATTCAAGGTTAATGGGCATAGATGCAAGCCATACTATGAAGGGTTATACTCACAAGAAAGGGAAATCATCTCTTTCCTTTCCTTTACTCCTCCATAAATGCATGTCAAATGGTCAAGCTAATGACCTTAACTTAGAACATTTACCTTTCGTTTACTTGTGTGTTTCAATTGTTTGGTTTGAATTTTTTTTTTAGTTTGAAGTTGTTTCCTTTTCAAATTTTTTATTGGATAGTTAATTTTGATGTGTTGGTAGGTTGATTGAATGTTGGGAATGCAAGTTAAGCTTATAAGAAGAATAAGATGACAGAAAACTTTGGATAATCCATAATAGTGGGAACTGGGTTGATTCCCAAGAACATGGGAAAGCTTTCTAGAAACTTTCTGGAGTCTTAACTCACGATCACGAAAATTGATCCATTTTCTACGAGCGTGGGAAGGCTCTCTAGAAATTTTTTGGAGTCTTAACCCACAATCGTGGAAATCATAGGGATTCCCATGATCGTAGGATCATTCGACAAACACCTTTTAAAAAAACCCTCTTTTCTTCTTCTTTCTTTACTTTCCCTCACTTATTCTCTTTGCAGTCGACTCTCTCACTAACCTTAGCTTCAAAAAACTTTCATTTTCTCCCAAACCTTACTATTTTCTTCATCTTTTACATCATTAATCTTTGCTATTACACTTATTTCACACTACACAACCAAGAATACAATGACTTAGTAAGTTTTTTTATTTCTTTCTCTCTCTAAAATGTGCTCACCTCTCTTTTGTATATTTTTTAGATTTTTCTTCTTCAATGGCTCCCAAGAAGCTCGCCGCTCAAAAACGCATTGACCAATTGTTCCTTTAAGTCTCCGAAGAAGGTAAACTGATATAGAGACAAATTTTTGTGCTCCATTCCCAATTGTTTTAGAACACGAAGGTATATGATTTCAGGACTTTAAAGATGGAAAATTATTGCCTCCTGGATACTTTTATTTTGAATTGTTAGAAACTCTAGGTTTGAGGTGTAATATTGAACGATTAAATGCGAATATTGGTTGGGGTTGTTTAATTTGTTGTGATGTACCAATATACCCCATAATGACCGTTGAATTTTTTACTACTGTACGTTATAATCCTAAAATGGATTCATTCTAGTTTAGAATAGTTGGTCGTGTTTATAAGTTTGATTATATAGTCATTTGTGCACTTTTTGACTTGTTAAACGCTAAAGTTTTAGATGATCATGATGACTTTTATATGGATAACTATTGGAAAAGCCTTACAGGTGAAAACATGTTTAATTCTAGGAATGTACTAAACAACTTGTTTTGCAGCACTGAACACTTACTGCTTCATAAATTTATGTGCTTAATTATTTTTAATAAAACTAAAAGTAATAAATGTTCTACTAAAGAACTTTTCTTTCTTTGTTGTATGGATCACAAAGTTAAAATAAATATCCTGTATTGAATTTTTAAGTCTATTGTGAGTTGCGTCAATAAGAAAAACTCATATTTCGATATGGCTTACATTGTCACTGCTTTAGCTTCATTTTATCATCTTGATGTGGATACTATACATACTGCTAATTATAATGTGTTTGATGTATCATATTTACGATGCTCTGAAACTTTGGAGCTCCATTCTATGGAGCTATGAAATCCTCCGATGCATACTGCTGTTAAGAACAGGAAGGGTAAAAATGCAGCCATGTCATAACCATCCACATCCTAGGCACTACCAGAGCCTCAAGAAGAAGCAGTCGAAGGGGAATACAGTTGCTGATCGATTTTGACAAATTCTTGATTAGACGGCTGCAAATCAACAATAAATGATGCTGCACCAATGAGCTTGGCAACCAAGTACGATAAATACACAAGGAGCAGTGGTATATCAAGAAGAAGTTCCTAAAGTTCTTCCAAAAGCAAAAAGTTGAAGTCCCTTCTCCTACACCTTCAACACCTTAATCTCCATGAGCTTTCTTACCTTTCATCTTTTCTATTTTTTTATTTATTTTATTAGTTATGTTACTTGTTTGCGTGATTGATGTTTTGATTTCATTTTGTGGTTGCTTTGTCATATTGAGGAGAATGTGCTATCCAAGTGTGGGGAGGTGACAGTTGCCTTGTTAATTGCATTATTTAAATTTGGTTTATTTACCGTTTGCATTTTGCTAATTAGGATGCATGTTTTTAGGCATATTAGGTTGTTGTTTGATTTAATGTTGTTTTCTATTAAGCAATGGAACCACACTTAAATCATATTGATTTGTTTTCCCATGAGATTCTGTCATGCTGTTTGGAATAAGATTGAATGCATGTTTGAACTTAAATTAGGCTACTTGAGTAGAGAGTGAATCATGTTGAGTGATGAAAAGTATTTGGTTGCATGAGCTTATTCAAAATGTGACACTTGAGCAATGAGGTAGTGTAGAGATGCGTAATGAATTTTTGTTTAAGCCAATGTGAGGTTGAGCTTATATGACTCCATCTATAGTCTTCTTATTTCTTTGAGTGTGTGATGCCCCTTTAGGTTACTACCTTTAGAACTTGCTTTGAATCAGTTTGAGTCTAAAGGATGCATGCTTAATAGAAATGATTAAGGCTCTTTTTTATGATAACACTTGGCTTAAATGACCTACCTTTGATATTATCCCTTCTTAGCTTCGTTGAGCCTTAACCCTTTTGTTTCTTTAAAACACCTAATATTTCAAAATTTGAAACCTCATTAGCCTACCCATTCACAAGCTTAGTAAAGTATTAAGTTGTAAGGCTCCAAATATACCCTAGTTGAAATAATACATGTTTCTGAAAGTACCTGTGTGATAAGAGTTAGAATTATGCTATCATTAGAATATGAAAAGCATAATATGAGGACAAGTGGCCTAGTTAAAGTGTTACAAATGGCAGCCTAAATGGTGGGCAAGTGGGCTTCATGCCTTGGTGCTAAGTGGCATCTTAAGCTAGTGACTCCTAGCTAGTGATGAAGCATGTTTCTGCTGGAGAAATGCCAGCGTTCTTCATTCTTATTTTGCTCTCCACCGAAACCTCCCGTCTTCTCTCAATTTCTGGACTTCTTTTGGATTTTGGATCACTAACACTAGGAAGCTTTGTAATTTATTCCATTAAGAAGTAAGTCTTGTGATTTTATGTATTATTACCTTGTTGATGCTAAAAGTTCCATTAAACTTAGGTATGTGCTGGAAGCTTAGTTTAGCTGGATTCTTAGAGTTGAATTTGTATTTTAGTGAGGTAAGGGAATACTAAACTTGATATCATGTTAGAACATGTATTTTTTATGTTCGAAGTGGATAAAATGTGTAATGAATTAAGAAAGTGAGGTTAGAAACTTGATACATGTTGGATACTTGTTAGAAGGAGTGGTTCCACTAAACAAGTATCGGTATTTTAGCCATGTATTAACCTGTAGGTATCGAAATGGGATTCTTTTAAATTCAAATTAAACTAGACATATATATCTACAACTTTCATGAAGGAATCAAATTTGAATTCTGTCACTAAGGGTTTGGGAGTTTGACTTGAAGTTGAGTTGTGGTTGCTGTACATGGTTGAGAACAATCTGTAGTATTTTGGGTATAACTCTCAGAATAATGAACCAAATTGCATTAACTTTATTTAGTTTGAAACTTAATACATAGAGGAACATTTTTTAGAAGAAATATTGTCTAAAAACGTCAATTTCTATGTCAGAATGGCCATACAAAACTGATCCAAAAACTTGTCCTGTGAAAAAAGCTATTTGGAGGTTTCGGGTCACTTATCCCATAATTATGGGAAATGATTGATGAGTTATAAAATAGAAACACTCTCGAATCCTGACTGCAAGCGTACGGTTTATTGTATTACATTTATCATTCCCATGAGGATCCATACTAAGCACCAATTAAAATCTTTCCAGATTGTTTAAGTTAATAATAAAAAGATTTAGAATTTGAAAAGCATTTAAATAAAACAACAATGTTGAAATTACTAGTGCAAAACTAATCTGTATGAAATGAAATTGCTTTTCACGAATTCACTAAATTTAAAGTTCCAAAAATTATTTCAACTCCTGTTAAATAAATCTGAATCCTATTATTCCACTACCCCAAGTTTCTTAAGAAGTAACTCTTCTCTCTCAAGCTTGAATAACCTACTCTGTTTTATCGTAATGCAAATCTCTCAATTCGAATATAAATGAAATAGAGATGAACCATTTAACTTTTGAGGAATAAAACTTGGACACTAATCTCTTAACATGCAAGTTATATTTGTATGATTTGTCTAAAAGAACTCAATTCTTATTAAGATCCAATAAAAACTATTTATAAAAACAGCAACCATACATAGCAGAAGTTTAGAAAATAAGATTCACCATAGAGGGTGAAACAATCTTTGAATAAGAAACTAGAAGGAAAACTTCACAAATGAACTGGAAATTAAATGAAAAGAAAAAAAATGCTCATATGCCCTGAATTACAAACTTCACAGAACTCCTGTTCCTCTT
This sequence comes from Erythroxylum reticulatum, assembly GCA_025504915.1. Taxonomy (NCBI): domain Eukaryota; kingdom Viridiplantae; phylum Streptophyta; class Magnoliopsida; order Malpighiales; family Erythroxylaceae; genus Erythroxylum; species Erythroxylum reticulatum. Next base: position 44,639,512 of record JANSVA010000008.1, on the reverse strand, counting down.
TCTTCTTTCTTCTTCCCCCTCTCTCTTTTCTTCATACCTTCCTTCTTTTAATATTACTTTCTGCCTTTTCCTATGATTGTCCAATTCCACTTAATTGTAGTAGCTTCCCCCTACGTTGTTGCACGTTGAGGACTGTTTTTAACCGTTCATCATTGGTTTAAACATGTGAGGAATGTTGCGTATTGCGATTGCACCATGACACTTGCGATCACACCTGAAGCTACCTCCAGAAGACCTGTTGATATTGTGATCGCACTGAAGTGACTTGTGATCACACCTTGATTGCGCTCGCACTATCTCCCTTATGATCACACCAAATACAATTTTCCTTATTTATTTCACCAACTTTTATCATTTTGCTCTCTTGTTCCTTCACACTCAACAAAACATCAAACTTGCTTAAAAGCTAAATTAAACTATGACATCAAGAATGAAAAGTAATACAAACATATCTAAAAACATTAACACTCAGTAAGTAAAAATACACACATCAACTCTCACAAGAGTTCTTGTCTTTGCTAGCATAGAGAAAGAATTCTAGCCATCTCCAAGTGAGGTTTCATTCTTCTATCTTCGTGTGGACTTTCATTAAAGACAGTCTACATTAGTCGTTGTGGTTTACTACAACCTAACGCGAAGAACATTAAAGAACGAAAGACATCGTCAGAAAGGTATGTAAACATATTACATTTCATATTTTTATTTTATATATTTATATGTATGAGTAGATCTAGTTTTTGAGGTTTCGTTTTATTTTCCACTACATATATTTGATATATATCATGTATGAGAAGCACAATCAGGACCTTACAATAATAACATAACTTAGTTGAGTAACCAGAGCGACATTCATTACAAATCTTTGCCTCCGTGTAAAAAGACTAGGTTCATGTCCTTAAAGAAAAATAAACAAAAATAATTTTTAAAAATAAATAATCATAGTACAAAAAAACCTACCCAACATGTTAATACCTTGATTTTTTAATGAAAACCTACTAAGGAATAGCTACACTTTTGTTTTGATTGAATGATTATCAATGTGTGTGTGCAAGTGATAGAGGTGAATAAACTCAACATTAAAATTTTGATTAGTTTGTATATTTAGTCCAAGGTGGATTTTGCTTCTTAATAAGTTAGAATAACTTGAAGGATTGTGTTTAAAGTTAAATTTGTTTCTCTAAGTTAAAGCCATTGTCTCATTATGGCATATGCTTGTTTTGTGTTGTCTTGATTTGTTTGATTGTTTTTGTTTACTTTAGGACAAGCAAAAGTTTAAGTGTGGGGATGTGATAGTTGTAAATTGCATTGTGTTTTAAGGCATAGTTTCAGATGTGTTTATCCATTAATCTGATCATTTAGTATGTGTTTAGGTTAGAATTGTGTTAGTTTGTTAATTATTTGTGTTTTAAGTGTTTGATGGGTTAGTACAAGCTTTTGAGCTTAAATATTATGTTTTTAAGGTACTTTGATGCGTTTGCTAGTGTTTCAGAGTCAATATAAAAAAACGGAGGAGTTTTGGAAGACATTCGGGCTGAAACAACCACTTACAATCATGGCCTATCAGACCACGATGGTGACAGAAGGCTTAGATATAGGCCACGATCATGGCTTGCAGGGCCACGGTCATGGCCTGCATCGAGTAAACGCATACACACTCACAAATGTTAAGTTTTGAGGGATTTTTGGACCTGTTAGACCCCGAAAAAATCCTAGGGTCACCCAAAACATAAAGAGGTATAAAAAGAACATAAAGAGAAGAAAAAAGAGAGCTTTTGCATCAGCCACTTTTGAGAAACCCTAGAGAGAATTCATCGAGAGATTGAGAAAGAGAAGGAGCAAAAGAGAATTAGAGAAGAAGCTGACTCGACGTACTTTCCGGATCAGGAGTTTCCCAACGTCATTACCTCACGTCATCCATTAAGATAGTATTTCCTGTTTATTTTCCATTTTATTATTATATAGAATTGGGAATAATAGTTTGACAATAGGATTTTTGAATGTTGAGATGTTCTAAACACACCTTTGGAGTTTTATCTTTGAATTAATGAAATTTGATTGTTTATGTGTTATTTGGATTTATTGCGATTTAAGTTCTGCGATTGCATAATTCAATAGTAAATTGAGAGGGCGAATTGAATGATAAATAATTAAATTAGGCTAATGAGAGTTTGGTAATTTAATAGAACAAAAATTAAATCAAATTGGTAAATAGTGTAAAGAGAGATCTTGCATAGGTTTCGTATAGTTTATTAGACAACTTCAAAGCTAATTAAGGTTTTGGATAGGATGTTAATCGAGATATTGCAATTTTCATAATCTAATTAGGGTTTATAATTTAGGGTTAAAGGTTATAACTCGAGAAAGAGTAATCAACTCTAGGATCGTCTAGAACCAATAATTTAGTAATTCCTAATCAATTAGGTTAACATTAAGGGTAGGTAAAATTCCCTTTCTCTCAATTAGTAATTCCCTTAAGTTGATTCTTGGGTGTGTGTTGCAATTGCTAAATTGTTAATATTTTCATGATTGATTTCTGATTTAATTTGATTGATTGAATTTAATTCTCATTTTAGTTTAGTTACATTTTGAATTTTTGTGATTTGTTCTGGCTTTAGATTTTAGGAATAGATTATCTATCCTCGGGGGGTTGACACCTTAGATATTATGCTAACGAATCGTGCCCTTGAGGATTATTGACGGTATTTATTAAAACTTACATATATCAAACAAATGATCAGTGGACAATAAGGGCATAACCAAAGAATATACAAAAATCCAATAAATGTAAGAAATTCCTTATTAATTATGGAACTTATTTTTATAACACCATTTTGTTATTAATTAATCAATGTTTGAGAAATATACATAGGTACAAAGATAATCTAGTACCAATGTAAAGAGAAAACAGTGATTGCAATCCACAAATTCATCATGTAATGCTTCAACAAATGTTACACATGTTAAAAAAGACCCCTGAAAATCAAGAAAGCATACAAACAATTATTAGAGGAACAAACAAAGGCAGAGGTAGAGGTAGGACCAGGGGCAGAGGGAGAAAGATGAGTGTCTATGGAGTACACTTTAATGAGTCAACTGGCTCTATTGAGTACTATGTAAGTTAACTAAAATTTGGAATATTTTAATATTAACATTTCAAATTTTGTTTTAAATAACCATGCTCATTTTCATGTTTAATCAACATGGAGATAATGTTCAGATCATGAGGCCAAACAACTCATAAAAGATTCGTTAATGTAGATTGTGTTACACAAACTAAAATTGATTTTCAACCAAAAGGATTACAATGGAATGGTGGGAGTAGCATCACTTATTTTGCCTTATGAAAAGAGAAGGATGCAGAGAGAAGAAGGCTTGGAGATTCAACCTTTAGAGGAAGTGAAAATTGATTTTTGAAATTGTAGTGAATTTCTTTTTGTGAACTTGCTTCATTTTAGACCTGTTTAGCAATTGAAGCTGTAATGAACTTGAAATTGCTTGGAAATTGAAGTTTGTTATTGTGACATATTGGAAGTTAGTGACATGGAAGTTAGTTAAATGACTATTAAAGTTGTTATGGTACACATCTCATTTGGGAGTTAGTCAAATTTTAAATTACCATTATGGAGTTATTATGGATATCATGTTGATTTGCCAACAATTGAAATAAAAAAAACAATTGAAAATAAGTTGAACTACAAATATCACTTTAAAAACTAATAATATATTTGTCCTTATAAATAAAATAAATTCTTAATCCAACAAGAAAGTCCTAACAAATTACCATAACACAACATCAAATTTTATGAAGTTCATATTCTTTAAATTTTCAATAATTATAATTATAAAAATAAAGAAGGCAAACCCCTTTTTTACAAAACGACATCATTTTCAACAAAATGAGTTTGTTTTGCCTATAAGAGTCGAGACTCGGGCTGGACTTAACTTGGGCAACCCGAGCTTGAGGCTTGAAATTTTACTCCATAATAGGCCCAAGGTCTTACCCGAGGCCTGGTCAATCTAGGCCTAGCTCATTCACTATAGGTCGGGTCCTTTTTGCCATCCCTATATAAAAATAACTAGAAATATTATCTCACATACAATAACCTCATAAAATCTTCTTATCTCAGATATTGTATATTTCCATGCCATTCCAATTCACCTTGTAGCTCATGTACATTATCCACGTACATACCATCTTTTAACTTCTTGTTCTCAACATTAAACCTTTTATTTTCAAGTCTCAATTTATCTATAATGCAGTTTGCCTATTTGCAAAAAATTTTATCCACCCATTTAAAAAAAATCACATCACCCTTATTACAATAATGTTGTAATAAATATTATTGATTATCAATAACAGTTATCTTACTAAATACCAACAGATGATTATTAATAAGGAAATACCTCATGCTTAAGACATCCTTAAAATCTTCTTCCAAGGTTATCATTTGCCTAAGAAGTAACCAAATGGCTTTGACTTCCACATTGACAAAGAACCTCCTCACCATATTGCTTTTCACAACGATGCCTTCTATTTGAGTTTGAAGATTCACCATCCATTACAATTGGAAATATTCTACACAAATTAAAAATGAAAATAAGGGCTAGGATGTTAAAAACTCAATATAACTTAATGTAACAAAAAAAACACGAAACTAATGTACTAAATATGTATCAATAGTCTATGAAAGTAGGTTTGCTCCTATAACTTGAATGAGGTTTTGCTGCTATAGGTTCAAAATAAATGAAGTATAACACAAAAAACCTACAAATTGTGCTATACTTCAATTGTTTTGTGTTATACTTCAATTTATTTTGCTCCTATAAACACAAAATAAATTGAAGTATTATACAAGACACCTATCAAAATAAATTAGTCCTTTATAATCAAAAACAACAATAATCTCAGTGCACAAGGCTTCCCGTTTAGTGAGGGTCGAGGGAGAGACAACAATTGTATGTAGCTTTTTTTTTTTAATTTTGCAAAGAGGCTATTTCCGTCTCAAAGGAATAACCTTACCATAATCTAAATATCCTAATATAATCAGCATAGTATACAATTTGGGTTTTTTTGCATAATATGCACGTGTTAATATATATTAATGCCTATGATTGAAGTGTACGAGTCTTAACCAAGAAGTTGTTTAATGTAGCATGCAATCAAAGTGCTACCTCCCATAAGAAAGAACAAGATTAATCCCATGATAAAGAACATGATTAATCTTTACCATGGTCAGAAGAATAAATTTAACAATTACATATGTATGCACAAAATCACGTATGTTTGGAATATGATTGCAACAATGGTTGCTTTAGCATCAACCAAGGAATGGTGAGTTGGGGTTAGTAGCAAGCAGTGGTTGAATTAGCAGGAAACAACAGATGAACCCACACAAAGCAACAAACCCGAATGAGCTCATAGGAAGCAACAAAACCCATAATGCCTGTGCAATGTAAGTACCTTAATCAAATCAAGAGGCTAAAGATGGACGTTGGAGAGAAACAAAAGCTTGATATGTACCGAAGAGATTTACACATATGTGGATGTTGTGAATCGACAGTAAAGAAAAATACTGGAAGATAGGAGTGTTAGAGAATTGAGTTGCAAATGTCTTACTTAAAGGGTATGTTGAGTTATTAACATATTGTTCTTTTTTGGTAACAAAATAACATAATGACCTTCTTTTAGTTCATTCTAACAAATCTAACACCATCAGGGCAAAGCGTGTTGCACGAACTGATACTTCCCAAAAAAGTTTTGCAAAGTTTTAAGGTTACTTAGACAAGAAAAAAAAATTGCAAGACTTTTGTGCTAACTCACAAATAAGTTGAAGGACCAATTTGGGCCTTCTTTAATAAACAACTTTACTCACCCTAATTTCTCATAATAAAATATTGTTTAGCAATTTTACTTCCTATGTTTTATATAATAAACTCTAATTCTTATTTAAAAATAAGTAGTAATATTTAAGTCCTCATATTGAGTAGGTAATTATTTTAACTAATACACTAAAATATTTTTTTTTTAGCATCAATGTCACTTGTATTTCAAACAGAACTACATTAACAAACTCATTTCAATTAATACTATTACCATAATAGGCCAGGCCTGTTAATGAATTTATAAATAAATTATACAATGAAACATTCAAAATTATTTGGTTACAAACATGTAAATGTCGATTTCTTTCACATCTGATGGTTCTTCAAACAATTGACACTTCGATATTTGCATTAAAATCATTGAAGTGCGTAACTACTGAACGTCGGGAAATCCTTTGATCACAATGCATGTTATTTTGCTAGCGAATTCAGCCCGTGGACGTGGGTTGGGACTTCTGTCGAGGGGGAATGTTAAGCCAAATTTTCATGTTGTCATATGCAGTGAAACCAATTGCCACAGAAGGGACAATCTGCCAATTGAATTTCAGCACATCAAATTTCTGAATCAGAATCAAAGCCATTAGGTAAAAAACATAGGATACATGAATTTCAAAAAAGTTTCCCTCTACAAAGAATCAGGTGAGTATCTTTGTACAGTTTTCTTCTTCGATGCACTTTGACCTTCATCATCATCTTATCAGGACAGGAAAAAGCAAGGCCACTATCTTACAGGCATACATTTGTCAATCATTGGGACCAGCATTGAAAGATCAACTTCGTTATAAACTGGATATACCTATATAGATTACCTGAGAGTATTTTGATGGTAGTGTCTAGCTGAATGCTCAAAAAACTTTCTATCTGATAGACTGCTGCAATTAGAGCTTTATCATAACACAGATGTTTATGCACACTATAATTGTATCTCTTTCAGCTGCAAAAGTTATACCTAGAGTCCCGGATAGATAGCAAACTACAAGCCAGAAAGCACATTAAAAATTCAGGGTATTACCTTTATATAATTAATGCTCAGACCTGCAAATAATTGTCTCCATCCCTGATTGCGGACTATAGTAGAAAGACCGTTCCATGTGTTTGTATATCTGCCATTTCCCTGAATAGAAGGTTGCAAACTTTCCACCTGTGAAATAGAAATTTAAATTTCTTGAAAATTTCCCGTCTACCAAATTTTCATTGTAGTTCAAGACAATGTGCACGTTTGAATTCTCAGACAGGCTGGAGTTATTAACTGCACAGCATAATGCCTCTAAACATTTTAACATGGTCACCTAACACAATAGTTTGAAGAAGTTTACAACGAGATGATCAGTCAGCTTGGTTAACCAAACATCATTGAATTGAGTAGGAAAACCAACTGGCTACATATGTGGATATCCACAACCAAAACATGCACTTACTTGAGACCATGAACATGTATGCAAGTTTCTAGCAAGTAGCATAAGATTCATTGCATTTGTAGACAGTTCAATAGACAATGATTTCCCTACCAAAATGTATGAATATTAACTGATACCTGCATCTGTCTTCTAACAACATCTAATGGATATGTAAATGTCTGCCCAAACAATCCAGCTAGAGCTCCACATGAAAGGCGCATGAGAATGGACTTCTGATGCTCTTCAGGAACGTGCCTCTTTAGCTCTTCGTATACATAAAACTTCAAACCAGCATAAGGGAGGATTCCGGCTAGTGTTGGACCTGGACAAGCAAAGATCAATCTTATGGCTTTGGCTAAATTTAGAACACATGTCACTTAACTCCCATCATGGAATTTCTAGATTGATGGTTTAACGGCAGTCAGAGTACAAAAGAAGATCACGTAAAGCAGGAAGGTCAAACAAAAATTATAACATTATTGAACAGTGTAGTTATCAAAGCAAACTTCAAATTGATATTCTCAAAAGGGCTACTCCCCAATAAAAATATATTGAATGTTCATTTGGAGAAGCAAACCTATGCCTCTGTATAGTGCCAGCATTCCTCCTTCCTTGTAGACAACTTTGATTACATCTTTTATACCTCTATAAGCAGGTTGCGCATAAATACTTTTAATTCCAGGCCTGAAACTTCCTTTTGTGTTTGTGACCTATATAACCATTATATATAAGATGGCAGTTAGAGATGATTTATGAAACCCAATTCTTGGTTGATCATTTTGAGGGTAGCCATTAAGCATGAGCAAGTCTTTCTCCTTCTATCGAAATATCAGAGAAGCTATAATTTCAGAAATAATGGAAACTGCTTTTCCAGCAGTTAAAAAGGAAAAAAAAAAAAACTGTCAACATTTCACATAAGAAGAGTTGTTATTGAAATTAAAGATATTGTTAAAACCAATTTATTGAAATGATAACATAAAACTTTGGGTGGAAGGAATACAAAGAATCTATGCAGCCAATTCCAAATGGTTTTTAGATTATAACTTCATTTCACTGAAGAAATGAGCATGCCCCTCATGCAGACCAAGCTTTTTTCTAACTTTTTATCTGGATACTGAACAAAGACAACCTAGAAATCTTAAAGGTACACAATGTCTATACATTGTTGTCCTTCATGAATAAAAAGCTAAATCTGAAATGCATTATTCCACAGGAAGAAAGGTGACATTATAGTCTGATCTGATATTTTTCCACTAAGCTTTAATAACACGAGTCCGGTGACTCAGAAAAAGCACGTAAAACTGCTATCCATATAGTTGTTAATATTGAGGAACAACAATTACTAAGTACAAAGTTTTATCATACAGTATGGAGGTTGTCATGATGACATGAAACATGTACATTAAACAGTTAATTGCAAATTGCTTTGCTTTTCCTTAGTTCAAGTGATATATCCAATGGATGAAGTCTAGAATATCCACAAAGAATATTAGGAATTAACATTAATTTGATGCTAATGCATACAAAAACTGCCTGTCTGTTATTATGCAAGAAATTGTAAGCAAACAATAGGTTAAAACCAATTGCTTGCTTGCTTACGCCGTCAAGCCTCTGTATATGGTAACCTTGACACGAAAACACAGAAATTTTGATGGCCAAATATTCCAAAGCCTAACTAAAATCAGGAAACTGGTTACCTGATAAGCAAGTTTAGTACGAGCTAGATCCAAGGGATATGTGCATAACACTGCTGTTCCTCCAGCCAATGAACCAGCCAAAAGATCTACTACAGGCCCAGAACCCAAGGCAGAATAATTATCCAAGATCCAACCTCGATACTGTTCGTATGTCATGAAATGTAAGGCTGCATATGGAACAATTCGCACAACACTGGCACCATTGCCCCTGGCACAAGAGAGAGAGAAGTCAGCCATGTACAAGAAGTTGGAGATGAAGATTACTTAATACTCACTTATAAAAGCCAGGAATTCCTTCATGTTTTAACAATTTCTTTAAGGAATTGAATACCCCAAGAGATTTGAAGCCTTCAGTTCTTGTCTACAAAAAGAAAAGGGCAATGGGAAGAGTACAACAGTCTTGTCAATGAAATTCTAAAATCAGATACAAGAGGAAATAAAATAATTCTAGTAATGTATGGCTTACTAATCGCACAATTATGGCCAAGAAGCACCAAAGTTCAGGTATAAAAAATACTCTACTGGAAGGTCTTGAACTGGATGCATAGATTGAACATGAATAAACACAAATGTGATAGAAGTAAAATCAACAATTTCAAAAAACCCAAAACAAAAAACCTAACAATAATTTCCTCTGAATTTTTAATCCCAAGCTATGTTAACTGCCACCTAGAAAGCACAGCCATAGAATCACCACAGTTGACAACCATCATCTCCTCCTTGCCAACCTTCTCCAACACCGCTGCGACCTCATCATCTTGTCCACCGTAACTTCCTTATCCATCTTTCCAAAACATTCATCCATCCACTCTCTTCCACTCTCTTCCCTTTTTTTCTCGTTGTTAATATCCTTATTTAGGGAGCAAGAGTTGCATTTGGGGAAAACATTTCTAACCTTTTAACCAGAAGATAGACAGTCTTTGGGTGGGCATAATTATATTCTGTCCTGATATTTTTGTAATGAACGTTTCATGCACTGCTTGCTCACTGCCAATGTCAAGGAATCCAGAGGGGAAATTTCCAAATCTTAACGCTGATTTAGCGAAAATTGAAAGGTTTCTTAAGAACCAAAATTCATGAGGTTAAAATCCCAAGAACGATTAGCAACAACTATTGAAACTATCATCACCAGAAAAAAGAAAAAAGGTAAAATGAATGAGATCCTTGACCTGTAACAGTATTTTAGTCCTTTCAAGGGGTGCAACAGCAGTCTTGGCAAATGCTCCAGCGGCTCCACCGGCGATCAGCTCCTTAACATAAACAGGTAAAACATCGATATAGGAAAGATCAGTGTGTGAAGGAGAATTATCAACGAGCTCAGCCATAGATGTCGGCGAAGAACCTATCTTTGAAACTCCAATCCACGCCCCAAGTTTAAGACCAAAAACTTTTTAATCGTCTAGTAAATCAATAATTACCCACCCTGCACCTTGAAGAAATCCTTATCCCATCTATCTCGAGGGGTACAACAGGAAAAGGGCTTCCTTGCAAGGTATGAATCTAATGGCCTGAGAACACCCACAAACAAATTGGGCAAGTTCACAAGCTGATGCTCCCCTTGGACGATAGCAAGATACATCCACAGATAAAGAGAAAACGATGAGACAGAGAGCGAGCAAGCACAACACCCTTTCGCGTGGGAAAACTACAAGGACAGGAGGGTAGAGCGTAGCCTGGAATGAAGGGAAATTAAATTGAGGACGCAGCGCAGTCGGAGGTTTCCGTTCCTCCAACACTACCCACTGTCCAGCCCTCTCTTTCCTTCGGATTTCCCAACGTAACCAAAGTTACGAAATGTAATCATTTGTAGGGCAGGCACGGCCCCAAGCCCAAGTCCAAATTTAAACAAGGTTGTTATATCAATAATTTCTTCCTTACTTTCATGCGAGGAGAAGGGTCAAAAACCAACGGCCGGCAAAGTGGCATGACAATGCTTTTCTTCGCTTCGACATTTAAAAGAACGTTAGATGTGCAAAAAAAATGCAATGAGTAAAGAGATAAAGATACGAAAATCAAACATAAAGTTTTTGATTGGTAATCAGTAAATAAAATAAAATAAAATAAGGAATATAAATATAAAGCGAGAATTGAAATAAGAATATAATTTATCAATATGCGTGTTTGGAATTGAAATAAGGATAATAATTTATCAATATGCGTGTTTGGTATGTACTTATTAAAAATAAGACTAATTTAAGTTAATAGTTATAGTGGCGTTCAATATCAAATATGAGGAATGATAATAAGAATTTTTTACTCTTATTTTTATTTTATAATTAATTTTATCAATAATTAATTAAAATATTTATATTTTATAAAAAATTAATTACAATATTTATATATGTTTTAAATAATTATAATCTCTTATTTTGATCTTATTTGAATGATAATGTAATAAAATCTAATTAAGATAAGATGTGATCTAATTAGTTGAGTTTAGTTAGAATGTTGACTTCCTATTAATTCAAAGAAGCCTATAAATATCTCATTTGAGTCTTGCTCTACATATGAGGTAGCGAATACAATCACAAAGTCTAAAAGTGAAGAAAAATATAGAAAGGCCAAAGATGATAGATTCTCATCCTTTTTCATTGTTTTTGGGATTGGTTTAAAGATTTGTTTATTATGATATCAACTTTGGTTTCAATCCTAAAATTTCGTGAACCAACTTGTTGTTTTTGTAAATCCTTAATGAGTTTAGTGGATTTATTAGTCAGTTTACTCCATGTTTTCCCCCCCTCTATACTGGAGGATTTAATCAACAAGTTTACAACTATGAAGATCATGTTTAATGATGAGCTACAAGTTTTTTTCCTATTGAGTTTGTTACCAAATAATTGGGAAACGTTAGTGGTGACGATTAGCAACTCAGCTCCAAAAGGTATGCTTTCTTTCGATGTAATCAAAGAAAGTATGTTTAATGAAGAAATCAAAAGAAAGGAGATTAGAGGTGACAAAGTGTAGGCTTTTGTGAAAGAAGGCAGTGCATGAAACAAGAGTAGGGGTTCCAATGGTCGTGGCAAGTCTAAAAACAATTCAAAGTCCAAAGGTGACAAAGACACGAAGATGTGCCAATATTGCGACAAGTGAGGACATATTAAAAGGTTCTATTATAAGTGGAAGAGGGATAAATAAAAGAAAGTTCATCAAGACGATGATGATGATGATGATAAGAGTACAACTACAATTGCTTCAAGTATGGATGATGAGGTGTCTCTAGTTTGTGCAACTGTCAAATGCTTCCATGTTAGCAATGTTGGTTTGGACTGGTTGATTGACATGGGATAATCTTATTGTTGCAATCCGACGATGATCAAATCACAGGCACTGTGGAAAATAAAAATTTTTACAAATTCCGAGCGGATCCTGATAATTGAATAAACTTGAATAAAACATAAAATGATTTAGAAATTGTACCTTGCTTGCCTTCCTGTTCAAAAATCTTTGGCAACTTTTTCTAATTAATCAATCACGAGCTATTCAAATGTCCAACCTCTGATAATATCCATAGAGCAATTCTCAACTGATTTGAAAGGAGGAAGACAAAAAGTGCTAGCTTATAAAAAGCTCTTCCCTTTAAATAGAAAAATCATAAGAGTCTTTTATTAAAATTAAATCTCTTTAATTATAATTAAAATCAAATTCTATTTCTAATTAATTTAATTTTAATAAAATCAAATATCTTATATTTGATCCCCAAAGTTTCTCAAAATTTATAATTAAGTCCAACTTAATTAAATTGATGTTTCTTTCACAAATTGCTCTTTGATATGTAACCCATTAGGTTCCTAATAAATTGGCAATGATTATAAATTATAATTCTAATTCAAAATTAGAATTAGATAAATTAAAACTTTTTAATTTATCTTTAATTCTCTAATTAAATAATTCATAATCACAAATCATGATTGACGTTTAGTAACATGTCATGATTACCCAAATATAAGGAATGTCAAAATGATTGACTTAACATGTCCATGCATGGCTATAATGTTGAATTTAATCCTTTTAGGATTCAATATTCTAATTAGACATAAAATGGATACAGTGTCTACTCTAATCATCCAATCATGTTTGTTCTTGCTAATTAGTAATTGATTTATAATTAAAATTTGCAAACTCCTTTTCAAATATCAATTCACTCTGGTAAGAGAATTCCATAAATCATTATTAATCAAGAACAATAGAATATTCTCTCTAATTACTTTAGAGTGACGAATCCTATATTGACTTACTCAACCATCTACATATAGTTCATACTATATCTAATTACTGCCGACTGAATTATCCTAAGACAATTCATAAGTATCAAAACACAATAATTCTCATACTAGATATCTTGGTGATCTCAAGTCTGAGGATCAATTATATAATCATTATTATGAGATAATCCATAAACACATAAGTAATATTCCATTAGAAATTCTCATCATCGGGTCAATTCAGTGACATATTCTCTAATAATCACCCACACATTAGTTTAAGTATCTCTATACTTTAATTTATGAGATCAATTACTTTCTTCATA
>JANSVA010000008.1:44590308-44612230 GCA_025504915.1 Erythroxylum reticulatum | reverse complement strand
CATGTGGAGTTCAGTAATGATCGCACGTAGCACTCCCTTATCTTAGGATATGTATCGGAATGACCTACGGGCGTCCCAGTGCGTACCCTAGGGTAATGGGGTGTTACATTACGTTTAGGATGTCCTCACTTAATTTCGTTCATGCCTAGAAACACATCATGCATGACTGTGCCCTGCATGACTCTTCTACAGAATCGTGACATAGAACCATGCGGCTTCGTATGTAATATGATCATGCCTTCCTTCATGCATCCAACATCTTCTCCATTCTTCAATTTCCTATTTCCAAACACTCATAATCATATTAAACACCTATTGAAACATAGAATTAAGATCAAATTCATGTTCTAAACCAAACAAATACTTAGAACACAAATATACATTATCAAATCACACAATTCTAAGCCTATACATATGATAACCATCTAAGAAACAATTAAAAACACACTTAAACACCTAGAAAAACATACTATGGTCTACGCTATCACTCATCAGTCTCTTATAATATGTTGATCAATGGTGGACCCTCTAATCTCATTGAATATAGGCTAGAGGATTGAGGCAAGGAAATCTCTTATCACTATAGTCCTAACAAAGTTGATTAGGATCATTATTAATTAAGAATAAAGGTTCAAGTATCACTCTAAGCGTAAGAAGATGAAAATTAGCAACCTATGCTTTGTAAATGTCTCGTCATTTACTCAAAAGTATATCGAAATCTCTTAGTGCCTTATAATAGGCTTATAAACATTCTGACAGCTCTCAGGGTTCTCTATTAACAAGGAAAAAGCTAGTTATATATTTCCACGATTTATCAACACCTAGCCCTTAATTTTCCATACTAACCGGGTAAATTCTAAGACGCCACCTTTTACCTACTTAGGTATTCCTATTAGCACAAAGAAATCTTCTTACAATGATTACCTTCTATTGATAGAGAAGATCCAAAAGAGGGCTTTCAACTGGTGTAACAAGAGCTTAACATTTATAGGGAGGATATAACCTATTAATTCAATCCTTAACAACTTTCATATATAATTGTCCTCACATCTTATGCTACCAACAAGCATTGTTTACATAATTAAAAGGACGATGAGAAAAATTCTATAGTCAGGGGATCACAGCAGAAAAGTAAAGACCAAATTTTTAATGGATTGAGTTGTGTCAGCCAAAAAAGGAGAGGGGTTAGGAACCATCTAATTAGAACCATCTCATATAGTGGAATAAGAAGTTATCTGGTTACTTTACCAACTCATCATAGATATATATAATGAGAATCCGAGCTTAACGAGTTAGTTGGCAAAAGTTAGTGTAGTTCAATTAAGCAAATCTTTGATCCTTAATTATCCCCTAGCTTGTTATTAAAAGGAAATTTCTACTATTGATCGAATCAAAGGCTACTTAAACATCCTAACCATACGACACTTTGTGACCAAAAAAATGAAACACTGGAGCATCTCTTCTTTCAATGTGAATACTCATCCGAACTCTTGGTTGGAATACTTCGTATTAGCCATTTCTTAGCTCCTTCTGTAAGTTGGAATAACTTAATTTGTTGGTGGTCCTATCAGAATTTCAAAGACGACAACGGGGATACCCTTGTTTATAAAATCTTTTTAGGAAATACAATCTATAAAATCTCTTTGGGTGGTACTATTTAAGGAAATAATAAGTCTCACAATAGACTAATTAATAGCTCAATGCAGTTTATACAATATGGATTCCTAGAATATTTCAAGCAATGCTACTTATGATTACTAATCAGTAGAGGAAGGCTTCATCACTTTCGTCAGATTGCAATAGGAAGTCTGGTTTATCTATTCTTCAATTAGCAATTTTCTTTTTGGTCATAAATACTAGCAAGATGTGCAGGTTCTGGCTCTAACTCTAGCTCTTGTCTAGTTTGATTTAATATCCCCAATTTGGTTTTCCATTCAAATTTTTATACTCTAAAGGTGGAATCGTCCACTTCAGGCACTCCTACACCCTGGCCCAACAAAATAGTGAGAAGGTAAATTATAATTTAATTTTACTTAGCTTCTTAGAAAGGTAGCCCAATGTTCGGTGTGCACACTTAGCTTCTCAGAAAGGCGGCTTAGTGTTCGGTGCGCACAAGGAGCCACCACATTGGATGAACTCCCATACTGTCGCTACTGCGACTTAAATCTAAGACTTTACACTCAACTTCCTTTCTGATAACTAGTTGAGCTATCCGTGTGGGCTTTTGATTCAAATTATTCAACTTGGTCAGGTTGTTCTGTATCAACTATATATTACAATTAATCTATTATTTTTTACTTCAAATTATATTATACTTGTGCTGAGATGTATGATTATCGAATTAATCAAAATTATTTAATTGATTACTAAACTTTTTGAAAAATTGTGTTACATTTTGCATAAAAACTTTCAATAAAAATTATAGTGGATGGCTTTATTTTTATTTTAAAGATTAAAATTAAAATAAAAATTAAATTTCCTAAAATTTTATAGAATGCCTTTAGGAGAAAAATAATCCATTAAGAAAAATTACTCTTACAAAATTCTAACAAACGTAGAAGTAGAATCCAAATAAACAAATAAGTGATTAAGGATGACAAAAAGCTTCGAACTCGACTCGATTCGACCCTTCCCAAAGTTAACAGGCCAGGCTCAGGTAGATAAGGCCTCGAGTCTAGTTTTCTTTACTCAGTCTAGCTTCAGCCTCCACTGGTGAATGTCATTTTGCTTTTTCTTAAAAAAATTCAGGTTGAGCTTAATTGGACAATCGATGTTGCTTCGGTGAAAACAACATCATTTTTTTTAATTTTTTAAAAATATATAAACTCCATTTTTTAATTTTTAAAAGTAGTACATATAAAGTCAGGGCCCGATTGGCCCTCTGGGCGAACTTGGGGCAGGACTGTCCAAGGCCAGCCTAGCCCGAGACATGATGGGCAATATACAAACGATGTCGTTTTGGCAAAAATAATTTCATATTTTAATTTTTCTTATTATTATTACAAGTTTTTGAACAAAAGAAAAAAGAAGAAAGAAAACAAGGCGCAAGTAGACAACACCTGCTAGACGTAATACGATAGCAAAGCAAAGAAAGCAAAACCAAGCCTTAAATAAATTCAGATTCAACCTACCATCCACCAAACGGACCATAATTCCTTATTTATTTATTTTGGGTAAATCTTTATATCAGCTTGATATTCCCCCTTCTTATATCTATATATATATATATACATATGATTATCTTTGATGCGCCTGTCGCGGGCACAGCAAAATGTGGGAATCCATTGTCCTGACGCTGGCGGCAACCGCCGGTAATAATATCGGGAAGGTTCTCCAGAAGAAGGGCACCATCATCCTCCCTCCTCTCTCTTTCAAGTTTAAGGTCATTTCTTTATTTCTTTCTTTCAAGTTTAAGAGCCGTCCCTCCTCCCTCTCATTTTTGTGTGAAAAACATGGAGTTCTTTGGCTACTGTTCACGTTCTTAGTCACTTGACTTTGGTAGTTTCATATGAAAATCAGGGGTTTATAGGTTGATTGTTTTTTTTTTTTAATCGAGGCTTGAGTCATTTGTCAATCAGAATCAGATTTTGGATGTTGGGTTCTTGACATTTGGGGAAATTTCCATTCTCATTGATTCCTGTTCTGTTTATTCTGCTGTGATATTCAGGTCATAAGGGCGTATGCTGCCAATAAAGCCTGGTTGATAGGTTTCTTTATGGATATCAGTGGAGCAATGCTGATGCTGAGGGCCTTATCTCAAGCACCCGTAAGTCTGATTAAATATGACCCTACATTCCTATTTGATTGTTGTTATTGGTTGGAGCTAGCTGTTTTTGTGACCAAAGCATACCAAATGATAATTGCAATCAGCTTCATGAGTCTATTTTCAGCATTTAGTGCTTGAAAGTTTTTATGTTATCGATTGAGCTTGATTCTGAAGTTGTTGTCATTGTTCATTTATTAAACATAATTTAATGTGCATTTTCACTTTGGTTGCGACCTCATTAAGCTTTTTACTCTATTGTATTATGTTTCTTTCATGCAATTAATTCTTACTGTCCTTTGCTAGGTATCTGTTATACAACCAGTTTCAGGCTGTGGACTAGCTATTCTTTCAGTTTTTTCCCATTTTTATCTAAAGGAAGTCATGAATGTCATTGATTGGATTGGAATAACTCTGGCAGGTATAGGTACCATAGGTACGTCCCTCTTGATGATTCTATGCCATGTATAAGCATGAGAAAAATTTTGGTTTGACCTGTAATTGGTGTTTTGTTTTAAACCCTGTTGTAGTTGCAAATTCTCTTTCTGGTTCTGTTAATGTCAAGTTTAGGTGCAACATCGCCCACTTTTTTATAGTTTTTTCTCCTTTGTTTAATATACTGACACATCCATCTGTTAAAGGAGGTCAACCATAAACTGTTGTTATGTGCTCTAATTAATAACTTGTTTACATGTTTACTTAGATTTCTTGTTTGTTTTTATACTTTTAGGAGTTGGTGCCGGAGGAGAGGAGCAGGAATCTTCTTCCATCTCTTTTATTCAGTTGTTGTGGCTGGCATTCATTATTTCCATCTCGTTTGTAGGTACCTTATCTTGCACAATATCTTGTATCAGTGCTGACATGACTTTGTCATTGCAATTATTTCCTAGACACATTATAAATCCTGTTCATATCTTTAAACTTATAATCCTGCAAACTTGAAAATAAGAAGAATATGATTGCAAGATAAAGAACTGAGATTGCTGAATAAATGGGAAAGGAAAAGAAGTAAAGTGCGACGGTATAAAGATTGCTAAATTGAGTTAATCTGTTGTTGGATAGAACAAGTGCTGAGTTGGCAGATCTTAAGATTATCTGCATGTGAAGTAAATGAGGTCCTAGCCAAATAACTTTGATTCTCCGTTCTAGTAATGTACCTAGTTCGGAATTTCTTCTGAAGGAGAAATTGACAAAAAAACATAGTTTTTAAGTTTTCAATAGGATGTGCAGTTTGATCTTTAAGTACAAAGGTGTGACTTTGTGAGAGTTTTCAATCTGCTAACGTTCTATTCTTCTAGCTCATTGATAGTATCTTTATGATTTTTTGAGCTACTCATAATAAAATATCATAGTTAAGCTCTTTTTCCTTTTCTCAATGGAATCAATGGCTTTGGTCAAGGGGCGACCTCAAGCTTGTTTCCACCTTTCTATTTTTCTTTCTTTCTGTCTGGTTTCTTTTCCCGTGAGCATTTTAGTTTTAATTAAAAGAAAATGACAATGAGGGTATGTTAATCCAAGCAACCATATTTTAGGGGTAGTATCCACAACATGGAATGTATGTGGCAAGAGAGAGGGTGAGCTTTTTTAGTATGAATTTTTGTGAACATGTGATATTTTATCATGTAAAAGTGATTCTTAGATGTTAAGAGTGATTCCTAGACGCTAAGTGTGATGCCAAGTTTTTAATAAATCTTGTATATTATGCTTTCTTATCTAAGAGTGATTCTTTTATTTTAAGAGTGATAACTAGACATTAGATCCGATGCCTAGTTTTTTATAAACCCTAAATTGATTCTTCCTCATCTAAGAGTGATTCCTAGATGCTGGGCATGTTGCATAGTTTTCTTTTTATATATAAATCTTATATATTATGCTTTCTTATCTAAGAGTGATTTATATGTTTAAGAGTGATTCCTAGACACTAGATATGATGCCTAGTTTTTTGTAAGCCCCAAATCTGATGCCTTCTCATCTAAGAGTGATTTCTAGACACTAGGTGTGATGCTTAGTTTCTTGTAAACCTAAATGTGATATCTAGAAGTTACTAATGTGAAGCTAGCAAATCTTTACATGACCTATTTCAGGAACCATGGTAGCTCTTCTATCCATCCCACATCATAAAGTTTCCTTTCTTAATGTGGTGGAGCATGTGTTAAGAATTCTTAGTGTGGAAGGTTTACAAATTTGATTGTGAACTTTGAGGTTAATGATGTGGAGAAAGAAGCTAAGCAAGCTGGAAATGAAGCAGCCACGGGTTGTTAATGGAGATTGCTTTGTTCTGTTAAACAGTTTGAAACTATCAATAAAGGGAAGAGGCCATCCCTGTGATGGTGAAGTGACAAGAGCAGTCTCTAATGATGTGTAGAGTGCAACTTGTAGTCAGGTTTAACTTCGTTCAATGCATGGAAAAAGGATGGCGAGTGAAACTTATTTTTTTGGATAGTACTATTTATGTGTATAGTTCATGGGTAGCATTGAATATCGTTTATAGTAGGACTGCTATATTCTTTTAGCTTTTCCTTCCTGATAAGAGTTTAGCTTGTAGTGGGTGTTGTTTATCATAACTCTTATCTTCATCATATATTTAACTTTTGGTGTTATTTATCACAACTCTTATCGTCATCATATATTTAACTTACTTTTGTTCTCATTTAACATGTAGTCTCTGTATGAAATGTTGTAAAGTTTCAAACTTTCAACATGATTTTTAGCCCTTCAATTTTAAAGTAACAGAGTCATGCATGTGCTTGATTCTTGGACTTCCTACTGCACCACTAGATGCCATATATTGATTTAGAACATATAGATATTGAAAAAGTAGTTTAATTTGATTTAGAGACTCATTTCTTCCATAAACTTAACCCAACAATCTACTTTAAAATATTTCTTGTGCCTTGTCATACATTAAAAGTTCGTATCTTATACCTAATTCCCAGAAGTCGTAAACTGCCCTCTTTTTTTTCCTAAGAAACATCGCCTGGAAAAATGATTACAATGGTGAACTATGAAATGTTCAAGGGAAGACTGTTGGTCTTGTTGCAATTGCTTCATTAAAAAAGACTGCTAAGTGCTGACTGATATTCCCTTTGAACATGACCTTGGTGAAGCCAAAATCAGAATTGCATTCTGCCTCATTTCAATGTTATTATGGGATACATTATATAGCAGGATCCCATATGTAAAGAATTTATATTCTTTAAAGCCACTCTATTGTTGGAGGGGCTTTTTAGAATGCTGTGATACCATCTAAGATATATTTTGTGAAACTGGACATGGTCATATGTTGGATAGGTAGTCCTTAATGGATGGCTTCGTATCTGTAGACATCAAAGAAGAGAACAGGAAACGGTAATTATGTGCTTGTTTGTAGTATTTTAATTTCCTGCTGGCTTTGGTTGGTGAACTGACTCTCATTTTGTGATTTCACTTGAATATTTCATGATGCAGATGGAATATGAAGTTGTTGAAGAAATCATTTATGGTCTGGAGTCAGGCATTTTGTTTGGGTATCCTTCCTATCACATGAATTTGGTGGTTGATGTTTTATGTTTACTTCTCGGCAAAATGTTGTGCTTGACAAACTAAAAGAAATAAGGAATTTGTGGTTGAACTATTTTTGTGTGAATAATCTCCTTGGCCTTTAATGCACAATTGTAAGAGCCCTCCAGTCTTATGTCTATAAAGGGAAATATACGCTGTTGCAATATCCTTTACTTACTAGTGATGCCATTTTGGCTTGCAATTTGTTAACCAATGATTTGGCTGCAAAAAATAAAGCGTCAACAGTAGGTACATCTCTATTTCCAATAACTTAGTTAGTGGTTGATAATGAATTTCTGGAATGTTTGCAGACTTGCATCTGTGATATCTAAGATGGGATTCATCTTCCTCGAGCAGGGCTTCTCTGCAATGGTGATTCCTACTTGCTTGTTGATTAGTACATGCTGTAGTGCTACTGGATTCTACTACCAGGTATTGAGTTTTGTCTAGATTAAAATTTTTCTCAGGGTGTAGCTGCATCTAAGGTTTGCTTAGTTGTGCTAGATTGCATGTTTTGGTTTTACATCTCTTTCATCAAATCCATGGTGTGTTGAGTAGATTGAATATAATTCTGTTTTGTTAGCTTTCCATCAACAGAAAGTTGTTTAGTTTATTAACCTAGTTATGTTTCCTGTGAATCAGACTCGGGGTTTGAAACATGGAAGGGCAATTGTGGTTTCTACATGTGCTGCAGTTGCATCAATAGTGACTGGTGTGTTTGCAGGAATGCTTGCTTTGGGGGAAAGATTGCCTTCAGCGCCAGCTGCTCGATTCGCACTTCTGCTAGGATGGTATGCAGAACTCGTATATTATATTTGTAGTTCATACGAAGCCAGCTTCTCAAAATCTAGGTTGCTACTCTGCCACGTAGTTGTTAAATCATTTAACTCGGCATCTGTCCATTCATGTTTCTAAGTAGTCCCTATTGATATACAGTGCTTTAAAAGTAAAAGAGGCCAATAAGGTTGATACTAGTTCATGTTTGACAGTTAGCATCATTTGATTTGTAGATCTACTTTGGAATAGACTGCGCATGTCCTACTAATGAAACTCTTGACATGCATAATCCGAACTTGGCTATAATTAGTCTTCTTAACTATTTTATGCGATCAGTGCAGTAATTCAACTTCATGGGGTCAGAAGATTTAGTTCATGCTATTGACTTTGGGATCCTGTACTTGGTTCATTCATTTGAAACAAAATCTAGAAAAAAGAGTGCTTGGGCATCGAAGTTGTGATTTATAATTTTGTTTTCATGAAATATCCTATCAAGAAAATTCTTCTATTGCAGGGTACTTATCATGATAGGGGTGATTCTTCTTGTGAGTTCAACCCGTCTACTGCGACACCTTCCTCGGCCACTGAAAAGCTTTCTAAAAGGTGGTGCCAATCAAAGTTTCAATCTGAGCAGATCTGCGTCAATCCGTGTTAAAGAACCAAATCCTAGTGCAGTAATTCAGGCTGCTACGTTGCATCACCTGATATCCTCTTCAGCTAAGGAGAAGGCTTGAGGAGAGATGGTTTTCATTGATGGTTGCTGCTGGTTAGCACATAGCTAGAGAGCTAAATGGTTTTGTAGTTAGTCAGTGGTTTGACACAAGCTCTTGCTCCGCATAATCGCCAAGCCCATTTCGGTCAGGCATTGATCTTGTTGAGGCCTTTAGATTATCTGCTTGATTGCGAATACGGAAGTTTCTTGTATCATTCCTGCTGGATGTACTTTACAACAGACTTATGATGTTTTTCCCTGGTGGATGTAGCTTACAACAGACTTGTGATTGTTTTTCTTCCGTTTTACACATTGCAAAGCAAACGGAGTCATATATTTGAAACACTTTGATAATTTTGCATCCATTTTGAGCCAACAATTACTCTAACAATTTAAATGTTTCAATGTTGTCACTTTATTTAAGTGATTAAAAAAAAAAAAGAAGAGCAGTGTTTAATCTTTTTAAGTAAAATAAATGTGTGTGAGTTAAAATTATCATGAAAATGTTGAAATTGATAAATCCTGTGAGGACTTCAAATGGCCAAGGTGAACAGATAGAAAGATAAAAGACCCTTTGTTTGATTTTAAGTCCATTCAAAGTCTTTGACGGAGTACCATTAACCATACCAGTCTATGAAGTTGATAAATGCAAGTTTGCATGCATTCAGCAAAGATTTCGGGGAAATCATCTGGAGACAGTGGCTCGTGAATCAAAAGCTTTAGAAAGAAACGACTCCTAATAGAAGACTCAGCTCTTGAAATGATATAATATTGTCTGCAATTTATCTCAGTTATAAATACAAGGACTGAAGCTTTTTAAGAGCCTTCTTCACCTCTCTGAGCGTTCTCCTACTTTTGAAGAACTCTAAGATTGTTTCAATCACTAATTCCACAATTAAGCTCCATACTCTTTGAAAAAAAAAGGGCATCGAATCCATTGGCCCTAGATACTAATTTGGACTCTAAGATGAATTGAGCTTCCGTAATTTCCTCGGGACTAAAAGGCCTTATGAGGCTAGCTTTCAACTCCTACCTTATAAAATAATCTAAAATGATTTCAATCCTACAGCAGTAGAGCTGCCAACTAAATTCTATCCAATTAAATTCTTATAGAAGTTAAGAGCACTCTCTAATCCTGGCTTTGTCCTTATATAGTTGCCGCTCCTTATCAATTTATTTGTTCATATTTCTTCGTGCCAAAATTGTGTTGAACAAAAATTTGGTATTGTTGTCCCCCTCACAGAGCCAATACACTCTAGCTTTCTACCTAAAGAGCGAATTATCAAATTCAAGCATTTGGCTATAGTCATTAAGAATTATGAATTCTAGAACTCTTGATCCCTGATTTAGTGGTGTGAATGGTTTGAGATCACAAATCATCGAGGTCCCTAAAATTTCAAACTTCCTTATAGCTACACGCTTTTATTTTAGTTTCCAAAAGTTGTAGGAGTATAGGTTTCCTCTCTAGGATTTTTTTTTCCACATCTTGTTATTTAAGAGGGTTATTGAGCCCTTTAACAATCCAATCCAAAAAAGATATATAAGTTGAAGTTTGAAAACTTCCAAGCTTGGTTTTACCAACCTTTTCACAAACTCTTCTTCTTAAAGGAGGGGCTGCCACAATAGTGAACTCATCTTCAAGAGGATCCCCTTCTTGCTCAACATCCTATTTCTAATTAGGAGATGGTACTTTTTCCTTTAGTTCTAACCTTCAACTCCTTATTGTACTAGTGAGCTTTATCTGTAACTAAACTATGATCTAGAACTTTAAGACTTTTCTCCTGAATGGGAGCTGAGATCCCATTAAAGACCAAATCTCCTTCCTATATAATCAACACCTTAGGATTATCCTAACTAAGGTTTGGAGTGATTCTCTCTATCTCAATAGGGTGTTTGTTCTCCTCAGTATCCATTAGCTCCTAATATAAACCTATAACAAATAATTTACTAGTAAGACTCCAACATTTAATATAATTGGAACATATGACAAAATAATTTCAAAATTTTTGAATTCCCCATCCTTATCTAACTTCATAATTGATAAGATCTCTCGGAAATCATCATTTCTATTTCTTTAATACAAATCCTATCATAACCTAGTCTATCAAACTTGGATGTTTGACAGTCCAAGTATAAAGGCTTGCCCAAATAACTGGCTAAATAAATTAGACCCTTAATTGCCCAATATTCCACTAGTACATAATAGAAATTGACCTACAAAAGAAGTTCTTCTACTTTACCTCTTTCTAACTCTATTCCTAGGTGTCACTTACGTGTAAACATAGGCTGATCACAAATGTGCAATGGCCCTTGCTCAATAATTGAAACTAGGTCAATATCCATCGAAAATTTGAAGATGAATGCTTCATCCTTTATAAGAAGAGTTTTATCTAATTGTTGTACGATCCATTTATGCAGGGGTGGGTGGAGGGTGGAGGGACAATGATTCCATCAACTGGAGAGTTCTTGAAATGGGTGAGTTTGTTCTAATGGGTTTTTGAAGCCATAAACTTGCTCTAAGTTTTAATTGTGCTATTATGACTTTTCTCTACTTCTCACCTTGATAAAGGGCGATTCTCCTTAACCTGATTAGGAGATTCATGGATATGTTCTTTATTAATAGGCACAGAGCATTCCTTCTACACTGAGCTAGAAAGAGTAAGAAATTCTTCTTCATTGAAGCATGAAGCATCAAAAGGGCTATTAGATAAGCCTCTTAATGTTGAAGCATTAGCTTTAATTGAGTTTTGATGGACAAGGAATTTCCCCATTAGGCAAAGCCTCTTAGTAGGAGAATACAGGAGTTCACCCACATGAAGAATCTTATCAAAAATAGAAAATCAATGGAAATAAATAGGGCAGTAATGTAATTATGTTAAAGAGAAGCCATAGTATATCTCACTATTCTTAGTGTGCCTATATGCACAAAGAAACCAAGATTTGTTGACTATATCCCCTTGATTGAATAAGTAGAATTAACTCTTAGTAGAATAGATACTTGTTTAGTGCTAGTAGATTGCAACTAATTGTTTCTATTATGAGAAATGTCCGTATACACTAGAGTTTCACATCTTTTGCTTCCCTTAATGTTAATAAAGGAGATTGAAAAGATCTTCAAAAATTACTTATAGTCAGGGAATGTTAAGAGTTTTAAAGGGGTGAAGATTAAGTGGAAAAACCTATCCTAAGTAAGAAGGGGGTTTAGGCTTAGCATTTATACAAGTTACAAACTCAAATTTACTAGCAAAAAAGATCTGGAAGTTGTTTAATGACAAAGAAGTAATATGGTCTAAATGGTGCATGGATATTGCCTACATATGACTAGTTTTTGGAAGCTAAGGATCAGTACAGAACATTTATAAAGCTTGCGAAAAAGGCTAAGACTAAAGTATTAACTTAACTCTTTTAAAAGTATGAGAGAATGGAATGCAACCTTAGTTCTGGTTCCATAATTGGTGCAACCTAGGACTGTACCTTTAATTAATGAATTTTATACACTTAGAATGAGGATAGCTTAATATGATATGGTCAATAACTTGATATCTGAAAGGAAATAGTGCTGTAATTTTAGAGACTTTGCTTGTGTTGTTGAAAATGTACCTACATATCAATGAATTATATTGAAGATGATAAGGTCATTTGGTTCAAGGACTCCATACATATGTTTGTAATAAATCATGATTTAAATTGTCTAGACCTTACTCTCAAAAAGTCCACCGGTATGATCTAATATGGTCTAAATCACTGATCCCCAAAGTCTTATTCATCAGCTGGCTTATAATTAAGCAAAGGTTAAAGATAAGAGATAGATGTTATAACATCCAAAACAGTTCATGTTTGGTATGCTAACTTTCACCTAAAACTAATGCACATCTTTTCTTTAAATATGTATATTCATAGGCTCTTTAGTCTAAAATCCAACAACTATTGCAACTTTATTAGAGAGAGAGGGAATGGCTAAATATGGTTAAATAGACTAGTAAGGCATTAAGGGGGATGACATGTTGGATCAAAAACAAAAGCATACTAGATTTGGCTAAACGGTAGATTTTAAAAAAAAATTCCTGAAATCAAAATGTAGCGGACGCATAATAACCAAATCAACATGTTTAATCCATACATGATACGGTATTAGAATAAATAGCATATGAAGAAGATCGAAATATTACTAACTCCTTTGCTATAGCTTTGACTCCTTGCTGTTGTATCCTCTCCACACTATTGTATCCTCTTCTCTTTGTTGTATAATCAACCAATTCAATTTACCACTTGTTCTCCTTGGACAACTTAGTTAACAAGATCATTTGGTGGGAAAGGAGAATAAATATTGTAGAGGTTTTCCTTAGTTGTTGAAAGAACTAAAATGAGACTCTTCTCATTACTAATTTTGGCAAAGGCAAAAGGAGAGGCCACTTTTGCACCACTTCATTCTTTTTCACAAAAATGAAGGAGAGAGCCATAAATGTAACATTCAAATTTGTTTAATATGGCTAGATGAAAATACAAAAAAAAAATGATACTCTCATTTTTAGTTGCAAGATGAAAGGAGAGAGAGAGAGGTGCATCCAATGCTTCACTTCATTTTTTAATCAAAAATAAAGAAGCAAATAAATGAGATACTCTTATTTGTTTAAGATGGTTATATGAAAAGACCAATAACATAAATGAGACCCTTTCATTTTCAGTTACGAGATGAAAGAAGGGAGAGAGTACATGAAATGCATCTCTTTCTTTTTTAATCAAATGGATGCTAAAAGGTTATATGCCATCATTAAAAGATAACCATTAAACCATTTAATGATAAGATCATTACTCCATTTAATGATGACACCATTAAACTATTTAATGATGATGAAGCATGATAAAAAGCCACATTAAATGTGTAGCTATCCATTTAGTCCATTTAGCTGAAATTTGCCCTCCTTTTATCTTTAATAACTTTGTTTCAATTCAATTAATCTAATTAATCAAATCAAACCAAAGTCCAACCCAATATTAAATATTCATTTGGGCTTCTAATTGAAAATTAATTAGTGTAAGCCCAATATTTAATCATACGCTTTAAAACCTAATTTAATTAACTCTTAATTAAATTGTTCCGGTCTTATTATTCCGAATCTAATTCGGTCCTTTCTTAATAATAATTAAATTAGTCTAAGATATTTTTTCTTTGCATATTTACATCTAAAAATCAAACATCTGTTATTAAATTAATTCTTGTAATTGTTCTTCAAGTTAGTGAAGGCCTTTAGATAGTGATTTTTTAGGGAAGCAAAAATATTAAATTGTGGTTAAATTTTTGGTTATGGTTTTTGAAAATAAATATTTTGATTAGGTTTAACTAAACTCGTGATTCAATTTTAGTAATTTAGGAAATAGGGAATTCAAGTATTTATATATATTTTTATAGTTTGGTCATTTAAATAAAGTGATAAAATTTGTACAATTATAATAAGAAAAAAAATCTATTTTGTTCTTCAAACTTTGACCTTAGGTGCACTTAAGTCCTTCAATTAAAATTTTGCTAAAATGCTTATTTAAATCTTATTTTTATCACAAACTAAGAAGTGATTAACACGTACTAATTTCTTAATACGTGCTAAGTTTCAATGTTGTTTGTTGGTTACATTATGTTGATGTTCTTCCTCTTTCTTTTTTTAACTAAAATAAGAGAACGTAAAATGTCCTTCGATTATATATAAATGACAGAAAACATAAAAACAACTTAAATTGTTTAATCCTAAATTTGATAGAGAAATGTTGCATATTTAGAATAAGAAAACATAAAAAAGAAGTGACCTCCATCTTACGAAATTGGGATTAATCAAGAAAGATCAAGAAGGGAGCATTGGAGAGTTCCAACTGTTCCAGCATTTTCTAGACTACCCTAACTCAAGTTCTTTCTTCTTCCTTTATTTTTTTTCTTTAAGCTTGATGTATGAACTGAGATTGAAGATGCTATACACTTTTTTATGTTTTAATTTCGGATTAGGATTTGTTCTTGACTTATTTTGTGATTTGATAATGTTTTGTTTCAATACAATCTTATAGTGTTGTGATATTTGTGGTAGCTCATACTTCGACCATAACTCGAGGGAGTGATTCGAAAGTAATCCAATTTGGTTGGCTAATAAGAGTTAACTAATTAATAAATCATGCAAATATCAAATTCATAATCATGCGAAGAGAGATCTTGTGTGAAAACTCGATTATTTGATAGATTGCTTAAGAATTGGTTGAAAATGTTAGATTATTTTTATGAATCGAGAGATTGCAAATCTAAAATTTTGTAATCACTTGGGGATAATTAATTAGATTTAAATGATTAGGTCTTGAGAGAGAATAATCAAACCCTTCAAAAATCTAGGTCGACACCCTATTGAATCAAAAATGGTTAAGGGAGCAAAATAACAATAGAATGAATCCTAGACTTTCATACTTGCTTATCCTTGTTTTATTGTGGCAGCTAGTGGTTAAGTGCTTAATTTTATTTAATTTCTTATTATTCACTTTCATTAAAATCATATTTTTAAACCTTAGACAAAGTTAGTATCACTTGGTTTTAGCTATTTCCTCATGGGATCGATACCTTTAATACTACAAACTTACGATCTATATACTTGTGGATATTGAGGGTTTTATTATAGGTAAAACTTGCTCAATAAGTTTTTAGCACCGTTGTCGAGGATTTTACATTGGCTTTTCGTATGTGTGAAGTTCGCATACCATATTATTAGTTTTTGTGATTAGATTGACATGGTGTGAGCACCTGTGAATTGTGTGAATGTGTCAATAGCAATAACTTAATGGAAGTAGTTTAGCTTTGAACATAGTCATTAAATTTGTAATTCACATTGGCTTGTTTTTTATGTTTTAAGTATCTTTGGTTAAATATACATATTAATTATGATATGACGTCAGTTTCATTCACCTTTGGAAATTTGTTATATACATTTATAATTATAAGTCAATTGAATGAGTTAACATCATTAGTAATCTTTCATAAGGATGATTGGCTAAAGAAATGAGGTAGGCCATATAAAATTGAAAAATAATTTATGTGTCTTAAATAAATAACTATTTCGATGGCCTTTTTGAAACAAATATGGGGTTATGAATAAAGCTAGGAGCTAGTTAAGAATGTGATATATCTAAGTAATTAGGGGCATTCACGACAAAACGTTTGTCATCACGTCAAAAGGATAGAATGACATTCTAACCAAGCCAATTAATAAAACGTAGCCTAGTTAAGTAACCAGGGGACATTTATAACAAGGTGCTTGTTTTTACATCAAAAGACTAGGTTAATGTTAAAGTAAATTAAAAAGTGGTGTTTCATGAAGGGATACTTACTGATAGTTGTAATTTAGGTTGATTACTAATTATCAATGTATGTATACAAGCGCTTTAGGTGAATGAATATGATGTTAATTTTTTGATTAATATGTATATTCAATCAAAAATGCTTAGCCATGATAGGCATAGGTTAGTATTTTCGCACAACTTGAATGATTGATGTTTCTGGTTAAATTGATTCCATAAAGTTAGATGCCATTGTCTCATTATTGCATATTACATGATTTCATATGTTTACATTTGGTTTTTTGAGTTTGTGTTTTATTTTTTCTTGAGGACAAGCAAAGGTTCAAGCGTGGGGATGTTGATAGGTGTATATTATACTATCTTTTGTTAGATGTTTAAGTGTGTTTTTAAGTGTTTAGTAGATGATTATTATGTGTATAGGCTTATAATTATGTTATTAATAATGTTTATATGTATTTTAAGTGTTTGTTTGGTTTGGAGCAAGAATTTGTTCTTAATTTCAAATTTCATGAGGTGTTTGATTTGTTTGTTAGTGATGTAATCCAAGAAATTGAAGAATGAAGAAGATGGAGGCTGAACGAAGTAGTGCATGATTGTGACTTGCATGTCATGATTGTCACAAAGGGTGCAGACAACAATTCTAACAAATTTTAGCTTTTCTAGCACGCGAGTCTTTTGTAATTTTGACGTTTTGGGACTAGTTTTGGAACCAAATTAAGTGGGTAAGCCCTAAAAGCATCAATAACTATTTAAGAACAAGAAAACATAAAAAGGAGGAGCCCCCATCTTACCAAATTAGGATTAATCAAAGAATATCAAAAAGGGAGCATTGTAGAGTTCCAACTGTTCTAACAATTCCAAATCAATCTAACTCAAGTTAATTCTTCTTTCCTTTGTTTATTTTCTTTATGTTTGATGTATAAACTAGGTTTGAAGATGCTATACATGTTTATGATGTTCTAATTTTCATATTATGATTTTTCCTTGAGTTATTTTATGACATGATTATTATTGATATCAATACAATGTTATTGGGTTGTAGTATTTGGGTATGCTAATAGTTTGACAATAAATCAAGAGAGTGTGTCAAAAGTAATCAGATTAGGTTGGTAACGAGATTTAGCAACCTAATAAGTCATGTAAATATCATGTTGATAATCATACGAAGAGAGAGAGAGAGATCTTGTGAAAACTCAATTATTCGATATATCACTTAAGAGCTAGTTGAAAATATTAGGCTACTTTCCGTGAATTGAGAGATTGCAAAATCTGGAATTTCATAATCAATTAGTGTTAATTAATTAGGTTCAAATGACTAAGTCTTAAGAGAGAATAATCAAAACCTTCAGAAATCTAGAATCGACACCTAATTGAATCAATAGTGGTTAAGGCAGCAAAGTAACGATAGAATGAAAACTAGGCTTTCATACTTGGTCATCCTTGTTTTATTGTGGGAACTCAATTGTTAAGTGCTCAATTTTATTTGATTGTTTTAATTTTTGATATTTTATTTTCATTGAAATCATATTTCGTAATCTTAGACAAAGTTAGGTTCATTTAGTTTTAGTTATTTCCTGATAAGATCGACACTTTTAATACCACAAGTTATGATCATTATACTTGTAGATATTGAGGGTTTTATATTAGGTAAAACTTGTTCAACACTTACTGTTTACATTAAGGACAATATACAACTTTAGTTATAGGGAAGAGGTTAACGATTTTAGTGATTTTCTTAAGCTTATTATAATCTTAGTTTTAAATTTACGAACTTATATCTTGACTTAATTGAAATATGTCCATCAATACTTTACTTCATTATTGAATATTTATTTTAATTAATATGTAAAAGGATGATAGATAGAATAAAATTTGTTTTATAAGTCATATCTTTAATAATCATTGAAATAATCAAGTTTAATGAAATTGCATATTATTTACAAACACAAACCTTTCTTTTTTGTGAGTTTTTGAGCCTAAGAGCAAATTTTTTGAAAAATTTTAAACTCTTTTGTTTCTTTCATTTGTGTTGAATAATTTTAGAAGTTGCTTTTATTATACATATTGAGACCATCGTTGTTAAATTAGAAGCATTGAAATGATGAAGACACTTAGATTCAACTATTTGTTTAAGCCTATTTTATTGATAATTACCTTACCTTAATTTATCCTTTAGGAATAACCAAGTTGAGCCCTAGCTTTGTTCATTGTCTATAATCCCAATTATTAACCTTTAACTTATTTTTCTTTGAAGCCTTTCTATCATTTTGACCCTTGAAGGTTATTTCCATTATTTGCTTGTTTGAAACTTAAAATTTTGAAAGGTTCAATATTTCTTTAATACTGGTACATGATGAATGCTAGAAATTATTTTCATTAAAAAAAGAGCATAGAAAAGTAAAGAAGAAAAAATATATAGTACCGTTGGTTTTTTAATAAATGGACCTGTGTATATAGTGTAACAAGTTTCTTATAATATTTTTAAAATTTCCTCTAAATAAAGAGCTATGCTTCGTGATTACTATTTCTGCACGTAGAGCTATGCTCCATGATTATTGTTCCTGAATGAGCCCTATCGGCTAATATCTATATCTGAAAGGCACTAGGTCATAACACTGTAAAAATGAATGTGAGTCTCATGCATATAACATTTATATATAATCGGAATTCACTGAATGATTTACAAAGCTATAATGAAATGATTAATTATATGAACTGTGCAATTTTATGATGATTGTATTTGTTACATGAGTGAACCATCGAGGATGGTTACTCTACTGAGTTCACAAAAGTCATCAAAATTGCAATGCGGCTTTTCAGGGTTTAGTAAAGGACTCCAATGAGGCACCAAGTAAAAGTTCCAGGTCGGGATCAGTGTGCGTCTGTATATGTATTTCGTTATGTTGTATTGAAAAGTGTAGTCTTAAGTGTTATTCAATGTGTATAAAAATGATTTAGAAATGTAATGTTATTGTGACTACAAGTACTTCGTTTTTGTGATATGCCCAAGTGTCTACTGAAACTCTAATGAGTTAAGTAATGGTTGTAATTCTTGTGGCTGAAAATGTTTATAAATAAATTAGGCCAAAATGGATCATTAATTTTCCGCATTGTATACATTGTATCAAACAATTTGCAATGATTTTCGACCGTTTACTGTTCTAAATGCCACCCTTGTGGGATTCACACTTGGACATCACTCAGGATTTCTAATACAGGTCTTGCGAGAGTGGGGTGTTACAATCTTCGTCCTACGAAAATACTTAAGTATACACTTAACTGTAGTCTAATGCTCCATTCCTATATTGGACTGAAATCCGCTTACTAGTCCTATTATGTAACAGATATCTGGTATAGTGCAAAGCATTGCATATATTAAACTTCCAACTACTGAAGCATATAGAATGTTATGCATATGTTCAACCTCCTATCGGGTTTTAGGTGTTTGCTCCTTTGAAAGTTTGATTCCATATCTAATAGGTGTGAAACCTCTCTTACAATCATACGTGGCAAACTTATTAAGCATGTTCTCAATGTAGGTTAACTAAGACAAAGCTATCAGTTTATTCTTACGATCCCTTATAAGTTTGATTCCTAGAATATAGTTAGCCTCTCCCAAATCCTTCAATGAAAACTGTTCATTCAACTATCCCTTAACCGTCGATAACATTCCCACATCGGTCTCAATGAGCAGAATATCATTAACACATAGGATTAGGAAAGTAACCTTGCCTTCTTGTATTTTTTTATAAACACAAGGCTCATCTAGGTTTTGTATGAATCCATAGGATTTGATAGACTTATCAAACCTAATATTCCAAGACTGAGATGCTTGTTTAAGTCTATAAATGAACCTTTACAACTTGCATACCTTATTCTTATTACCTGACTCAATGAAACCTTTTGGTTGGGCCATATAAATAATCTCCTCAAGAGCCCTATTAAGAAATGCGATCTTCACATCCATTTTTCATATTTCATAATCAAAATAGGCTACAATGGTGAAAAGAATTTTGATGGACTTAAGCATGGCAACCAGAGAAAAAGTCTTCTTATAGTCTATACCCTCTTTTTGAGTATAGCCCTTAGTTACCAATCTCTCTTTAAAGGTCTCTACCTTTCCATCTAATCCTCTTTTCCTTTTATAGATCCATTTACACCCTATGGCTTTTATTCCTAGTGGTAGATCTATAAGGATCCAAACTTCATTAGCGTACATGGAATCTATTTCCGATTCCATCGCCTTGAGTCATTTTTCTGCATCAACATCATTAATAGCCTGTGTATATATAATGGGATCCATTTCTTATTAGTCTAAGATGGCAATTAAGCCTTCTCCTAGGCCTAGATACCTATCTGGCTATCTCACAACCTTCCCACTATGTCTAGGCACTATTTGATGTTTAGGATGCCCTTTTGATTCAACTCTTGAATCCATTTCGACATCTTGTTCTGTCATATCCAAATCAACTCTTGACTTGGATGAAATAGCTAACTCCTTTAGCACTATTTCACTTCTTCCTTTGTGATTTCTCACAAACTCTTCCTCTAGGAAGATTACATTTGTCGACACAAATACCTTCCTGTGGTTCCATCTTTATGGATTTAGGCTTTAGAACATGGGCCGCGTAGCCCGAAGTCCTTAAAGGCCGCAAATAATGCACTCGGCCAATTCACAACTCCCTAGGTGTTTTAGTAACCGATTTGGATGGAGCAAAGTTAAGAAGATATGTTGTTGTTTGTATGACATATCCCCATAATGATTCTAGAAGGCTAGCATAGGACATCATTGATCTTACCATTTCCAATAGGGTCCTATTTCTCCTCTCAACTACACCATTCTGTTGAGCTGTTCGAGGAGCTGACAATTTGGAAACAATTCTATTCTCAATTAAATATTGATGGAACTCTCTAAATAAGTACTCACCACCTCGATCCGATCCAAGTTGTTTTAATGGCTTGCCTAGCTACTTCTCAGCTTCAGCTTTGAATTCTTTGAACTTTCCAAAGGATTCACTCTTTTTATGCATCAAATACAAATATCCATGTCTAGAGTAATCATCTATAAAAGTTATGAAATATTCATAACCTCCTCTAGCTTATACGTTCACGGGCACACACAAATCAGTACATACCAGGTCCAATGTGGATTTATATATGTTTCCTTTGGAAGGAAATGAGGCCTTAGTCATTTTTCCTTCAATACAAGATTTACAGGTAGGTAACAGATCATTATCTAAGCCCATAAGGATCCCATCATTTACTAACCTTTCAAGTCTTTTTTGATTGATATGACCCATTCTTAAGTGCCACAGATATTTGAATTAATTCTAGAGACATTGGAATGTCTTGGTTTTATCAATTCTGTGGTGTTTAGTGAGCCTATCATAGGTTCTATAAAGAACAACCCCTGTTTAATTATCACATCATAAATAAAATCCTTATTCTCATATATTGAAACAACATTTTAAAAATATAAGGAATAACTAGATTTTATTAAACAAAAAACAGAAAGTGTGTTCCTTACAATCATTGACATGTAATAAACATCCTCCAAATATAACCTATGACCACTAGGAAAGTCCAAGATAGCTACTCCCACTGATTCTGCTGAAACATAGGATCCATCTGCTATCTTGACTTCAAACTGGCCTTTAGGTAATCTTTTCCTTTGCTGGGACCCCTGCAAAGAATTGCAAACATGGTTAGTGGCTCCTGAATCTAATATCTAAGAATTAGATAAATCTGCCACATTTCTAGTTCCTAACAAACTTAGGAAACCCATACCTTGTTTGCTTTTGAGGGAC
>JANSVA010000008.1:44572332-44590208 GCA_025504915.1 Erythroxylum reticulatum | reverse complement strand
ATAAATATTATGTAGATTCAATATCTTCACATGTAGAAAACTCCTCGGACATTCATTGTCCAGAATCAGTACAATCACATTCATATCTCATCCATAATCACACAATTTATAATATAAACAAACAAACAATAAAGTAAGACCATCTAGGTCTACTTACAGTACACTCCAGATTAGCATTTGCTTCCAAATTCTGGAAACGTCTGAATGCGGACGTTTATCCTGAACATCCAAATTATGCAATACATATGTTGCACACATATTAGTAATTGCACAATTATAAAGATTCCTTTATGCACATATGTGTCTATGTAATGTGTACAATGCATGCTCAATGACAATCCTGGGTATATTATCAAATTTCACATCTTTTCCAAAGTCTCATTTTATAACTCAATTACTTGTCATTTCATTGTTAGCATGATTTTCTCTTATTATCAAATTCTCATGCACTTTAACTTGATACACTTTACTCCTCTTCTTTGAATCACAACCACAATCATGTGAATATCATTATTCCCAAACAAACTCATACCTTTGATACTTTAATATCAAAAATTCATTCACTAGTGTTACTCTAACATTATATAATCATACAATATCCAAACTCTCATTCTTTCCAAACTCTTATTATTTCCTATAAATTCTCCAAATTCTAGACCTTCGGGTCTATTTTCCATGACCAAACATACAATGTGAATGAAGTGATTTGACAATACTCTCTTCTATAAAATTGTTTCCCCTTGTCTTAAGTTTCTAATGACACCAAAATCATTCAAATTGGTTTAGTGTTTCGAAAGATATTCTTCAAATAATTTGGACTATTCTCATTCTGAAACAATACACTGTACTCAACTTCCATCCAGAAATTGAAAGTCTTAGAAACTGAATCGAAATTCAATGTCTTTAGATAATTTGTATCACTATGTTGCTATTTTATTTCAAATCCAAATTTATCTCATTTGGATGACTATAGAGCAAGATATTGTTAAAATACCAAAACTTGCTCAATGAAATCTTCCTAGTTATCATATTCCAGCACAGCCAACCTTTTCAACTTAAATCTAATAACCCCACTAATAAATTAAGTCACAGTCATGCAACATAAACTCATAGCTATGCAAGAGTCATGGGGGTTTAATAAAAACTCACGCCTGTGCAAGCCAACGAAAATAAGTCATGGGGGTGAAACAAAAACTCATGCCTGTGAAAACTCATTTAAACTTATCCAACATTTTTGGCTCAATCTCTCCCAATTGATTTCATATGGCTAAGATGTTTGGTGGAGATGTAGATTAGTATGTTACGAGTCCAGTGGTTCAAGTCTCATTTCATTTGGAGGTCGGGAGAAGGTGATATAGCCAAAAGATTGAAGGACGTTGCATCAACCTCCAACCTTAGAAGTCGCGATCATACATAAGCATAATCGCGGGTTGGCTATCAAATTACAAATTCTCCATCATGCTAGTGTTCAGCCTTTAAAGGAAAGTCACGATTGTGCTGAAGCACCATCGCGCTTTCCTATCTTCTCTTCCAAAAATGCTCCGAACCTCTACACTTTTTCTTCTCCTTTCTTTTGTTAAATTCTTACTTTTCTTCCTCATCTCAACCCATTTTCTACTCTTATTTCAGCTCAACACACTCTTAAATAGATTAAAAACAATAATTAAACCCAAATATCCAAACCAAAAAATCACTCACGCAACTTTTCATTTTTTTGCATTTTATTCAACTTTTTCTCCACTTTCTCTCCATATAACATTTCTAATTTGATTCTACTTTCATTTTCGACTTCCATTCAACTAAAATCATTCACAAACAAAATCCAAAATCCATGCTTAAACAAAATCATCAAGAATAGAAGAAAAGTCATTCACATATTTCACTATTCTCTACACTTTCTTCACTGTCATTTTCCTATATTTTCATTTTTTGCATTCTCTTAAATTTCTTCCTCTAACTATCATTTAAACAATCTTTCTCATCTTATACCATCATCTCACAACTATTCTTCAGCTCTAAATTCATTCTTTTAGTCATCTCTAACAACACTCACGTATTCACGTATATGCATACATTCATAGAACAAGCGAGATTACGCAAAAACATCTAAACCCGCATATCATTCATGTATCTTCTTCATGTTCTGCATTTTCCATTTTTCTGCTACACTCATTTATCTCTATCAACATTTTCATTTAATCATAACTCTACATTTATTTTCGGTTCAGCTCATCTTTAAAACTGCTAAGATATTCATATATATATAATTTATGTACTCTTCTCGTGCATATTTTCATTGATCTTTCTAACTCAGAAATCATTTCGACACCATCTCATAACATTTTTATCAGCAAATATGTAAAATCAACATATGCTATATACTCTGGCTTTTCACTCACGTTTCATCATGTGAACATTTTCATTTCATAACGTCAATGGCTAACTAATATGATACATGTTTCATCTTATATCATAATGAAAAACCATAAAATACTTACTTGTCTAAAGCTTTAAAATCTTCAAATTCATATGAACCCTAACTTTCCAATAGCACCAGATCATCCACATTCCAAGGTTGTAAGGTTAGGTTTCTTATGGAAAAAGGAAGAGACGACAAAATGGAAGTAGCAACGAATAGAGAAAAGTAAGATTTAACTTTTGTGAAGGTTTGATGAAAAACTCTGTGCAAAAGAAGAAGCTTTAAGAAGACATATATGAAGAAGATATTTTTAAGACAAGACAAACAATAACTGGATCTTTCAAGTTTAAAAGAACATGTGTTTAAGAATTGGCACTTGTCCAAATTCTAAGGCTTTAACTAGTTTCCTAACTAACTAATTCTTATTGAGCTAGTTCCTTAACTCTCATCCTTTCATTCCAATTACCTCCAAAGTTCAACGTCATCTTCCTATAAGTTTCTTCAATATCATTACACTCATTTCTATTTTCTCTTCATCAATTTACTTCCCAAGTGGCATTTTTCCTAGCACAATAATATCCAACATTTTCGGAAATTATTCCTAAAATTTACCAAAATTCAAAATTAACAAATAAACTCACTAATTAAATTTTCAGTACACATAAACCATAATTCTCAATAAAATCACCTTTCAAATATATATAACTCCCTTATACCCAATATGTCAATGAATACATGTAGAGTCAATTTAATGCATGTAAAAATTCAAATTCACGTGCGTGTATGCTAACAATATGCATGAGCATGAAACATGCAATTTTCTTAATCTCTCATTGATCTTACATGTACCGTATTTTTGGATTCTAGCTCTTAATATGAGAACGAGATATTATATAATGGGTCTCATATAAAGAATGAGTTGAAGAGAGTAAAGATATATTAGTAAAGATATGTTAATCAAGTTGGACTTAACTATAAAGTTTGTAATACTTTATGATTAAAATGAGATATTTAATAAACAAAAATCCATATGAAATATTAGATCTTATTTGGGTATAATTGATATTTAATTAAAATTATTTGTAATTTTAATTAAGTTCAATTGAAATGTTCAAAAATTTAATATAAATACAGTAAAACCTCTGTAAATTAATATTGTTGGGATCATGATATTTATTATGTTATAGAGATATTAATTAACCAATAAATTAATATTTATTAATTTGAAGAGATTTTTGTAATTGATTGAATCTGATGAATCTAAGCTATGAATAAATCTAAATCATATATTCATTGTACATAATATTAATGAAAACTAATAAATAATGTTCATTGCTTTTTAATAATTAAGTATTATTCATTGTATTTTTACTAAAAACATTCAATGTATGTACTTATGATGGAGATAGAAATACTTTATAAACAAGATAGAAAATTTCTTGAAACCACACCCAACAATGGCTCCTCATCTAAAAGGTGTCATGAAATCAACAATGACGGATCAAATACGTAAAGAATTATGTGAGTACAAGAGAGATCATTCGACATGCACTCAAAAAGATTTGCAGTTGTGACTTGAAGAAAAGTTTCATTTGAAAGTTAGTCAAGGTACAATCTCAAACACATTCAAACCATCGGCTGAGTATCTTTTGGCCAATCTAGAAAAAGGAAGGGATATCAAGCGGCACAAACCAAAAAATTTTCTAGATATGGAGAAGGTTGTTTATGAGTGGTTTCTCCAGTACCAAGATCGTGTGAATATGACCGGAGAGCTAATTTTGGAGAAGGCAAGAGATATAATGAAATTTCTACACCCTCAACAAGATTCTAAGAACAAATTTTCTCAAGGTTTGCTTGAGAAATTCAAGCTACGACACGATATCAAGTCATTTCGTCATTTCGGAGAGAGTGGTTCGATTGATATACAGGACATGGAGAAGCAATTGGAGTCTATAAGGGAAAAAATAGATAAGTTCCCAATGAAAGATGTTTTTAATATGGATGAAACTAGTTTTTTTTATAGGTTACAAGTTGATCATTCTCTTGCTACGAAGCAACTTGAAGGAAGAAAACAAGACAAAGAAAGGCTAACAGTTGTTATTTGTTGCAACGAGAATGGCTCTGAAAAAATCCCTTTGTAGATTATTAGAAAATATGCAAAGTCACGTTGCTTCAAGAATGTCAACATGAATAGCTTGAATTGTCACTACCGTGCCAACAAAAGAGCTTCGATGACAAGTGTGTTTTTTTATGAATATATCCCTTTGTTTGATAAAAAATTGCATGGTAGAAGAATTTTGTTTGTGGTAGATAATTGTCCAGCACATCCAAGAAATATTGAAAGGTTACATAATGTTGAGTTGTTCTTCTTGTCACCCAACATGACATCAAAAGTTCAACCTTGTGATGATAGAATAATAAAAACTTTCAAGATACAATATCGTAGGAGATTTTACTGTAGTATTTTAGAAGACTATAAGTTGGGACAATCTGATCTAGGTAAGATTAATGTTTTGGATGCTATCAATCTTGCAGTCTCGGTTTGGACAGTTGATATTCAGTAAGAGACAATAGCAAATTGTCTTCGACATTGCAAAATTCGTTCAGGGGATGAAGTCTCAAGGAATTTAGACGAATCCACTTGTAAAAACGACATTCATAAACTTAAGCTCATGATTAATGATCTCAGCTATCGCAATAAAATGGATGTCAATAGCTTATTAGATTACCCGGGTGAAAATGATACATGTTTAGAAGTCCAGAGCTTAGAAGAAATTGTGGCTACTATCCTTGAAAATAATGTTGATGATGATGAAGACGATACAGTGCTTTTGGAATCAGTTACGCGTAAGGAAGCACTTGTTGCATCTAGAATTCTTCACAATTTTTTGATGTAGTTCGAGAACACAACATTAGAAATTTTGGATGCAATAAGAAAAGTTAGAGATGAGCTCCAACTAGACTTAAATTTTAAGAAAAAAACAAACAACACTAGAATCGTATTTCACTAAATTGTCTTAGTTATATTTGTGTAAGTTTATATAATTATTAATTTATGATATTAATGCGACCCTATATTTACATAGGGGTATTTTGAAAATATATTAACTTATTATCTTATCAAAATTTGTTAAATTTTCAACTGGCCTAAGTCGGGATTGGAGAAAAATATTATCTTAGAGAGTTTATTAATTTACCGAGTATTAATTTAAAGAGGTTCTATTATATGCTTAAGCTCTAATAAAGCCAATACTTCTTGCTGAACCCTCCCTGTAAGAGTGACAAAGTTCTTTCATCTTATTATGTGGATACTGTTAGAGGTCAGACACTTGTGTAACTATGATGGTTGAAATGGATAGATTTTGAGATTAGTTTAAGGGATATAACAAGAATATGATAAAGTTTAGAAATAAGGTATGAATTAAGATTTATGTTTTATTATGATTTAATTGTTAATCATTTTACAAAATTAAAGTAATCCTAATTTTTAGAAAATCAAAATACAAAAGGTTTTGTAATTATTTTGTTGTAGTTAGAATCGATTCCCATCTCGATTTCCTAATAAAGTATTCAAAAACAAGTTTAGTTCAATATCATTTGAAAAATCAAACTAAAAGGTTATCCGATTCGTTTGTAAATAAGTTAGGCACCAAGCCTGAGGTTTAATTCAACGCTAATAGCTGCTCTAATGATTTACTCGAATAGCTCAATTTTAGTGGAGGATATGAAAATTATAAGGAGCGTGATAGTGCTTATTAGTAATTTACCCCAATCGGTAATATCATTTAAGAGGCGAACACCATTTTATGTTGTTAGAAGAATGTTTGAGGCGTCAAATTGAAATTTTCAAATGTGAAAATGTTCTAAATAAGAAAATGTGGATAATATTAGTCAATAATTTGTTTCATTATGCATTGTCCACTCATTATATCTTTATCGTATTACACAAAATTTAAATCGAAAAAGGATTATTAGGGATCAATGGTAGTGAACCTTAATCAGATTTAAATATTACAAATCTCATCAAACATATTTAATAACTAGAGGAGTTTTAAAAGAATAACATGTTCTTTTATATGTTCAAATTTAAATGGATTATTACGAGGCAAAAATAACAAAATAAGATGTGGTAGGTAGGAACTTAATTTTGCATCCCCTCAATTCGCTGTTTCAGCTACACAATAGCTTCTATTGAACTCATATTCTATAGCTCCACTTTCAAACATCCAAGTTGTCCCCTACTCCACCACTACATTGTGGGACCACCTTGATCCTGTTCTAAAACCGTTTCCGATCTCTAAAGAAATTGATTGAACCCATCCTTTATCCTGTGCTACCAACCAATATGACAATATAACAGTGGCTCATTGACCATAAAATTAGAGAATTATTTGTGAACAGCAAGGAATTTTCCAATAAAATCTGAATCATTAACATTGACAATAGCACATTAGTCATGAACCCAATATGACCATCTGAAATATCCTTGTTCACAACTCGACTGAACATCAGGAATCAATTCAGAAGAAAAAAAGACATCACCAATATTTCATTGAGCATTCTGTTGTGATGGATAATCGCCAAGTTGCTTCATATTCCAGCTTTCATGAGGAGCAACATGTTGATGGCAAGGAGTATATTGCTGCAAAAGTTCCACACAAAAAGCTTAGATGTTAGTTCCATAATAAATTCATCAATCACAAGTAATGCACGTTCCCTTAAAGGAAAAAGAAAAAAGAAATTCATCCCGCTGTTTGAGCCTTGTCCAAAATCATCCAAAGGCGTCACACTGTTTTCTCGTCACCCCACAGGAACCCAAGTACGAAGGTGTGGATACCATATCATTTAAATTTAGCATATTTGCATTATTCATGCACGTCTCTTATCCCTCCATATAAATAAGAGTTATTTTAAAATATCCAGCTGATTTTAGGGATTTAATTGAATTTTCAAGAACTTTAGATGTCAAATTGTTTGTGGTAGAGTATTGAGGTTTATTTGAGCTTCGTACTTTTAACATTCTCACAAAACAGATAGTAGGCTGCCAATGAAAGTTTTGACATGGAACGTTCTTCTATTAAAGCGCCAATGGGTTTTCGTTTCAGAATCTGTTTCTAGTTCGTAACTTCATTAAACTAGCTGAGTGCAATCCCTTGGTAGAAAACAAGCCACCTTCGTTTGATCACCTCAAGAAGAACTTATGACCTTAAACAAGTCATTTCTTGAAAATTTAAGGGAAAGCAAACCACATTCAATTTCCTAGATGCAATCGGAATCAAGTCTTGCAGTTGCACATTCTTTTGCTTTTATTATCTTCCATTCTATGCCTAAGCATCATTTAATTGAGAAGCTTTAACAGTACCTCCATCTTGTCCAAAAGTTCTTTGGCTGTTGAAGCAGAGACAAGTATATGTCGAGCACCAGGTTTGATAAAACCTTCTTCTACGCCATTGTCAAACAATGCGAGCAAGTTATTATAATAACCATCAACATTCAATACACCAACCTGTAAAAAGTAACATCCAGTTACAACATCAACTGCTAGTATGCTTGACTAACGTGTTCAAGAACGACTGGCTACCGTTTTCTTGTGAATTCCTAGCTGGGACCACGTAATCATTTCCAGTAGCTCTTCCATTGTTCCATATCCACCTGACAGTCAATCAAACACTACCACTAGTAAGCAAGAAAGGAAGCCAAGCCAAAGAAAGGATCTCTTAAGAAACAAAACGTATATCCATTGATTCTTTAACAAGGAGAGATGCACTAATTGCCAACTTTCAATACCAGGAAGAGCAATAAACGCATCGGCTTCTCTGGCCATGGCAGCTTTGCGCTCATGCATATCTGAAACACTTCTAACTTCTCCAACAGTTTCACCAGATATCTGTCCATTCCTCCAAAAAAATATTTATGTATGAATGATTTGTTCCAATGTAATCATAACTCAACTATATAGCTACCCAAGCTACCCCTACTAGACAATCATATTGCTTTATGAACCAGATTTGGAAAAGCAATTACTGTAGAGTATGAGAATTCAACAGAAAAGGAAAATAATTGCAATTTCATAAATTGCAGCACTGAAAGCAAAATTTTCTAAACACGTGGATGCTGCGGACTGCAAACTTAAAAATGAATAAATCTCATACATGCGCTACCTTGTTAGTGGACTGCTGGTCCCAAGGATTGGGTAAGTGGAGAAAAAGCTCAAAGGAAGCAGCACATTATTATACTAATGCAAAATGATAGACTGTTTCATGGGTTAAGCAATAGGGTACCTCAAGAGGCATCAACGCTTTTGGGATGACCCTGCATTTGAAGAGAAATCATATATCAACAAAGTATTATATTCAACTGAGTGATGCACCTTGCTGGTATCAACAACTGCTCAA
Organism: Erythroxylum reticulatum; assembly: GCA_025504915.1. Taxonomy (NCBI): domain Eukaryota; kingdom Viridiplantae; phylum Streptophyta; class Magnoliopsida; order Malpighiales; family Erythroxylaceae; genus Erythroxylum; species Erythroxylum reticulatum. The sequence goes on along the minus strand of JANSVA010000008.1, from coordinate 44,581,394 downwards.
GCACAGAAGAACTTAGATTAACTTGTATATCAAAGCTAGCTCTTAGTTACCCAAGAACATGGCATCCTCCTTCATACACTTTCTGAGAAATCAAACCCATCAGTCCAACACTTCCTCCCCCGTAGACCAAGTCTATTTTCCTCTTTACCTACAATGATAAGCCATTGTCAACAAAAAGTCAATTTGAGCAAACTAAACACAGGGACAAGACCTCAAGAAGCAGTTCATTTCCTCGTATAGCTCAAATCCATCCCAACATCTAAAAGCGCAGTTCTAGAAAATTTACATCAGTGTTTTACGGTCATGAGCCATCAGAGGATACGAAGGTCATATTGGTTAGCAGCAATACAACGGAATTTGGTGCACCAAGTGTCACATCCAGAACTTTAACCACGTAGATAAGAATGAGACATAAAAGTTGACTTTCACGAGCAGTATCAGAAACGAAGTATGACTCCGTTATGGAGTTGAATTATTTACATCAAACACCGAATACACAACTCAGATAGGACATTAAAAATGGTCCAAGTTTTGGAAACAGAGGACGCAGCCCGTATGTGATAGCATAAAATGAAACAAAACAAACCAGTTCGTCGCCCAATTCAAGAGCAGCATCACTGAAGACTTGTCTTCGTCCAGAGTTACTCCCACAAAAAACGCAGACCTTCTTGAACTTGCTCTTTATATTGCCTTCTGCCATCCACAATCTCCGATAATCGCCCTTTAAACAATCTTTAAAATCCTCAATTCAATCTCAAACCTTTTGGGATGAACACAATATAGAGATATGTGAAGACAAATAATAAGAACAGACCAAAAGAAACCAAATACGCAAAGTTATTCAGATAACATTGCTTATGGTTACCAAAACAGGGGAAATCAACAACTAGAACAGCAAAGAAAAGGAAAAGAAGGGAAAAGAAATATGGGTTTGATTTTGAAACGAAGAATAATAAAAGCGAGACACATCGAAATCGAAGGGTCTACTTCTTATATGAACATATTATATACATGAGAAGCCCACAAGCTCCATCGGCTTTCTAATCCAACGTCCCCATGTCGGCCTTTATTAGTAGTTTTAAACAAATATTTTAATGATTACATGTAGATTTAAGGCGAGCTTCATACGGTCAAATGTAGAAATCCCATTGCAATTTTGTTGGTACGTAAATAACAGCTTTGAGGAAGTTTATAAGAGGAAGAGGATGAGACTTAACCTTTTCAACTTTAACCCACCAAAAACAAAATCCAATATTATGGTCTATACTTTAAGTTTAATTTAATCGTATTATGTTATAATAATTAATCAAAAAATAAAATTTTAATTATATAAAATAAAAAAATTGTCGTTAGTGACACAATTTGCATGAATCAGATTTTTATAATTTTATTTTATTTTAATTACGTGGGTACTGAATGGAACCAAGCTAGTCCACGGGAATGCTTTTAAGCCCAATAGTTGCTGACTCGCACTGTAGCTTTCCAATAAGCTATCTTCGTGTTGTAAGGTTGTAATATTTTATAGACTCCTACCCTGATAGAAGCTTTTAAAATATATCCCAAAGTTCACATCCATACATATTAGAATTTTTTAAAAGGAAATACAATATGATCAAACAATTTGAAGTCACACTAATCCCAAGTTGCAATAAATTAATAAGTTTGAGTTTGGTTTGAAATTTAGTTTCAAATTTAATCCTTTCTAAATTTTGAAAAATACATTTGAACTAAAGTTCGATTGCGTTCTAATTTATTATGAACTTGTGTAAAATGGAATTGCCAAAAGCAATAGGAGCACTGATAACAAAAGGATAAGGTTAGAGAGTGAAACTCCCTCCACTCTCTGGGACGGGGTTTGCTTCAACACGCTTAACTCTGGTGCTCCTTCCAATTTCCCAGAACTTCTTTTACTCATTGGTGTGTTAGTCCTTATTCGTATGTTTTCCTCAGATAGTCCATTCTGTTGTGTCCTGGGAAGCTCCAAAACTTCAAGGGCTTTCCTATTTTTTCCTAAATCTTTTCCTACCTCCTTTTGACTTTTTATCACTTTTAGAATGACTTTCAAAATCTTTAACTACTGTCACTAGCTTTCTGTTTTTCAACGCTTATGGTGTCTAGTTCCTCGAAAAGTGGCCAGTAGACTTCTAATGTTTTTATGTTTCATCCTTTCCTTCACGTTAATCCCCCAGGCCTATTTCTCCCTCTACGCCAGGTCCACCTTTGTCTCCATGCCCTTCGGCATGTGACCCAACTTATTCTATTAAACCCTTGCCAGCTCCCAACTCGAGATAAGTTGACATCTCCGCTTTCCTTTCCACTTTACACGCATCTACAACAAAATTCAACCCTGGTATGTTGTGGATGCTTTAATGCATCCTCGTAATTTCCCAACTCTTGTTGTGTTAAAATTCGACCGTGAACAAATTACGAGCACAACAGAAAATAAAAATTTTACAAAATAGATCTCGATAATTAAATAAATTTGAATAAAATATAAAACGATTTAGAAATTGTACCCTTTTCGTTTTCTCTTAAAAAAAAATTTGAAACTTTTTCTAATTGATCAATCACGAGCTGTTCAAGTGTCCAACCTCTGATGATATCTACAGAACAATTCTCAAACTAATTTGAGAGGAAGAAGACAAAAAATACTAGCTTCTAAAAAAATCTTCCCTTTTTTAAAATAGAAAAAATCATAAGAGTATTTTATTAAAATTAAATCTCTTTAATTATAATTAAATTCAAATTCAAATTCAAATTAATTTAATTTTAATAAAATCAAATATCTCATATTTGATCCCCAAAGTTTCTCAAACTTTATAATTAAGTCCAACTTAATTAAATTGATTTTTCTTTCACAAATTGATCTTTGATGTGTGACCTATTAGATTCTTAATAAATTGGCAACGATTATAAATTATAATTCTAATTCACAATTAGAATTGGATAAATTAAATTAATTAAATAATTCATAATCATAAATCATAATTGATGTCTAGTAATATGTCATGATTACCCAAATATCAGGAATGTCAAAATGATTAACTTAACTTGTTCATGCATGACTATAATATATAATTTAATCTTTTCATCATTCAATATTCTAATTGAACAGACTATGGATACAGTGTCTACACTTATCATCCAATCATGTTCGTTCTTGCTAATTAGTAATTGATTTATAATTGAAATTTGAAAATTTCTTTTCAAATATCAATTCACTCTGGCTAGAGAATTTCATAAATCATTACTAATTAAGAACAATAGAATATTCCCTCTAATTGCTTCAGAATGATGAATCCTATATTGGTTTACTCAGCAATCTACATATGGTTTATATTGTATCCACCGACTGAATTATCCTAAGACAATTCATAAGTAGCATCAAAACACAGTAATTCCCATGCTACATACCTTGGAAATCTCAAGTCTGAGGATCAATTATATAACCATCATTATGAGATAATCCATAGACAAATAAGTAATATTCCATCCGGAATTCTCATATTCGGGTCAGTTCAGTGAATTGCTCTCTAATAATCACCCACACATTAGTTTAAGTATCTCTATACTTTAATTTATGAGATCAATTACTTTCTTCGTAAGAAAGAAATATAATGTGTGTTAGTTTTACCGTTTCAATAATATTCAGTCTTAATGAAACTACAGCTAGGAACATTTAAGAATAACACATAAGTGTAAATTAAATATCGTAATTATGATCTCATCATAATTTCAATTACACAGTAATTATTTCAAGGAATTTATCTTTAGTATTAAAACATAAAATATTAATTAAATTAATACATAAAGATAAATAAAAACCTTTTCATTAACTTAAAATAATGTCATACATTAATTTTCGTCCAATTGATTGGTTGCGACGGCATAAGCTAACAATCTCCCACTTGCACTAAAGCCAATCCCCTACGAATCCAATACCATATCCATCCATATGTTGATCATGTATCTTTTAAGATAATGACTTAGTAAGAGGATCTACTAGATTCTCTTCAGTGGGAACTCGCTCCAATACTATGCCTTTCTGCTTCACTATCTCCTTGATCAAGTGAAACTTCTTAAGTACACGTTTGGACTGTTGATGAGACCTGGGTTCTTTTACTTGTGCAATAGCACCATTGTTGTCACAGTACATTGCTATCGGATCAACAATGCTAGGAACCACTCCAAGTTCATTGATGAACTTCTTAATCCAAACTACTTCCTTCGCTACCTCAGAAACTACAATATACTCAACTTCAATTATGGAATCTACAATGGTTGGTTGTTTAGAACTCTTCTAACTAACTGTACCACTACAAAGAGTAAAAATATACCTTGACTATTATCTACTATCGTCTTGATTCGACTAGAAACTAGCATCCAAATGACCCTTAACTCTCAGCCTAGTTCCTCCGTAGACCAGAAAAATATCTTTAGTCCTTCTCAAGTACTTCAAGATGTTTTTCACAACTGTCTAGTGACCCTTATCGGGATTAGCTTGATATCTATTTGTTATGCTCAAAGCATAAGCAACATCTGGTTTAGTACATAGCATCACATATAGGATTGATTCAATTATCGAAGCATATGGAATACAATCCATTTTATCTCTCTCCTATTTTGTCTTTGGACACATACTCTATGAGAGAGAAATCCCATGCGATATAAGTAAGAATCTCCTCTTTGAATTCTTCTTGCTAAACCTCTTTAGCAATTTATCTATGTACGTGGATTGAGATAATCCAAGTAATCTTTTTGATCTATATTGATAGATCTTTATACCTAGTATATAAGTTGCATCTCCCATATTTTTCATGGAAAAGTTCTTAGATAACTATATCTTAACAGCTGGAGTATTGAAATGTCATTTCCAATAAGCAATATTTCATCCACATAAAGTACTAAGAAAATGACTAGACTCCCACTTACTTTCTTGTAAACACAAGATTCATCCACATTTTTTATAAAATTAAACTCTTTGATTGTTTCATCAAAATGGATGTTCCAACTCCATAACGCTTGCTTAAGTCCATAAATGAATGTTTGGAACTTGTATACTTGATTAGGATAATCTTTGGATTCAAAACTCTCAGGTTGTGTCATATAAACATTCTTTTGCAAATTCCCATTGAAAAATGTTGTTTTGACATCTATTTGCCAAATTTCATAATCATGGTATGCAGCTATAGGCAATAAAATCCTTATGGTTTTAAGCATTACTACTGGCGAAAAAGTTTCATCAAAATCAACTGCTTGTTTTTGTTTGCAACCTTTACCACCAACCTTGCTTTGTACATATGTACATTTCCATTTATGTCAGATTTCTTTTTAAAATCCATTTGCATTCAATAGGTACTATACCTTCAGGTGCATCCACCAAAGTCCATATTTGGTTAATGTATATGGATTCCATTTTCTATTTCATGGTTTCTTGCTATTTTAAAGAATCAATGTATGACATTTCTTTTTTAAAAGTAGTAGGCTCATTATGTATAAGTGATACGCTATCCTTTTCTTGCTCAATATGTATATCTAATCTAGTGAGAGGACGGTGTATCCTACTAATTTGTTGCGGACTATGTGTCTCTTGAACTCTCAGTTGTACATCATATGTATTAACTTGAGGTTCTTGTTCTACTTCGTTATGAATTTGCAGCTCTTGAACTTCTCTAAGTTCAACCTCACTCCCACAACTTTCTTTGAGAATAAATTCTCGTTCTAAGAATGTAGCATGTCTTAAGAAAAACACCTTTTGCTTAATAGGATGATAGAATTGATAACCAAAACTCTCTTTCAGATACCCCACAAATTTTCATTTATCTTATTTAGCTTGAAGCTTATCAGATATAGCATGCTTCATATAAGCTTCACATCCCCAAATCTTTAAGTGCAATAATCCAGGTCTTCTACCGGTCCATATCTCATATGTTGCCGTATCAACTGATTTAGATGGAACTCTATTTAGAAGATATATTGTGGTTTCAATTGTGTGTCCCCAAAAGGATATAGAAAGACTGCATAACTCATTATGGAACGTACCATATCTAATAGTGTAATATTTCTCCTCTCAAAAACTTCATTATGTTGTGTTGTTGCATGAGGAGACCATTGTGACAGAATCCCATTCTCTTTTAAGTAACTAAGAAACTCATGGTTTAAGTATTCACCACCTTGATCTGATTTAAATGTCTTTGTACTTTTTCCAGTTTGTTTCTCTACCTCTAGTCTAAATTCTTTGAACTTTTCAAATGATTCAGATTTTTGTTTCATCAAGTACACATAACCATATCTAAAATGGTCATCTGTTAACGTAATGAAATATAAGTATCCACCTCTAGCATTTGTTGAACTAAGCCCACATACATCTAAATGTATTAATTCTAGTAACTCACTAACACGTTGTCTGTTTCCCTTAAAGTGTAATTTGGTCATCTTTCCTAATAAACAAGATTTACAAATTTCATATGATTCATAATCAAAAGGATCCAAATATCCTTCTTTATGTAATTTTGTGATTCTAGTTTTATTGATATGATCTAACCTACAATGCCATAAAAAAGATGGAGTTTCATTACTTAATTTTCTTTTCTTATTATTTATGTTAAGAATTGGCCTTTCAAGATCTAACTCATACAAACCATTTGTAATCCAAATCCATAATAAACATCATCTTTATAAAAAGAACAACTGCTATCCTTAATTATAAAGACAAATCCATTCAAATCCAAATAAGAAATAGAAACGATGTTTCTTGTAATAACAGGAACATAATATCAATTGTCAAGTTCTAATATAAGGCTAGAAAGCAAAGTTAAACTATAAGTTTCTATAGTTAATGTAGCATCTCTTACTCTATTACCAACTCGCAGATCCACTTCAACTTTCTTCAATGATCTACTCCTTGTTAACATCTATATTTTATTACATATGTGAGAATCACAACAAGTATCTAATACCCAGGAATGTGGAACATAAGTAGAAATATTGATCTCAATCATAAACATACCTGGAGAGACTACTTCCTTAAGCTTTTTATCTTTTAGGCTAGCAAGATAAGATGGGCAGTTCCTCTTCCAATGTCTATTGACTCCGCAATGAAAATATATGCCCTTGTCATTATTCTTCTTCTAGACACCTCCTTTGGATTTTACTACATTAGTAGAAGCCTTTTGTTTCTTGTTATTATTCTTCTTAAAGCCCTTTTTCTTGGTTTTAGAAGAACTGATAACAAGTACAGAACTGGGTTTTTTTTAAAGACACCCTTCCGTAATCTTAAGCATGTTCAACAATTTAGGCAATGTCATCTCCTTCTGATTCATGTTGAACTTCATAACGAACTATAAAAAGCTCGAACTCAGAGACTGCAGCACCAGATCAGCGTTTAACTCGTGATCCATGACAAAACCTAATTGGGCCAATTTTTTAATACACCCAATCATCTTCAGCACATGAAGGTTGACTAAAGATCCTTCTGTCATCTTGCATTGAAACAATGCCTTGGAGATTTGATATCTCTCTACCCTATTTTGTGCACCAAATAACTCATTAAGATATAGTATCATAGTAGGTGCATCCATATTCTCATGCTGCCTTTGAAGTTCAGGAGACCTGCAACCTAACATCACACTTGTAGCTTGCTCAACGTCATCAACATAACACTAATATTTCTCCTAATCTTCATCAGTTGCATCTGAACAACGTTCTGATTGAGTATGAGTATTAAGAATGTGTAACTTCTTCTCTTGCCTAAGAACTATTCTTAAGTTTTGTATCTAGTCCAAAAAGTTAGGTCCAGTCAGCTTATTAGTATTCAGTCAGGTTGGTACCCATCTTCAAATTCAATAATAGAAAAACATAAAAGGAGCATATATTAGTTTATATCCAAAAATCAAATAAAATAAGGACTTTAAAATTTTTTGATTATTCCCACTATTTTCTTCAAAATAATAACCCTCATTATTATATCGAAAAATTATTAAATAATTTTTTAGTGGGCTAAGATCGTATTTAAAATTAATTGATCTTGAGTTTGCTCAACAACCCAACTGAAACTAAATTAAGTAGAAAATAACTTTTCAATCACATCTCATGTGACTCGTAGAACTTTTAGGTGACAACTTTTACAAAAAATATATCACATATATTATTCCTAACTCTGCCTCTAAATTTATATGATCATGAGTTTACTTATCCAAATCATACAATTTTAGTTAAGTAGAACGCATTAATTTAAGATAAAACATATCCGGGTTAAAGTGACCTTGAGTTTACTCAACAAGCCAAACAATAAAAAGAATTCTAGTTTTATTCTCAAATAATGGAAGATAATTATCACATTCATAACGTGTACTTAATATTTTATTGAGGGATTTAGAATTTCAAAAAAAAAATTGATTTCATTTAAACAATATAATCTCATTATATTTCTAATTTCAATCATAATCCAATTATGAAAGAAATTATTTAAAACTTTTGCTTGATTCTAATTATTGATTTGATAATAAATTTAATTTAATAATTCAACTCTTGAAAAATTAAATTAAACTCCAAAACCTTTCTTAATAAAATTATATTTTGAAAATAAAATTTCAAAATTAGTAAAATACTTTCCAATTTTATTAGGAGTATAAATTAATTTAATCTATATTAAATTAATTAATTGAAATTTGGATTTTAAAACCTTTAAACAAATTAAATAAGGTGAGGAGTTTATTTGGCGCATGCAGTGCACACGCTAGTCAGGTTTATGTGGACATGACTCCAGAAATAATGGGTACGTGAGCCACAGGTGCCCATCACCTCTCTAGAAACGTCTCCACGTTTCTTAACCGCTTCTCCTCGTTTTCAAACCGACACTCATGCTATCCTCTACCTACCATGTATCATCCCATTACTATAGAATATATACCCAAATATCCAAAGGACATTGAAGAACATACCCTATGACAATGGTATGTTAGAGCAAACATAATCTCTTAAATGTCATCATAAAGAATACACAATACTTGAAACCTCAACACTTCATCTCATTCATTCACAAAAGTTTACATTGTAGTCAC
>JANSVA010000008.1:44559752-44572232 GCA_025504915.1 Erythroxylum reticulatum | reverse complement strand
CCTAACTAAGGAGTTCATAACAATGTAGCTAAACATGAATAACTACTCCCCTTTGAAGCCCATTGAACTCTAGCCATCATTGCATTTTCAAGAGGAAGGAAAGTGCCTAGCCACACATTGCAACCAGAAACCTCACAACTAAAAATGAATCCAAGCTACCCATGATGGAAGTCGGCGGTGAAAAATGGAAGAGAAAATATATGAGACAAGTTCCCCCCCCCCGCGAACCCCGAAGGGAATCGTGGGTGTTAAGGCAATAAAATAGTTATGTCTCTGTTGGTTGTAACTTAATTTGGTAGGCTTTTAAACGAAGGATGCTGGGTTGGGTCGCACAGTGGGTGATTTTTCTGAAATTGGTCCGAGTTTTCGAAGGTTCATCGTGGCGATAAATGTTTTTCTCCACGGTGAACTTTTCCTGAAAGGTTTTGCTTATTGCTGGTTCCTTCGCTGCAGTGAACTTTTTCCGAATGTTCAGCCTGGATTCTATGTCTTTTTCTGCAGTGACTAATCCACTTTACCTTGACGAACTTCTTATTGCGCCTCATTCTCTGGTTAACTGCACTTCAGCCTTCTTTCATTCCACATCTTCTTCTGGACTTCCTTTTCCTTGAGTCTCCTACAATAAAAAGAATGGTAGTTTGCAGTATCAATTATTCTCAGAAAATTAATTAACGCAATGAGAACTAATTTGTAACAATTTTTACCTTTAAACTACATAAAATAAAAGCACACACTCAAGAATTAAGTTAAGCACAAAAGCTAGAGATAGGAGTCAAAAAGTGTAGCAAAAGTCATAGAAACGTCGCCAATTTATGTAATAAACTTGGGCTTAATCAAATTCCCCCACACTTAGACCTTTGTACTCTTGGACAAAGTTTATAAGAGTCAAAGAGGCACAAGTACAAAAGAAAAACTCCTACCATGCTTAAAATAAAAGTAGGAAATTGGCAAAAATCACCTTCTCAGAAACCAATCCAAGCAAACTGAAAGAATGCTAAGAAAATAAACACTATAAGAAATTAATTCGAGAGATTGAGCAAAAGAGATTTCACTCAAGGTAAGGGGTTTGCTCTCATCTCACTTGTTTTGGGATAATTTTGCTCTAAAAATCTGCTTAGTCCATTTTCTACCGTAAGCTTGTAATAATTATACCTCTCCACTATAAGAACTACGATTTCGAAAATCAAGAGGGCTTTTCAAGGTTGTAATGCACGAAAGGCTAGACGAAATGGATGGAATAGATGAAAGAAGAAATAAGTATGAGCGCATGCACCACAATTATGAAATAGATGTAAACAGTAAGACAATATTTACACAAATGACAACTTAATTTTTTTAATGGGAAAATGTTCTTTTGAGAACATATATATATATATATATGTATTGTTTTTCAGGCTTTTTTTACCAATTTCTTGAAATAACTAGAAGATAATACAAAATAAACTATTGATACCATATAAAGATGCGTGCATGTGCTTATAAATTACGGCTCAAAAGGCTAGCAATGGATAGGAGTTTATGGGATGGTGTTTAGGTCAAAGGGTTATGAAAGAATGCCTCTATCATATTAACAAAATTCTAGTTCATAAAGCTTTTATTAAGAATTGAAACAAGTTCTAGAGTAATATGAAATAAGCATATACACAAAAAAATTGGAAAATTCAGGCCTAAATATCCTTCCAACAAGGTTAATATGTAAATGAACAATCTTAAGTTTTACAATCTCAAGTTTTAAAAACATAAAGTGCTACTTTATTAGCATACTTTCACTTACTTTGTGTTGAAAACATTGAAAATGAAATTAGGCAAAAACCAACTATCATTTAAAGAATGGGACGTATTTTCAAAAACACAAGGATACCTTGAAACTTATAAATCTTTGAGATACAAGAGTGAGAAGAATCTAATTAGGGAGAATTGTTGAATTGAGGCAATTTTTTAAAAAAAGTATGGCACCACTAAACTTTGGAAACGGATGACAGGCCTCAATCACCAAGTTTAAAATTTTAACATTAAGCACAATTGACTTGCACAAACATTTAAATGGTCGAAAATGATGCACATGCACAACAAGAATTGCAAATTGAAACATCCCCCACACTTAAACATCATATTGTCCTCAATGTGAAGAACAATGAACATAAATATGCAATAAAGGGGATAAAATGCAACCCAAGCAACCTCATCAAATTCCCCAACATGGAAGATGTAGCAGGCAGCAAATCAAAAACACCGTGGGGATTATTGAATTAAGCTACTAATTAAACTAAAAACTAAACTACATTCCTACTAGGGTAGTTTCTCCCCCACACTTACTTAGAAAACTAATGCTCCAAAATATGTCATAAGTAGGCACAGGGCAAAAGTATGTAAACAAGTGAAGGATAGAAACAACCTGGGAGTTATGGAGGTTTCTAATTCTCCCGGTAAATCTTCGACAAAAGGCCATGTTGTGGTGATTCAACTTCATCCATTGCCATGTGGGTGTCAACCTCCACTATACCAAATTCATTTGAAATGTTTGCCACAACGAAAGTAAAAGTTAGCCTCACAAACTTTCACAGAGGGTGAAATTTGTAAAATGCTAACTATTAAAAATGAAGGAAAGCGGTATGAAAAATGAGAATTTGATACTATCAACAAGTATGAAGCTAAACTATCTAGAATGCAATCTAAACAAAGGTTCCTAACCTCACTTAGCAGTAAAAATGACAAAAGCTAACTTAGAGAACCAATTGCTTGGTTCCCTGGCAATGGCGCCATTTTGATCCGCGTTGTCTTTCGATTTTACCCTTGGAGGTTGAATCAAAAATTAAATTCCAAGGATTGCAATATAGAGTGCAACCTCAGGTTGTCTCACTTAATTGTAACCTAGTGCAATGGACCTAAGCTAGCCTAAATGTCATGAAATGCAACTAAAGTTGGTTAGGGGGGGCGGGTTGGTTCTTAAAAAAAATTAAAAAATTGAATAATTGTAAGAAAAGTGTGTAAAAAGTATTTTTGGATTTTTGGGAATAAGAAATTAAAAGTTAAAAACAATGATCCAATGTGAGAAAATCCTTTTGAAAAATGAGCTTTGGCTATCATAGTTCAAAAGAAATCTTGGTGGGAGTGAGAATCACTAGGTTTCCAAATGATAAACCTTAAAGAACCCTTTAAGTCCAATGTTTTAATCAATGAACTCCATTTCTTAAAACCTTGTTTAATGCATCTTGGTGAGTGCCAAGGGTAAGTTAATGCAAGTGGACAATTTTGTGATCAAGTATCATCTCAATATCAAACATAACTAAGTAGATAAAAGAGAATTAATAAAATCACAAAAAGACATATATGAGACTTCATATACTCAAGCTCCAAGTTCTACATCAACAAACCCAATAGCACAATGAATTGTTCAACACTTGATTAAAATATAATCACGAAAATCCAATTACAAAGCATAAATCCTAACTAAGGAGTTCATAACAATGTAGCTAAACATGAATAACTACTCCCCTTTAAAGCCCATTGAAATCTAGCCATTGCTGCATCTTCAAGAGGAAGGAAAACATCTAGCCACGCAATGTAACCAGAAACCTCACAACTAGGAATGAATCCAAGCTACCTATGATGGAAGTTGGTGGTGAAAAATGGAAAAAAAAACATATGAGACAAGCCCCGAAGACCCCGAAAGGAACCGTAGGTGTTAAGGCAATGAAAATGTGTGTCTCTCTCTTATGTCTCTGTCGGCTTTAACCTAATTTGGTACATTTTAAAATGAAGGAAGGGTGATTTTTCTAAAATTCGTATGAGTTTTTGAAAGTTTGCCACGGCGACAGATGTTTTCGCCGCCGTGAACTTTTCCGAAAAGGTTTTGCTCTGTTGCTGGTTCCTTCGCCGCGGTGAAGGAATTAATCTTCACCATGGTGAACTTTCCCCGAAAGTTCAGCCTGGATTTTGTTTGTTTCGCTGCAACGACAGTTCCACTTTGCCTTAGCGGACTTCCTATTGCACCTCATTCTTTGGTTGTCTTCACTTCAGCCTTCTTTAATTCCACATCTTTTTCTTGACTTCCTTTTCCTTAAGTCTCCTACAATAAAAAAAATGGTAGTTTACAGTATCAATTGTTCTCAGAAAATTAATTAGTGAAATGAATGCTGATTTGTAACAATTTTTACCTTCAAACTACATAAAATAAAAGCACACACTCAAGAATCAATTTAAGCACAAAAGCTAGAGATATGAGTCAAAAAGTGTAGCAAAAGTCATGAAAATGTCGCCAATTTATGTAATAAACTTGGGCTCAATCATTAAGTCTGAGATGGATCAGACGAAATGATTAAGTCTGAGATGGATCAGAAGAAATGATTAAGTCTTAGATGGATCAGACAAAATAGACGCATCTAAGCAAGATGGTGTAATTGAAGAATGTACTAGAACATCAATTAGTTAGAGTTAGTTACAGGACTCAACTAATAATAGACTCTAGAAGATTTTAAAGATTCATATCTTAGACGATTTAACACAATTCAACTTTACTCCATATGTCTCTAAAAGATCCAATATCATCTTCTCACAAGTTTTAAAGAAATCTATAAATTTTTTTCAATATCATTATTCTTATTTCTATTTCCATTATCAATTACAGTAATACCCCACATTTTTCAGAAAACTTGCCTAAAATTCACCAAAAGTTCTAAATCACTAAATACATTCTCTAAATCATTCTTTCACATATAAAACCCACAATTCTAAAAAAAGTCACATTCCATACATATAAAGTAATTATACTTGGAATTTGTCAATGAATGCATGTACAAATATTTTCATGTGCTGAAGTCCAATTTTCATATGTATGTGTATACATATAATGCATGAGCATGCAATGTATTTCTAATATCTCAATAATCTTTAATATTTACCATTTTAGCCTTAACATAAGTAACGGGATGTTACAAAAGTTAGTCCGAGATACATAGGCCCTTATGTGATCATTGAGAAGATTGGGCCTTTCGGCTATAAGTTAGCTTTACCATCAGAATTGTCTAAGATTCACTATGTCTTCCATGTACCAATCAGATCCTTCACATATAGTTCAACCTTCAAAGTCCAGCTAAGGGAGGATTTGACGTATGAGGAGCAACCAATGGAGATCCTAGATTCGAAGGAAAAAGTTTTGAAAAACAAGGTTGAGAAGTTGGTTAAAGTCTTATGGACTTATAGAAGAACCATTTGACGAAGGAGGCAACATGAGAGCCTTTGGAAGCAGTAAAGGAGAAGTATCCACACTTCTTCATAGACTTAAGTAAGAATTTCGAGGATAAAATTCTTTTAAGGGGGAGAATTGTTGGACCCCAAAATTTCTTTTCAATTATTATCGATTTATTTGTTTAATTATTTAATTACGATTTGTTTGTTTATTCATTTATTTTTAGAATTGAGTCATTAAATTTAATAAGCATGAATAGAGATTAGGATTAGATGAAAAGATTAGAATTAAGTTAGCTTAAGGAGTTAGTAGATAAAGACAAAGAAGGGGTGAATGGACATTATATTAAATGATGAAGGCATAATTGGGAGAACACGGATAAAAGTTTTCTTAAAATTTAGAAGAAGGGAAGATAGAGTCATAGAAGAGAAGAGAAAAGAGAGAAAAAAACGTGAGAGAAGAAGAAGGGAAGAAGAAGGTTGTGAGAGAAGCTAGAGAAGAAGAAGAAAACATAGGAAGAAAAGAAATCAAGCTTATTAAGGTAAGTTGATCATCTTTTCTTCTTGCTTTATTGAAGAAATGGGTTATGTTGAGAATCAAGGGATTAGAGAGAGAACGGTTTATGTTGGAAGAAGAGGAAGAAGGAACCCATTTGATTCCTAGGGTTTCTAAACTAGGTCTTGGGTTTTCTAACCTAGATGGACTATGGGTAGGCTAGATTTGAGCTTAATTTGTGTTTATTGCATTTTTGTGATTATTGAAGTTTATGAATTTTATTGGAATGTTGTTTTGAAAGGAACATTGGTTGTTTTAGGAAACCAAGAGAATCCTACCCAAGAGCAAGAGGAAAGACAACCTTGAGTTAGATTTTTACAAGCGAAATTAGGTGGGTAATGTATTTATGGTTGTTGCGAAATTTAGAAAATTCTTGCCTATGTGTATATATGGATTGCTTGAATTTGACTTGTTTATGAATGATGGAAATTGCTTGATGATTGATGATTATGTTATACCTTGAAAAAGGTTATAACATTTTATATAAATGAAAAGAAGAAAAAGCATGAAAGTATGAGCATATGATAAAATGATTTTGAGCATGATTATGTGCTTTTGTTTAGACGAGAGTGTGACCATTCTGTTCATCACGTGTACGTTGACAAGAGCCTTCTCCCAGCTGCCCTCTTGTGATATATAAGCTCCAAAAATGGACTCATTCTATTCATGGTATATACTTCGGTTTCTCCACTTTGTTTCCACAGAACCCTCGAACCAATTATTGGTGCATTGTATATTTGAATTGTCAAGTATGATGCATTGGAATGTTATGTTCAATGGCTGAAGTCTATGTTATGTGTTATGAGTTTTGAGCTAAATTGATTAATGCTTGAAGTGTTAAAATAGATCGAGAATGCTTGAATTGCTAGATATACATATACATATGCTTGAGTTTGTGGTTAGTTGCCAACGGTTATAAATATATTAGCTACTAGGCTGTGTAGCTCACCACTCTATTCCCTTCTTAGGTACAAAACGAGACGGTTAGCAATCCTTGTAAGGCATCAGAAACTCCAAGATAGTTAGAGACTTTTGTACTAAGTTAGTGAACATTTTTTATAGCTTCATAGGCATATTATCATTGAGCATCCTTTTTGTATTTCGTTTTAAGTTAGTGATATGTATGTAGATTTGTAATGGAAGCTTGTATAAACTCTGTTTGGATTTATTAATGAAATATGATTGTATTTCGCTTGTAATTCTCAAATTTGGTATATTGCATTTCAAACCTTTCGTAGGTGTTGAAATGTGTTTTGACTTCAAGGGAAAAACTATATTAATCTGGGCTGAATGAGGTATAGTTGTCTTCTTAGAAGTTATAGATTGTCCTCTTAGCTTTCCAATGGTATGAAGTATGAAATTTCGAACATCGGAGTTAAGAGATATGATTATTATAAGTAGGGATGCTATATAGGATGTATATACAGAACAACTATAGTAAGGATGAGAATTTGTTATATGTGATGAGTTATTTGAGTTGAGATTTGGAAGTTTAATACAACCAAATTGGTAACTGAATATTTAAGGAGTAATATTGCATTAAAAGAAGTGAATTTGGAAAGATTACTAGTGAAAGTGATATTAGAATGGATGTAGGAACCATTGGAGATACCTTGAAGAGTGTAGTTAGGGATTTAGAACTTTTGGTGATGTGAGGAAGACCCTATAGAAATTCTTTCGTCTAATTCATCTTAGACTGAATTCCTTCGTTTGATTCATTTTAGACTTAATCCATTCGTCAATATATAATACTAAATAAAATTTACTTTAGTAATAAAAAATATATCAAAATAAATGTTTTTATAAATAAAAATTTTATTTATTTATCTTGACAAAAATAATAATTTTCACTAATAATTTTTGATAAATATTATAAAAGAGATTAAAATTTATTTATTTACAAAAAATTTATCTTAAAATTTTATATAAAATGTAAATATTAGACATTAATAAGAAATTAAGTCTTTTTATCACAAAAATCCAACTAATTTTAACGGTCAACGAAAAGTTGAGGCTGTTAAAAATCTCTGCATCCTCTTCTCTTCTGTGTCCTCAACTTTAGTCCTGAATTCAAGCATTCTGTTTTTGACGTTCTGAAGAGTAATGGTATCCAAAATCACTCATTTCATTGGCCCCATGTTCCTTCCGGAAGATCAAGCCAATTTCCTGTGCTTTCACCAATTTTTGGGCCATCTTCAACGCACCAGCAGAAAGGAAAACAATCAGAGACAGCTGATGGTCATAGACATTTAGAACTTCACACACAAATAGGCTTGTCTCACATCCCTTTTTGCTCCTGATTTCTTCTTGTCTTTTTCCTCCCCCCTTAATTCCTAATTTTTTTATATTATGGGAAGGAAATTCCTGTTGGTTCATAATCATCTACCAATATCAGTCGAGCCAGCATTGTCATTGTCTTTTCTCCTAGCAGGAATGGTCACAGCCATCACCATATCAACAATTCTATGCAGTGTTCGATTCCGGAAAAAATCAGATCCAGACCCATCAAAGTCTCTATCGTCAGATAGAACAGTCGAAAACTGTGATCCAAGTAGTGAAAACCTCCAATCTGTGGAAACAGCCGGCCTACAAGCATCATCAGTTCAGTCAGGAGACAGAAAGGAGAATGATAGTGAAGAATCACAAGGAAAGGACTTGCCATTACCACCAGCTAGGCAATTAGGAGGAACATATTCCTGCAAGAAAGTCATGACAAATTCTACATCTATGCGAAACCTGACAAAAGATGTGAGCGTAAAGATACAAAGGAGCATGTCAATGGCAATGAAACGAGACAAAGAGGATAAGCTGATGAATCATAAATCTAAGCTAGGGAAAAATAAAACTGACGATTCTGTATGGATGAAGACGATTATATTGGGAGAGAAGTGTAAGGTTCCTGATGAACAGGAAGCTATAATTTATGAAAGCAAAGGAAAGAAAGTTCAAGCATTCCATCCAAGAACTCCGAGTACCATATCCTTGTCTAGGCAGAATTCTTCAATTGACTTCACCGCAATTCCTCCTTCTGATAGAGATAAAGGAATTCTTGTAAGAAAAGAGGAAGAAGCGTTCTCTTGATCCTCGTAAATGGATCACCATTCTATCTTCTTCTTTTTTTCTTTCATTTTTGGGTTTAGTTATACATCTGATTTTTTTTTAATTTGCTTATACAAATAAAAGCAAAACTTGATTCTTGAATAGCAGAGAATGAGAAAATAATTAATTTAACGTATACCTTGCTTACAATGTAGGTTTCTAACTATCTCATTACAAAAGGAGGAAAAAGAAGATAGAATGTCTTGCTCATATTATGGAACAACAGCTTATGTACTGGTACATGGTTATTGACAATTCTATTGAATACCTACTTTTCCTTTCAAACTTGGAAACAAACAAGGTTTCATAACTTTGTCAAGCGCAATCTTGTTGTTTGACTTTGAAGTTATATGTGCGTGAGTCTTGAATTATGTTTGACAACTTGTCCTATCTAAGATAATGCGTTTTACTCGCGCCATCCCCCAAGCCTTGTTCTTGTACTAGAAATACTTATGAAGAGAAAGAAATAAACACCTAAAAAAGCCTAAATACAATTAAACACCAAACAGTAATGTAACTATTATTCAGAAGGAGAATAAACCTCAAACTTGCACACGATTGAAGTACTCCCTTTTTTATGTATGGATAATTATAAAATCAAACTCAAAATACAAATAGGAATGACATACTTATATATGAGAAATACCTCATTTGTGAGGATAATACTACAAATTAAAATATATCCGTTGAGGATAATACTATAAATTAAAATATATCTATTCATTGTCGCTAGGCTTATTGCATGATCAAAAATTTGGAGATTTTAGTAGATGATGTTGCTTTAGGTTCTTGAGCTAGGGCCAACTATCCTTTCGGGTTGGAATTTTAGTTGTCTATAAACGTTATCAGGGCTCCATATTTTTTGAAATCTTGGGCATAAAGTCTCTAAAGATAAAGTTAGACTCATATAACAACAACAAAATTTCAATAGATAGGACTAACCCAACTTCTACTTCGACTATGCCCTAATTGTCACTATTAATCTTTTTACTTCAACCACCATGGTTGATCATTTGAACCAACCATCATTCTCCCTCTCAGTCTGTTGGATCCTATTTCTAGGGCCCAACTATTCGGAATCATAAGACGAGAGCGTATTATCCTGAAGGGTTATTTCAATGGAATCTCCTTAGCTATCATCGGTTCATCCAATTCTCATAACATCTCAAACCACAAGGAGGAGAGCCCACCCCAGTCAGACAGCCGAATCAACACTTCACTTCTTCAGAATAATTGTAGCTATGTCTCTAGTTTATTCTGAAATAATAATCATCTCATTCAGAGCTTTACAGGTCAAGATATGATTAAAATACCGAAATATGTTCAGTAAAACAACTAATTCATGCTCTTCCAATCGATTTCCCTCACTTTCTCTCCATCAATATGTTTCAAATCAACACCAATGGATACAAATTCTTAAGGAAAGATAGGAAAATGTCATAGGAATCTATTGGTTTAAGAATCATTTCATTTGGGGATCGGATGATGAAGTTATGGAAAATAAAATCAAACATGGTTATGTCCTCAATCATATTGTACCTATCTTAGGACAATTTGCATAACTTTTACTAGAGATATCGAATTAAGGTTATTTTAGGACAGTTTCGAAGAGAACTTTGAGATCTACAACTTTTATGAAGATTCAAACGAGATATTTTCCCATATAATGGGTCAAAGTCATGAATTTCTAAAAGTGTGTAGTGTATGTCCGTTTAATGGACATACACTTCTACCTAGCGAACATACACGGGATCTGAAGCATTTTCCAGACCCATAAAGGTCTATTAAGCAGACATACACCTCTACCTAACAAACATACACGGGGTCTAGAGCATTTTCTAGATCCATAAAGGTTTGTTTAATGAACCTAATGTTAGTTTAAAAGAAATGGACTAGTTTGGGGGTATTTTTAGACTCGAGAAGGTTAGCTTAACAGACCTAGAGTCTGTCTAACGGACATTAGTGATACAAAACTCCCTCTAAAGCATCTCCAATAGTTCCTACGTCCATTCTATCATCTCTACCAGTCATAATCTCCCCAAATTCACCTCTTCTAATGAAATATCAATTCACATCAATTCAACTACCAAGTTTATTTCGTTAAACTCTCTATTCTCTACTCAAATGATTCATCACGTACAACGAATTCTCATTAGTACTATAGCTATTTTGTGTAAACATCCTACATAGCATCACCAATTATAATGATGATATCTCTTAACTTCGATATACAAAAATTTCATATCTTATATCATTGGAAAGCTAGAAAGATAGTCTTACAACTTTCAAGAAGACAACTTTGCCTAATTCAGCCTAGATTATTAAAGGTTTTTTTTGAAGTCAGAGCACAATTTCTACACTTATTAAAGGATTGAAAAAAAAAGCAATATACCAACTTTAAGAATCACAAGCAAAACATAATCATATTTCATTATTATCATGACAAAAGAACTTCTTCAATACTCAATCTTATTGCTAAAACAAAATAGAGTTTGAATGTAGCTTTAGTTACATATCTATACTCCATCATTAGCTTAATACAAAATACAGAGGGATGCTCACGATCGATATGCTGCTAAAGCTACTCAAAAGTTATCAAACTTAGTACGAAAATGCTAACTATCTCGGAGTTTGTCCAATTGGTTTGCAAGGATCGCTAACCTTCTCGATCTGCACATGAGGGGTGAAAATGATGAGGTAAGCTGTGAACCTCAGTGGCTTATACATTTATAGCCATCAGTAATGAGCCACACATTTAAGCATATGTACATATATATCTAGTAGTTCAATACTCAACAATTCAAACTCACAACTCATAGTTAACAAGATGTCATCACCCAGAACATATCATGTAATTATCCATCAAAGCATAACACTTAATTATGCATCATACTTAACAAATCAATGATGAAATGCATAAAAAATGGCTCGAGAGTTTCGTAGAACGAAATGCACCAACCGAAGTTTACACCGTGAACAAAACGAGTCCAATTCTTAGAATCTCATGTGCCTCAAGCGGGCAGCTGAGAAAAGGCTATAGGTCAATGTGCACGTGACTAATGAAATAGGTTCCTCTCTTGTTCAATCACAAGCAAATTTATGCTCAATTCAATCAATCATAAATTCATGTTCTCATGCTTCTTTTACTTTTTCTTCTTTTCATTTGTACAAAATGTCATAACCCTTTTCAAGGTATAACGTAGTCATAATTCATCATCCATTCTCAAACATTCATAACAATTCAAATTCAAGCAATTTGCACATACACACAACTAGGCAAGAATTTACCCAATCACACAATAACTATACATACATTACCCACCTATTACGCTTGAAAATCCAAGCTCAAGAGTGCCTTTCCTCTTGCTCTTAAGTAAGGTTTTCTTGATTCCTTAAAACAACAAACTTTTCATTCAACCAAATTCAAATGAAAATTTATAAAACTTCAAAAATAAAAAATGTTAAAATTGATCTTGAACCTAACCTACCCATTGTTCATCTAAGCTAGAAAAACCAAAACCCTAGCTTAGAAATGTTGGACCCTACACCCCACCCGTTTTAATGTTGGACCCCACACCCCACCCGTAGGTGTTTGCAGGTGATACTGCGGCGTGTGTTTGCGGGTGATACCGCGGCAT
>JANSVA010000008.1:44538530-44559652 GCA_025504915.1 Erythroxylum reticulatum | reverse complement strand
TTACCAAGTGAAAGAGTCTCATTTTTGGTTCATCTTCTTCTAAGAAAATCTCCTCCAAACATTTCTTCTCCTTTCCAACCAAAGGATTTTGTTAACCTAGTTGTCCTTGAAGAACAAGAAGTAAATCAAATTGGCTGAGGATACAATAACAAGGAGAAGATAGGTTGCTAAAGGATAAGATTCAAAAGCAAAGGATTTGGATACAAGAAGAAGTAGAGGATAGCGCAGCGAGGATTTAAAGTTATAGCAAAGGAGTCGGTAAGACTCTTCATCTTGTTTATATTTTGATTATCCTTATACCATATCAATTAGCATGATGATTTAGATTTGTTGCTTCCGCTAGAAAAATGATTTCTTAAAAGTTTTGAAATCTATTATTTCTTCAAATATAGCATGCTTTTTTTTTCCGATCTAACAGATATATATATATATCCACAATTTATGCTTAAAACCATCTGTTCAAGATGATAATCATCTCAATATCATCCATAGACAATTCATATTTCCTTATCCTAAAAAAAATAAAGTTTTTACAAATCTTTGATGGCATTCTAATCCACATTACAACATCATCTCAAAGTCTCAAATTTACATACGGCTCTTGAGCAAACAAACTTGTTGCTTTCCTAAAATCAACTCAAAATATAAATTGAGCAAATTTGGATAATTTCCCTTAGGCTTTTGATCTCTTGATCTCTTAGCTGTCACCTGAAGATAGGGTAAAAAGGGGGTGAGCTTGAAAGCTCGTAGGTAATAGTTTATTACAAAAAAAAATAAGCAATACCTTTGAAACCATTTTGCTTATCATAGAAATTTTTCATTAAGTTTATAAAATATATGTTTCTTAGTCTTTCGTCCAAAATCCACAAGTCACAAAACATGAATGCATCAAACTTGCTAACATAACATGAGTACATAAGCACATCAGAATGGTTTGGGTGGATCTAAAAATATAAAGCAATACATAATTCCCATAAGGGTCTTGTGTAGCCATAAACTTAGGGGAGTCTATGAAGGAGCTCCATGCCACTAGCGAGCAGGCGGGAGAAGCTTTTAACTTGGTCAACGTGCACATGACGGAACTTAGGGGACCACCACAAACCCATATAACACATAATTCATGATTTGTAAACTTGTTGCCCAAAATGACACTTTTTTGAAAGCTTACTTTTCATATACTTGATATATATCTTGAAAACCATTATTGAAATTTGATTCTATAAACATGTATCTTTTCAGAAATCATTTGCGAAGTCTTTTTATAAACATCAACATAATTCTTGTAGTAACATATAGCATATTTCACAAATTATTCAAGAATAATGAATGCAGCACTTATGATGCAATTATAATCAATAAATGTCTTTAATTTAAATAAAAACAGTAGTGGCTTATTTATTCTATTATAAACATGTACCCACCTTGATTTCCTTGCTTAGATACTTGCTTAAAAATGCCTCTTCCCTTGTTCCTCTTGTTTCTCTTGATCCCTTGATTCTTCACCAAATGAAGAGATCTTTGGCTCACATGGAAGCTCTTCTCTTTCTGTACCTTTTTCTCTTCTTGAACCACTTAAAATCTCTCTCAAAAGCTATGAAACTTGATACCCTAGCTTGTTTTCTCTTCTTTCTCTCTGTCTTTTTTTTCGTGCTTCTCTCTCTTGTCTCTTTTCTCATCCACACATCTAGCTTCTTCTAGAATCTCCAATTAACTTTTTCTCCTTCTTTTAAAAGCAAGACAACACTTCGTATTGGAATTTTTCCATTAATGTTTGAGAAATGTCCAGTTTGCCCTTACTTATAAGCTTAAATTCTTTTAACCTTAAATGTCTTGCCAAAATTACCCTTGAACATACTTATAATCTTAACACTTTAATTCAATCAACCCATATCATATAATCTTTCTAACATCAACATAATAATTAACTCCACAAATTTTCATGAAGATCTTATAATTGATGTAAATCATAATTATTCATCAAGAAAAAAATTTGGGGGCCAACAAACACAGTCACCCTTCACTTTCTCAATCCACCTTACTTTGGCTCCCTCTTATTCACTTGCTCCTATCGTTGTCATCATTATTTTTCCCACTCATCTATTGCTTCTTAATTCTATCTCTTCTTTTAACACTCCTTTAGGCATTCCCGCATCATCTACCACAATGTATGCATACTTTTTATGCAATACCTTCCTTCACTTCCTTATTCGCCTCCCTTATCCTTACTTTCTGCATCTCAACTTTTGTCTAATATAATTTTTCTTTACTCACCAGTCCTTGCATTGCCTTATGGATGCTGAAAATTTCTTGTTCTTAAACTCAAACTCTTCACCCCTACACCCATGTCCTTTTTCCTCCAAGATGCATCCAACTCTCCTCAACATGCTAACAATCTTGACTACTCTATAAGGAAATCTTAGGTTCAGGTTATAGGAGACTTTAGACCTGAAATGAAGCTAAACTATTGCCCCTATAAATCCTCTGAACACAAAATTGTTTCTCCTCCTTTGGATCTCCTTAAATTACGAGCTAATAAATGGAAAGTCATTTTCTTTGGGTTTTTCCTTGATAAAAGGATAGCATTCTTATAATGAAACAATAGGCTCTTAATAACTAGAAACAATATAGATTATAGGATATATTGGTCAACAATAAGGATTTTTCATCTTCAAATTATCTTGCCATAAGGATGCAAAGAAAATCCTACAGGCTAGACCATGGTAACTAGCCATTTCTGCTTTAAATGTGCCATCCTGGATTAAAGATGGAGGAGATTAAGCATGAACACATTCCTACATGCATTTTTGTCACCTCATGACTAATTTACCTAATATTATTGCAATTATTCAACGTCATGAAAACTTGGAACTAGTTAAAGATCATTTAAGAGTATCTTATGCATGGAAACCATAACCTGATTATAAGAAGATATGGAAACCTATTGGGAAGACTTTCAAATTAGGTGAATATTAGGAGATAATGGAGTTGATCATATCAACTAATACCACTCAGATGCCAATTTCTAGTAATTCAAGTGAAGAAAGTATTAACACGCTAAATGTGGAAGATATAGTCAATGAGACTAATAACAATATGATCACTAACATACCATGCAATAGTGAAAACATTCAAGTCGATGTATAAACTACCCTAAATCTTTCTAAAGAGAGAATAGATCAATCTGATCACAATAACACCCTTACTAAATCTCCAAACAAGACTGCTGAAGAATTGGATAACACTAAACAAGTATTTGAACCTAATACTAAAAGGAGATCAAATAGGAAAAAGAAGGCTACTATAAGATGTTATTTGGTTATATTAATTGGAACAATTTATTTAATTTTAGCTATATTTTATTGACTAAGTAGGAAAATTAATAAGTGCATTATTTTAGGAGATGACAAGTAGAGATTGCCTCAAAGTGGAACATTATTGGTTGAAATAAGGAATTTTGGAAAAAGTGGATAGATTGTTATAGTGGATAAGGCAAGATTATAACTAATGCCAAATTCACTTAAAGAGTTCAAATTCAATTAGGAAACTTCTTTCCATCCCTATTATATAAGGATTTATATTTGTTTTAGATAGGGATTTTTGCAAGATAGAAAGAGGCTAGGCTTTGAGTAAAAAAGAAGACAAAAACATTTATCACCCTTTTTAACATCCTTTTTTGTTTCTTTTTATTTTTCTCTCAATCTTTCATCTTTTATTCTATCTTTGGTGTGGAAACTAAAACCATGTTTGGATAAATTCAAATATTCTAATTCAAGGGGACCCAAAACTCTAGTTTTAATCTTGTGAGCTTTTGTTTTAAACTTATATTCATGTTTTAATTCAAGTATTTCTTCCTTTGTGTTCTTATATTTCATGAATAGTTAATATTGATTGATTTGACAAATTAATTTAATATTGGTCATTCTAGTGTCAAGAAGGATTGGTATAAGTAGCAAATAGGTTATTTATGAATTTGCATATTTAATTTATGATAAAGAAGAAAACTAAGTTAAATAGTTGTAGCTATCTCAATTATTTAATTTAGGGTCTAGGCTTTTTCACTAAACTTATTATTATCATTTAATTGATATGGGATGATATCATACCCAATCAATTGACAGTTACTTTTGATTTGAATATTGGGTTTAAATCAATTAATTTATGAAAATTTGAAACTTATTGTGACTATCCTAATATGTTTTGGACTACCTACTTGAATTATGAAAATTATTCTTTTTAGACCAATGATCAATGTTATAATTAGATGAGATCTTTCTCTTGAATTAAAGATAAGCACTCTTGAATTTACACTTTTATATTTAGTTGATTTATTTAGATTCCTTGTTAAATTTAGTTTATTAGATAATTAAACATAAAACCCCTCTTTGTTTTGTTAATTGAATTTAAGAAAGTAGTTTTTAGTTCTCTTTAGATTTGACCTAGTTATACAACTACTATAAGAGTTCAAAGAACTAGAATTAATGTTGAAGGCTTCGACAACTTGATCAAGCTCCATCGATGGATTTAACCTCATAAAGATTTTAGAATGGAACATTAGAGGAGCCAATGCTCCTTATAAATTTTTTTGATGAAAAACATGATTGCCTCAAAATAAAGTTGTGATTTTTGGAATTTTGGAATCTCGTATAAAACAAAGGAATTTTAATCTTCTTAAAATCCTTCCTAGTTAGTAGAGAGAGATCACAAACTATAATCACATCCCAATGGAAAAATTCTAGTCTTTATGACTCTTCCTGTTTGAATTTTTCCTTAAGGTTTAGTTTAGAATCAAAATTTTCACCTAGAGGCATCATTTAAGAACTGAGACCAATTGTTGCTTATTTCATTTACATATGCTCAAAATAGTTCTTATCAAAAAGCTTTCTTATGGAAATAAATAAGAGATTTAACTTTCCACACTTCAGTTCCTTGGCTCCTTATTGGAGACTTTAACTCAATCCTTAAAGTTAAAGAAGCAGAAGGCCTCAAATTTATAAGAAGTCCATATCCTAAAGTGAGGAATTGTTTAGGTGAAGCTCAACTATCTAATCTTTTTCATAAAAGGATTTTTCTTTCCTAGAGGAATAGTCAATCTGAAGTCAAATACATTCAGAATAAATTAGATCGTACCCTTCCAACCATATTTATGAAAGTTTTGCATTGATCAAATTATAAGGCATTACATGCTAGAGAATGAATAACATTTTATCTTAGCTTTATCACAATTATGCATGTGGTGGTCATTTTTGTCCCAAACGAACTGTTAAAAAAGTTTTGGATAGTGGATTGTATTGGAAGATTTTATTTGGATATGTTCTTGATTTTTTTAAAAGTTATGACAAATGCCAAATGATAGGCACGTTATCTCATATAATTGAAATGCCTCAAACCTTAGTTCTTATAATTGAGGTATTTGATGTATTTATTTTGTAGGCCATTTTCCTTTATCTTATGATTTTTCTTGCATCCTTTTCTCTGTTAATTATGGTTCAAAATGGATGATAGAAAGAGCCACCAAAACTGATGATTCTATAGCTATTGTACGATTTATAAAGTCTAACTTTTTAATACATTTGGAGTGCCACAAGCTATTATTAATCATCAAAGAAGCTATTTTTGCAACAATCAAGTGGCAGTATTGTTTAAAAAATATGAAGTGCATAATCAAGTAGCTATCACATACCATTTACAAACAAACAAACAACCAAAAGTATCAAATGGAGAGGTGAAATTTATTTTAGAAAAAGCTATAAATCCTAGTTGGAAGGATTGGAGTTTATATCTAGATGAAGCACTTTGGTTGTACCGTACAACCTACAAAACACTTATAAGAATGTCTCCTTATCTATTAATTTTTTATAAGCTAGTCATTTATTAGTGGAGGTTGAAAATAAAACTTATTAAGTAGCGCAACACTGTAACATGTATTTGGAAAAAGCTAGGGAAGAAGAAAAATTGCAATTGCAAGAGCTAAAGGAACTAATGTTGAATGTTTACAAGATTTCGAAATCATACAAGGAGAAAGCAAAATTGTTCCCTCATAATATGATCTTGAGGAAGCAATTTGAGGTGGGATTGAATGTGTTATTATATTATGCTCAATTAAAGCTTATGCTAGGTAAGTTACACTCTAAATCGCTTACCCTTTTTGTTATCTCTAATATATTTCCTCATGGTGTAGTGGAAATAAAAAGTTTAGATACTAGGAATATTTTTAAGGTTAATTAACATAGATTGAAACCATTTTATAAGAAGATGACGGTTTCAAGTGTGGTGAACTTTAATTTAGAACTTCCACCATACTTAGAAGTTTGAGAAGAACAAACCCTATTGAGCATAATGACATTAAACTATTGCTCTTTCGGGAAGACAACCCAAGATATGATAATCTTTATTAATTCCATTTTCCTTATCTATAACTTCATTTGCTTGTTTTTAAGAATTTAGTTTATTGGCTTAAGGGGAAATGGGTCTTAAAATTCTAGAATACTAGATTTCATAAAGTGTGATCACACCTTATGTAATTTAGTTGATTAAAGATTCAAAGTTCCAGAATGCTAAATCTCATTAGACGAGATCATACCTTATGCGATTTAGCTTTCTGGAATAAAATCCCTATAATTCCAAAATTCTAAATCTCATAAGTGACATCACACCTTATATGATCTAACTTTCTAAAATAATGATATTCATAGATTGCATCATATTTTGTGGGTAGTTTAGGATGTGTTTAGTGGTTAAATTTAATCGATTAATACTTGTTTAGGTTAGAATCGTGTTAGTTAGTTAGATATTTGTGTCTTAAGTGTCTTGTGAGTTAGAGCATGCATTTAAGCTTCAATTTTATGCTTTTAAGGTGCTGTGACGTGTTTGCTACAGTTTAAGGGCAAATATAGAAGAATGAAGGAGATTAGGAGAAGACTCGAAGCCAAACCTAGGCCCATAATCATGGTGAATAAGCTACAATCATGACAGAAGCAAATGAAAGGAGCCACGATTATGGAATGTTCTGCCACAACCATGACAAAAGGGGAAACAAGGCCATGATCATGGCCTGCACAACAGACAGTGTGCCCCGACTTTCTGAACTTCACTTTTCGGGGACATTTCAAACCTTTAGATCATAAGAAAGGCCTTAGGGTTTCCCTAATTAGAAAATACTATGAAAAGGAATAGAAAAGACAACAAAAGAGAGCCTCCATTAAACCATTTTAGGAAAATCTTCAAAAGGAGAAAAGAAGAAGAGAGAGAAGAAGAAAAGGATGAGAGAGGAAGCAGTGTCTACTTCCCGAGTTATCCGATCAAATTTTAATCCTTCTTTCCATCTTTCATTTTCGTTCATTTAATGTTTGAGAATGAGATGGATTGTATGATGATGGACTTTGAATCAAGGATGATGTTCTAACTTTTCTTAGGGATTTAAACTTGATTCAATGTTAATATACTCATTTTTATGTTATTTTAATTGGGTGTTATGATTGATTACTGTAGCTTCATACTTCGGTAATAAACTGAGAGGGTGAATCGAATGTAAAATGATTGGGTTAGGTTAATGAGAGTTAAGCAATACAATAGACCACATAATCAATCTTATCGGTTATATATAGAGAGAGATCCCATGTGAGACCCAATAGTATATTAGAGAGCTTAAGAATTGATCAGGTTAGAGCCTAATAGAATCGAGAGATAACAATTTTGGTGACTCAACTTGATTAGGGTTTATTAATTAGGGCTTAGTGATTATAACAAGAGAGAGAGTAATCCACCCTACAATAGTCTAGAACCGACATCTCAATAACACAAAAGTGATTAGATTAGATTGATGATAGGATAAATCCCTCTTTCATAATTTGGTAAATGGTCATGTTGATTTTCTATTATTGAATTGTTGGTGCTCAACATTTGATTTCGTTGAGTTAATTTTGCAAATTAATATCTTAACAATCATCCGTGTTTACTTTCCTATCCTGTTTTATTTTCATTTTATTTTCATTTTATTAATCCATAACTCTTTGTGGGACGGACCCTTCACATACTACAATTTGTGACCCATGTACTGGCGGTATTTTGAGGGCTATAACTAGTAAAGCTTGCTACTACAATAAATAGAATCCTTAAAATTCCATAATATTAACAGTCATAAGGCGTGATCACACCTTATACATGTTAGGAGTCTATTTGATTTCAAAGAAACTTGCCCCTTTTAGTTTGTTTTTTAATTAATAAAAAATAATAAACACAAATAGAATATTTTTAAAATTAAAATTCATAAACATAAAGTAAAATAAAAGTATAAAAATTTTTATATTTTAAAAAAAACAATCTTATTATTAATTAATTAGAAAAATTAATCAAAACCCTAATTCTTTTTTTTTTTCATTTTCTAGCCAACATCTTTAACATCATTCCAAAACCATAGTAGTGTTCTGCAACAATATGCACAATACTTCTAAACTACAATAATGTCCTAAGTAACACTAACTAATGCACGAAACAACCAGACACATACCCAAATTATAGATGATACATGCTCTAGCCAATTAGAAATCACCCAGCTTCTGTCCTAATGATCACAATCTCCCACCAGCAATACGGACCAACCCAGCCTCATCTCCAACCTGCTAGCCACTTAGTAGCATTCGATAAGAATGTCCTACATTCAATATACCAATAGGCACTAGTATTATCTTAATGTTCTATTTAATTTTTCTTTTTACTTCATTTTTATTAATTACTTTACTTTTATTTTAATTTTACCTATTATTAGGTTATTTTCATTATTTTTTGGCTTAGTTTTCTGCTTATACTTGTTGTCATTAAGGGACGTTCCAAAGATATTGCTAAGATTATAGAAGAAAAATCTATGGTGAATCCAACTATACAACATTAATCCACTAGATGACTTGCAACCATTACCAATAAGAAGCATGCTTGAAATATGAAAAACACCTCTATCTTAACTCCAGCTAAATCAAACTTATGTGGTTATCTCGCTTTTAGCAATAAAGAATGAAAACAATGGTAAACTGCTCTCAAAATCTGACATATTAATACAGGTAAGTAAGTGAATTACCCATATTTAAAAAAATTGCATATTAAAGAAAAGTTTGATGATTTGCTTATTGACAAGAGTTGGAGATATTTTGTGATAACTCGTTATTTGATATTTATTGAATTAACAAGGATTTTTATAATACCTTTAAATTTAATAAACCGTCTAATTTTATTTTAAGTACTCCTAATGTAGTATAGTACAAATTAATGGGTGTCGAATTTAAACAGAACATCATTAATTTCAATTTGGTCTTAGGATTGATAGATATGGAATATGCTAATTCGACCTACTAAAAAGAATATGTTGTGGAATATGGTGATTTTAATTCTTTTAAAGCGTGGAAATCAATGTCTTCTGACACGTTGGATTATCATCCAAGTAAATTTAAGGGTAGTTATCTTACGAAGATTGATGTATTTATATACAACATTTCTTAGCTTCTAATTATTCATGAAGGAAGACTATGAGGAGTACTTGTACTAAAGCTAAGTTGTTTTTTATTTTATTTACAATAAACAAAGTATGCATCAACTAAGTTGCTTGGTTGGCAATGTAATTTAACATTGTTATCTCTTTTAACAAGAATTTATGTTTTGGTCCCCTTATCACTCATCTAGCTATTTACTTGAATTTATTTGATATGATTGGCATTGATGTGCATATCACCTATGAGATGGAACTGTTTGACAAGTTTTGTTTAAGCAAGATGTGGTTACTCGAGGAAAAAAGTACAATTTTTCATTTTATGCCAAGTGACACCCCCAAAGAGCTTCATCATCAATGCAATAAGAGGATCATAATGTTATATTACATCTTTCGACTTCACCAGTTTGACATAAGTATCACTTTTGCTAAAGATATTAGCACGTAAAATTTCTGAACTTGAGAAGAATTTGGATGCTTTGCTTCAATTCATGTGGATGATATCTTCATGTCCACTAACACCATAATATATCTCATTTCAAAAGCTCACAACTTAAGGGAATCTTTTACTTTATGATTTATTTTTATTTATTATTTTGATGGCATGTGAGCATCTTATATATATATTGAGGACAATGTATGATTTAGGTGTCGAGGAGTGAGAATAAATATTATGATGAACTTTGTGATTTTTGCATAAATTCTACGGTTCATATATTTATTATTCCTTATGATAGCTTCATAATTTTCTGATTGTTGTTTAAAATAATCCAAAAGTTAGGATACTTTTTTGGTTTAAGAATTAATCCATCAAAGACACAAGCATGATTATTATTATTTTATTAAATTACTTTAAGTATTTCATTGGTTTTGTTAAATACAAATGTGTAAGACTTGATGCATTTTGACACCTAGGTAAGTTTTTAGCCTAAGAGCATTCATCACATTTGTGCTCATACATAAAATTTTGTTATGTTTTATCAAACATATCTAGTTTATGCTAGAACTTAATTTCGAATACTTATTAAGACCAAAATTTTAATGAATTTGGTTATAAAGATGATAAGAGCACTTATGATAAGCATTTTTTACCTAAACAAGCCTACCTTACTTTTTATCCCTAGAAAACCAATTTGATCCTCAACATTTCTTTTCTTGAATACGAACCTTGTTACAAACCAATTTTATCATTCTTTTGTTGATATCTTTAGTAATTTTGAGCCCTTAAATTGAAGGAACTATATAAAGCTTATTTGAATAAGGCTTTTGACTATTTCCATGAAAGATAAATTAGTTAATTCAAGTTGCATTGTTTTGATTTCTTATTTTTTATAGAATGGGTGAGGAGTATAAGAAAAAGAAAAAAGAAATCTCCTGTTTGATGTTATTGTTATAAAAAAGAAAAATTATAAATAAGAAAAGGAAATGAGGGGATAAAAAGGGAACTTGTTTGAATCAAACGAGTTTTAGATAAAATTAAATTGAAGCTTGTATAGATAAGTTTGTATGATTTCCTTTAATATACTTAACCTAAAAACTTGTTTTTTTTCAAACCTTACTTAATCCATATTACAACCTTTATCAATTCCCTTTGATTTATGTATTAGATTCGTATTTGTTAAGCGTTTAAGATATGATTCATGAGCAAGCATATGGAAATAACTCATTACACTTTGATTTGAGAGCTTAATGAACCTTAATTTGAATGTATTGAGTGAAATCCATGAGAGGATGTCAAGTCTTTTTCCATTTGAGTGCTTGTTCTTTCTTTTGTTCTTTATCCTAAACTTTTAACATATATTATCATTTATGATATTTTTGGATAATTCAAAAGAAGATAAGAGATTGTTATAAGGTTGATTGACGTATGCTTAAGGATAAACATGAGTTCAATATGGGGGAATTTAATAAGATGATATTGCTATGTTAATTAGAATTATCTCTTTTGTTTTGACCATATTTTTGTGCTTATGTAAGAAAATTAATGCTTTTTATTTTAGGAGATGACAAGAAGAGATTGCTTCAAAATGGAACATTATTGGTCAAAATCATGAATTTTGGAAAAGGTGGACAAATTACTACAGCGGATAAGGCAAGATCACACATAATGTCAAATTTACTTAAAGATTTGGAATTTAATTAGGAAACTTTTTTCAATCCCTATTATGTAGGGATTTGGATTTGTTTTAGATGGGGATATCTACAAGATAGAAAGAGACCAGGGTTTTAAGTAGTAAAAGAAGATAAAAACATGTATATCACCTTTTTAACATCCTCTTTTCGTTTCCTTTTAGTTTTCTCTCTATCTTTCATCTTTTATTCTATTTTTGATCTAAAAACTTAAGCCATGTGTGGCTAAATCCAAATATTATGATTCAAGGGGATTCAAAACTCTAGTTGTAACCTTGTGAGGTTTTTTTTTCGAAACTTATATCCATTGTTTTAATTCAAGTATTTGTTGTTTTGTGCTCTTGTACTTCATGAAAAATTAATATTGATTTATTTGACAAATCAACTTTATATTGGTTGTTCTATAGCTATCCATGTATTCTATGACCCATAATTGTCAAGAAGGATTGAAATAAGTAGCAGATAGTTTATTTATGAATTTACATATTTAACTTATAATAAACTAGAAAACTAAACAGAATAGTTGTAACTATTTCAATTATTTAATTTAAGGTCTAGGTTTTTTCACTAAGTTTATTACTATTATTTAATTGATATGGAATGTTATCATGCCGAATCAATTGTTGGTAAGTTTAGATTTGAATGATGTGTTTGAATCAACTAATTTAGGAAAATCTGAGGTGTATTATGACTATTCTAATATGTTTCAAACTAATTGCTTGAGTTGTGAAAAATATTCCTTTTAGACTAATGATCAATATTACAATTAGATGATATCTTTCCCTTGAGTCAGAGATAAGTACTCTTGAATTTCTCACTTTTATATTTAGTTGATTTATTTAGATTCCTTGTTAAATTTAGTTTATTATCTAATTAATTATAAATTGCTGTCTTGTTGATTGAATTTAAGAAACTAGTTTTTAATTCTCTTAAGATTTGACCTAGGTCTACGACTACTACAAGAGTTTAAAAAATCATAATCAATTTTGAGGACTTTGACAAGTTGATCAAGCTCCACTTACGAAGTTTACCTAATGAAGATTTTAGCATGGAACATTGGACGAGCAAATGCTCCTTATAAAAAAAATTTGATCAAAAACATGATTTCGTCATAATAAAGTTGTGATTGTTGGAATTTTCGAATCCGTTATGAATCAAGGCAAATTTAATCTTCCTTGTTAGTGGAGAGATATCATAAACTATAGTCACCATCCCAATGGCAGAGTTATAGTCTTTTGTGACTCTTCCTCTGTAAATGTTGCTTTAAGGTTTAGTTTAGATCATATCATTCACTTAAAGGCATCATTTAAGAATGCAAGCCAATTATTACCCATCTCATTTACATATGCTTAAAATGGTTCTTATCAAAGATCCTTCTTACTGAAACAAATAAGAGATTTGACTGCCAACATTTTATTTCCTTGGCTGCTAATTGGAGATTTCAACTAAATCTATAAAGTTGAAGAAGTAGAAGGTCTCAAATCCACAGGAAGTCCATGTCCTAAGTTGAGGAGTTGTTTAGATGAAGCCCAGCCATTTGATCAATCTCATGAAGGTAACTTTTTCACCTAGAATAACAATCAATCTAGATTTAACTAAATTTCAATGAAACTAGATCGCACCCTTTGCAATTAACTGTAGTTTTCAACCTTCCTATAGAGCTTCTCTATATCAATAATAGCAGTCATTTTGATCACTTGGTTATCCTCACTCATTTAGCTTTTTTAAGTCTAAAAATACCTTTTAGATTCAATAATTTCTTAACAAACTTAGTACGATTTTATGTTGGATTCTTTTAATAGCATGAATCAAAGTATCTGAGCAGTTCATCTATGCCAGGAAAATTCAAATCATTAAGCATTAGATGAAACTGTTATTCTTGAAGAACATTGAAATCACAAATCATCTCCTAAATACTTCTAAGAGTTATGTTGAGAAAATTTGGCATGATCTCTATAACAATCCCTGGTCTACACTCCTTTAAGAGATGGAAAAGGCTAGTATGCAAATTTTCTCTAAGGCTTTAAACTAAGATTTATCTTTTATAAAGCAAAGATCTCACATTGAATTGATAAGAAACGGAGACAAAGTATTTCTTCATGTCATAAGGTTGAGATTTTCAAGAAAAATATAACAAAATAATCTGCTTGGAAAATGACTAGCTTAGGATGGAATCTTCACATTAATTGCTAGATGGGGCAATTAATCACTTATTAAGCATTATGAATTTTCCTACCAATGCTCACTCATCCAATTCTTTCCTCAAAGAATTCATGAAGGGTTGCCTTATCTCTCAAGAAGTAGAAATTTTTTTCAACCTTTGCCCATACAAGAGATTAAAGATATACTAGGATCATTGAACACCACAAGTTTCCTAGCCCTGATGATTTCAATCTAATATTTTTATCAATACATGGCCTCTAAAAAGGCACGTGATAATTTATTTTGTGTAGGAATTATTTAACAAGGGCTCTTTACTCAATGAACTAAAGAAAACCTTCATAATCCTTATTTCCTAAGATAGTGAGTAGAAACAATTTTTATATTTCTATCCCATAGCCTATTGCAACTCTATACACAAGATTATTTTCACATCTTACCTCATGGATTGAAGAAATTCCTCCATAACCATATTTATCCTACATAAGTTGCTTATATTCCTAGAAGAATCATTGGTAATAACATTATATTGCTTCAAGAATTAATGAAAATATACTCCAAAAGAAAAGGTAGATTAAATTTCTTTTTCAAGATAGAGCTGAAAAAAGGTTATGATAGTGTGGCTTGGAATTTCATTATTAACATTCTTAATGCCATGGACTTTCTAGATTCATTTAATCAATAGATCAGATAATGCATAAAATCTCCTTCATTTAGCATCCTTTACAATAGTTAACCTATTACATCTTTCAAAAGTTGTAAAGGAATTTGTAGGGTGACCAATTTTCACCCATCTTTTTGCTCTAGTGATGGAAGTATTCATCAGGCTTCTTAAAAGAGTAGTGGAAAGAATGAAGCATTTTAAATTACATTCAAGATGTAGGAAAATGCAAATCATAACTATAAGCTTTACTGATGACCTAATACTCCTCTCAAAAACTTATTCCATTTTTGTTTTAACCCTCATAAAAGCTCTTAAACAAATTTTCTAGTCTAGAAGTCAACTGTTCAAAAAGTGGTTTCTTTCTCTTTAAAAGCGCTATGGGACAAGAATCGAATTTGAAGACTATCACTGGTTTCAATCTCCATCTTGGCCCTATTCTTTATCTTGGTATTTGAGTGATTACATCTAGGTTAACAATAAAAGAGTTCAATATTTTGATTAACAAAACTAGCAATATAAATTCTTTTGGGGATAAGATTCTTTCCACTATTGTTAGAGCTGAACTCATTACATCTACCTTGAACTCTATTAATGTGTACTAGGCTACTCATGTTGCATTCCTTACTGTTTTCATGAAAATCATTGACTAGCTATTCAACAAGTTCCTTTGGTTAGGTAGTAAAGAAATCTCTAAGAGAGCTAAGATGAAATGGTGTATGTCTGCATTCCAAAATATAAAGGTGGTCTCAACATAATTCCTATAAAAACATTGAATACAATTATGTTCATTGATCCAAACCTACATTAATGATAAGGATGATACCATTATATGAAATCACACCAGTAATGGAATTTTCACTAATCATTTATGTAGGAAACTACTTCAAGGCAACCAAAACAGCATTTCATAGACCAAGTTGTGTGGTTTAAACATCAAAAACCTCGAGCATCAACCACACGATGACTAGCTATAAAGAAGAAACTACCAATAGTTGATAAGTTGATAAAGCTTCTAAATCTCACTAATTGGTACGTATTGTGTAAAATACCTGAAGAGAGTATAAGCCATCTATTTTTTCAATATTATGGATACTTAGAGAGCAACGCTACACAAATGCTATATATGTGATACTCTAATAGGGTGTTTGGTTCATTGGAATAACCATTCCATTCTTGATCGATTCTTGGTAATAGGTTATTCATTTGTTTGGTTGTAGAAAACATATATAATATATAATCCAAGGATTTACTTATTCCTTGAGTTTGGGGATTAAGTAAACCCGTTACCCCCTATCTTTATCTATTCTAAGTGGTTGGAAATAAAATTACGGACATGTTAGAAAAACTATCCTTAAAGAATCCATATAGTTACTTAGCTACTATAATAATAAAAACAATAATAATATTGTAGTTAGTGGGGACTACTTAGTTATTTTGGTCTTGTCATAAGTTATTCTTTTATGATTCCAAATTTATGTTTTCAAACCAAACATTGGCGTTACATCATCATTAGAAATTATTAGGAGCAAACCAAACTAAATAATACTCATTCCATTCTATTCCTCATCTATTCTATTCCTAAAGAATCACCATTTCATTCGTTATCTACTCGAACAGGTAAACCAAACACCCTATAAAAGAATGGAATAACATAATAGATTAGTGCCCAACCATTAATCATCCAAAAATCACCATAAAATGGTATTTTCTTCTTAACACTTTCATATCTATTCACATCCATTTAGGATGACAGAAACTTATGAATTTTTAGTTATAGAAGCCTTAACAACTAGCAATTCAACAAGAATCTGCTATATTAGATCAGTATCCAAATTAGCATCTTCAAACACAAATTTAGAATCTTGATTATCTCATCAAAACTTGGAATATGTAGCCTTTATTTCCATAAAAATATAGAGGTCTTTATTTGTGTTAATTAAATCATTGGTTAGTTGTGATCTCCTCCTATGGGGACAATTATTTTTCTAGTGTTTATCTGCGTACATAGTTGATTGCCTTTTAAGACTTAATTTAATTACCAATTTTTCCAAAAAAAATCCAGTAGAAGTCCCGTTAATATGTGGCTCTTCAGATGTCTAGAAGTACGTGGCTTTACCCATAACTAGTAAGGACTTGTAAAGTTAAACTCATGTTTAGAGTAAAAGATAATTGAAAGAATGGCCCGCTTTTACTTGACATTAGTGTTTCCTTTTATATTGAGAGTTATAAAAGAAAAAATTAAGGTCATTGATACACATAGCTTGATCCTTCTTTATAAATTGATGGAAAAGGTCATGCCTAAAGGAATTTGAGAAGAATATTAAGAGTTTAGATTTGACGGCTCATTTTGTAAGAATTTAATCAAGAAATCATAGTGATCTATGAGGAATTCATATTGAGAAACCAAATGTAAATCTCAATAACTGAATAACTTGCAAATAAAAATCATAAAAGTTAATTAAATCATACTTGATTTAACTCCTACTAAAAGCATTTGCATAAGATGTCAACCACAAGTTGTTCAAGTGTCTAGCTTCTAACGATATTTATAGAGCAAAGAAGAAGAACTCAACATTTGAGAGGATTTAAGCATAAGTGCTAGCTCCTTATGTTTAGTTCTTATAAATAAAAGAAAATTTAAGTTTTTAAAATTTCTAATTATAATTAAATTCAAACTCTAATTATAATTTAATTTTAACAAAATCAAATATCTCATATTTGATCCTGGAAATTTCTTAAACTTCACAATTGAGTTTAACTTAATTTAAATTGAATTTTCACTTTAGCAATGATTATAAATTGTAAATTGTAAATATAATTCATAATTACAATTTGCTAAATTAAAACTCATTTAATTTATCTTTAATTTTCCAATTAAATAATTTGTAATCAAAAATTAAGATTGACATCTAGCAATATATCATGACCATTAAAATATTAGGAATGTCAAGGCGCTTTAACTCAACTTTTCCATCATTATCTAATTTTCCATTTGGATATATAGTATGTATATAATGTCTACTCATGTAAATCCAATCATGTTTGTTCTTATTAATTATTAATTGATTTATAATTTATATTTAAAATAATTTTTAAAATGTTAATTCATTTTGACCAAATAATTCTTTAATCATTACTAATCAAGAACACTGAAACATTTCCTCCAATTACTTTAAAGTATTAAATTCTTTTTTGACATACTTTATTATCTCAATTTAGTTTTTTGTTGATTTTTTTATTCTTGAGGTTTGAAGTTATACTTAATGGGAAATAATCTTATTTTCTGTCAAGGTGTATTTTGGAATTAAATAGAAAGAATCGCTACGATTTTAGGATAAAAAGAGCTGAACTAGAAGTGACCCTAATTAGACATGGATTCGTGGAACACATACATAAGCAAAATCACGCAGCATTTGAAGTAAGAAAACAAAAACATCCAAGAGGCACAACATAAATAAGCAGTCAAAACACTAGCAGGAAGGCGTTAAAATCATGTTGCATCTAATGCTCGCGTTTAATGCTAGAGAGAGTTGCGTTTGATGCATTTAACGCAGGCATTTTTCTCAAAACATATAAGCAGACACAGCAACAGCAACAGTGTGACCTGATGGAATGGGGTTTTAAAAAAGGAACCAACATTAAATTGAAAAATTACGCAACAGTAGAGAAAGCACAAGTGAGGATGGCGGCTGAGCATATGGAAGTAGTAGGCTTCATTGCTGGCGTAGGCGTGGACACAGTGCATGGATGAACAGGAGCAGTGGACAATAGATCTCCAATTTTAGTTGTCCCATCAATTAATAGTGAATGAGAGAGGGCTGCATAAGATGCAAATAGAGAAGAGGGCTGGCGGCAGACCAAGAAGAGCAACGCCCATGACAGTCCTAAATAATTAAGAAAATTGTCATGTTGGGTAACTAAGTTTTTATTTCTTGGTTTACGGAATCCTAGTTATTGAACTCTACATGTTGTGAGACTTGTATTCTTTATTTGAATCGATTTATTAGTCAAGTATTAATTATTTCTTAGGTCATTATTTGATTGTTCGATTTTATAGCTAGGTGAGTAACTAGTTTGTGATTTATTCAATTAATCGCTAAATTAAACAAGTTGATGTTCAATTTTTTAAATCAAAAGTAGTGACTAGGATTTTTGTCTACTATATTAGGGACGTGATTCTAGGAAAAATAATTGTCTAGGTTAAATATACATCGTATATATGTTGTCTAGTTCGTCGATTTTCTTGATTTGTAAAGCTATTAATTAATTAAATTTGAGATCTTATCAAAATTATTAATTAATAAGGGTTAATTCAAATACATATTTTAGTTAACTAAACATAAGAGAAAATAGGTAAAGAAATTTATCAGGACGAATGTTTAACTAATAAATTGGTTATTTTTAGTGTCGATGATCACCACAAGTTCAATAAAGAAGGAGACCGGAAACCAAGATTTATTTTTATTGATTGTTAAATTCTTATTGTTTTGTTATTAATTATTTTTCAAATTTGTACTCCAATTAAATTCTATTTAATTCATAATTTTAAACCCCCTTTTATTGTTTAACTATTAACATTTGAATTCCTCGTGGGAACGATCCCTACTTTCCACTACTAAATTAATTTGTGTTGTAGGAAGTTGGTTTCTTTTTATATTTGGTTGCAAGTGACAACATTCACCAAATTTTGGCATCGTTGTTAGAGAATTTTTTATAGTTTATGTACGTTATGCATTCGAATCAGTCTAAAAATTTGCAGTACAATCTTGAAATTGTGAAAACAGTAAAGGCATTAAGAAAGCAGATGAAAGAAAAACAACAAATACTAAGAAAATAATGAGAGAGGTAAAGGAACATGAATGCAAATCGTATTTTATGCCAACTGGCTGCTCCAACTAAGGACCGACAGTCTCACTGCATTAATTTTCCAAATTTAGGTGATAATAACACTTTTGAGTTGAAGTTAAGACTAATTCACTTGTTACCCACTTTTTGAGGCATATTAGGAGAAGATCCTTATAAGCACATGTAGGAGTTTGATGTTATTTGTATAGGGACGAAGCCTACCAATGTCACTAAAGAACAAATAAAGCTGAGGGCTTTTCCCTTTTCTTTGAAGGACAATGCCCAACATTGGTTATATTATTTACCTGCTGGAAGTATTAGAATATGGATAAAGATAAAGAAGTTATTTTTGGAGAAGTATTTCCAAACTGCCAGGGTAGCCAATATCAGAAAAGAAATTTGTGGCATTCGAAAAAATGCCAAGGAGTCATTATATGAATATTAGGAGTGATTTAAAAAGCTGTGTGCAAGTTGCCCCCATCATCAAATCAGCGAGCAACTGTTGATTCAATACTTTTATGAAGGTCTTTTATCGACTGAGAGGAGTATGATAGATGCTGCAAGTGGAGGAGTGCAAGTTGATAAAACACCAACAATTGCATTGGATTTGATCTCAACTATGGCTTATAAATCTTAACAATTTGTAGCTAAAAATGATTATGGTTTAAGACATGTGAATGAGATGGGAGTTTTGTCGTTGGAAAGAAGATTAGATTATTTGACTTCTTTGGTTCATCAACTTGCGGTATCAAGGAAAGCGGAAGTTAAGCCTTGTGTTATTTGTTCTATGGTTAGCCATCCTACAGATATGTGTCCCACTCTACAAGAAGACCATGTTAAAGAAGCCAAGGCAATGGGTGGTTATTTGGGACAACCTCAAAAGAAGTATGACCCATTTTTAAACACAAATAATCCAGGTTGGCGAGATCATCCCAACCTCCATTATGGAAACAGTCAGGCACAATAAGTTCGAATTTTCAACCATATAAACAACCTTATGTGCCTAGATAGCAATAACAAATGCGACAAAGTTCTAGTGAAAATAATTCTTTGGAGGACATAGTCAAGGCATTGGCCACAAATACTTTGAACTTTCAACAGAATATGATGAAATTTTAGCAAGATACACAAGCCAACATATAGAATCTTGAGATTTAAATGAGCCAAATGGTGATTGCTATCAATAGGTTGGAGGCACAAAATTTAGGAAAGCTCCTTTGTTAACTTGAGATGAATCCAAAGAAGAGTGCTTGTGCTATCACACTTTGAAGTGTTAAAGAGTTAAAGGAACCTACACCAAAGGTTTCTAAGCGAGAGGTTGAAGAAGAATTGGAGAAAGAAGTTCCAAAGCAATCACAAGACAAAAACGAGGGTGATTCTTACATTGTCACGCCTAAGTTTAGTATACAACCTCCTTTTCCTAGTTGTTTTGCCAAGCAGAAGGAGGAGGAGCAACAGAAAGAAATTCTGGAAACTTTTTGCAAGCCATAGGTAAATATTCCTTTTCTTCATGCTATTAAACAAATTCCTCATTATGCTAAATTTCTTAAGGAGCTCTGTACCTCAAAGAGAGAGTTAAGTTGCAACAAAAATGCGCGATTGGGTGAGAATGATTCTACTGTGTTTTAAAAGAAGTTACCTCTTAAATATCTAGATCTAGGTCTATTCTCAATCCCTTGTAAAATAGGTAATCTGAAAATTGAGAAAGTGTTGCTAGATTTAGGTGTGTCAATTATGTAAATGATCTAGAAGGGGGCTTGAATAGATCTTTAAACCTTTTTATAAAATCAGAAGTTAATACACACAAAACAATTTAAACAAATTTAAATGCTAAGAATAGGGAAGAAA
>JANSVA010000008.1:44504927-44523977 GCA_025504915.1 Erythroxylum reticulatum | reverse complement strand
CTTTTGACCGCGAAAAATATTTGCAAATTTTGGGTGAGTTTTGCAAACTCAGTGAGGTAACCATCATTGATTATTCACTCAATTCATGCAACACATCATTTCACATAACAAATAGTTCCGAAAATTTGCACTTTACATCAATATCGTATTTTTCCTTAAGCATAGGCAAATTTGGCATTTCAATCCAGCAAACACACTTAACAAAATGCATATGAAATGCTCATGAGACACTTTTTCAATTATTACGCTGACGTGACCGAGTGCCTAACTGTCCCATATCTATTAGATACCGGGCTCATTGATAACTGTCTCATATAGGTCTCATTGATAACTGTCCCAAATAGGGCTCATTAAACGTTGAGCTTGAGGCTCTGAATCACTTTTGAGCTCGAGGCTCTTTTTTACATGTTGAGCTTTAAGCTCGGATCACTGGCTACTCTGGTCACAACTTCCATTATCTGATCATGCATTCATGTATTGAAATGCATCACATATATTCAATCAATTGAAAGTGCTCAATGTCACACAATCATATTCACTATCATATATCATTCACATTATCATTGGACCTTAGTCTGGCATTCAACACTTAAGTCAAGAAAACACTTATTCCGTCTAATTCACATTCAATGAGCACTTCAATATTTCATTCATACATCACATTCATTGGACCTCCTGTCTGGAAACCAACACAATCAATCACATTCATTTATCATTCATAACAGCATTTAAGCAAGCAATAATTAAGAGAAACCGTCTAAGTTACTCACAAGTTGCTCTCGAAGCTAAAGCCTAGAAATGGCATCAATGTCTGGAGGTTGACATTCCAATTGCTCCTCTAAATCAAATAACATACACATATATCACAATTTGTACAATCATAAGTGTTTAATAATGCACACGAATGAAATGGAATATGCACAACGCATGTTTATGACAATCCCAGGTATTTTAACATTAATTTCATCACAAAGTCATTCTCATATTAAAACTCCTCTAAGTATAGTTTATGCTTAGGTTTATGCCTCACCAAAAACCATTCATTTCTCATTGAATCACT
The DNA here is from genome assembly GCA_025504915.1 of Erythroxylum reticulatum. Lineage (NCBI taxonomy): Eukaryota > Viridiplantae > Streptophyta > Magnoliopsida > Malpighiales > Erythroxylaceae > Erythroxylum > Erythroxylum reticulatum. Next base: position 44,522,917 of record JANSVA010000008.1, on the reverse strand, counting down.
TTAGAATTATTTTCCAAGACACCCATTTTGGGTCTACTGTTCACATTCAATCAGAAGGTGAAACTAATATAATTTGGGCATACTCTCTTCTAGAAAAGTGTTCCTCTATGTCGTATCTTTCCATTGACACTAAAATCACTCAATTTTGTTTAGTAATTTGAAAAATATACCTCAAACATTATCGGGTTATCAATATTCAAAAACAGTATACTATGCACAAATTCCATCTAGAAATTAGACATTTATATTTTCTGGATATTGTTGATCATATACAATTGATCAAAATGGAATGTTTTTATAAAAATATGAAATAGGGAGTGAGTGATAGAATGTTGTCACAATTGGAATATAAATGATATGTACAACAATGTATGACAGAAATATACCCGAGAATTTGTAATTGAACATGCATGATACATGAAACATTGATACATGTGTTTATTCTATTTCATAAGCACTAAAGTAATATGAAATTATTTTTATTGCATATAGACGAGCAACTAGAGTGACCGTTTCCAGATATTACTGGAATGTTAAGGCAATAGGCATATGGGAGCAACTGTGAGTAACCTAAGATGGTCTCACTTTATTTGTTCTGTATATGACTGAATTGTATTGATATATGTTACTAAACTGCACTGACTAATTATGTACTAAATTCTGGACAATATATGCCTGAGGTGTTTGATGCATGCAAACAATATTGGAAGTGCTACTTATATGTGAATGCGACTGTGATTACTACTGTGATAATATATGCAAATGAATATGATTAAACTTATGACTGAATTATGACATGCATTTCATTCCAATGCATGTAATATAAAGGTTGTAACTGATGTTGCTATTGACTGACTGATACTGTTACTGAGAGAGCCTAAAGCTCTGTGGTAGAGCTTATGCTCCCACTTTATAGTAAGCCCCGTGTCCATAACGGATAGGGGAGACTAAAAAGGCACATAGTCATAACACTATAAAAACAAATGTGAGTCTCATACATATTGCATCCATATATGATTGGAATTCATTAAATGATTTTCAAAGTTGTAAGGAAATAATAGATTGATGTGAACTGTGTAACTGAATGCACTGTGTGACTGTATGATTTGGGTGGTTTAATGATGACTTTGTTTTGCTACATGTGAACCATCGAGGATGGTTACTCTACTGAGTTCACAAAACTTATCAAAATTGCAGCGTTTACTTTTACAGATCTAAGAGTGAGACAAACCTAGCTTCTAAGACTTCATTGAAGTAGATTTTATGTAGTTCAATATCAGAGATGGCTCAAAGGTTTGTCAGCTGGGATTGAAGATATTGTAGTTATTATCTTTTATTATTCCTCAAATATTGAGCATACTGTATAGGTCGAGCTATTTATGCTTTTTAATGATGTTAAACTAAATGTTACAATGTAACTATGGTTTTTGATATAAAATAAGGAAATTTTAGGTTTTAGTATATATGATTTATGATTTAAGTTACGATGCCATGTGATAAAGTGAAAGTGAGATAGTTAACATGCCATTTTTATTGGGCATTTGCACATGTTACCAAAAAGGGGGCACGTGCATGTGTCAGATGGGAGTGAGATGTTACAAAAATGCTTTAACCCCCATATTGTAGCCCCAACGAAGACCCCTCTCTTCTGTCCTTCACTACTTGAGCTCCTCATTCCTCTCTACTATCCATCGATATGATGATTTAATGTTGGAGTTTTTAGTCTACCATTCACTCCAAACCCTTCTAAATCTTGTAAGCTCCTTGCTTACGTTGTAGCTTAATGGGACAATTTAAGTGGGGTTTTTAGCTCACTACACTGTTCACGTCCCACCTTACTACCCTATATCCCTCATCTCTTTGCTGGCATAAATTTTATTTTGCTGGGTCACTCCTCCTTGACACCCACGCCATCCATAACTTTATTGCTGCTTCTCACTATGTCTGCATTTTGTTGGCCAAACGACGACGTTTCTTTTTTGTCAAATGTCCTCCAGTTGCTGCGTGTTGGTCCATTTGTTGCTGTTTTGGTCTTCATATTTTCCTAGTTGCTTCTTATATCATTTTTTTTGGTTCTTTGGTGTCGTTTAGCTCCTTTCTTGGCTTCTCATTTGCTTTGCCACCCTTTTTTTAACAACCATTAAATTCATGTAAGCATGCAAAAACCTACAATCACGTACTCCTATATTTTTTTCAGCTATAACTTTGCATATCATTTCATTTCTCCACCACTAATGTTCACATGAAAAATCATGAATCAAAGGAACTTTTTAAGGTTGTAATGATGAAAAAGGTAATATGAGATGTATTTAGGTCAAGTAGCATGAAAGTCATCAAAGCTAGTGAAACAAAGCAACACTCTTTAAAAACTAGGTACCATTAGCTATGACGAATGCAACATTTATATTTCACAATCTCATTCAACTCTCATACATAAACCACATGAAGCACTTACCAATCTGAAGGAATCACTCAAACAATTTATGCCAACGATACATTAAAATCACAAGTGTGAACCTTCCAAGCCAACATCTACCTTATATTCAACATATTCAAATAACACATTCATTACAACTCTAGGAAGATGCATTAACCAAAAACAACTTTTCAACACAAATTCGATTTCTCCTTGATATATTTATTTTTATTTATTTATCTTTCTTTTTCAATTTCTTTTCTTTTTTCTCTTTTCTTTCTTTCTTTTCCTTATAAAAATTAAAATAAACTACGTCAACATGAGAATTTCAATGATAAGATACAGACACATATGTACCCCCCCCCCCCCACACACACACACACTTACACTTTTGTATATCCACAAACTCATCAATTACAAATGTTCCACTAGCTTTATGGCTTGGGTGGGGCATTTCATTAGGTAGAAAGCATGTAATATGGTTGATATAAAAAGAAAGGCTAAAGCTTAAAGGGGTTTATTAAGGGAAAAATCATGTCAATAGGATAGGTTATTCAGCTAATGTAATTTATGAAAATCAAAGAATGCCTAATCATATCCATGTTAAAGCATATGATAAAAATGTTGTATTGAATAGAAATTCAATGTAAAATTGGGATGTACATGTCATGAAAGTCACACATTATCAAAAGGAAATGAGACTGATATGGATGTGTCATTCAAATAAGGCTTAAAATCTCACCAGCTTTATCTACCATTAGTCACTACTCTTCTAAAGATAATGCATATCGACTAATCACAAGAGCAAAAGCACATGCTAAAGTTGCTATAAAATTCTCTAGTCAATTCACACTCTAATCATGATTATATAATCCTAGAAGCAACAAAAAAACGAGAAAATGTTTGTTTCATTTGATTTATTCTTTCTCTTATTTTGATTGAAAACTTAAAAACAAGTAAAACAAACAAATTCAAAAACATATATGCATATAAAAAGTAATGCGTAAATGTAAAGGAGAAGAAATTTAATTCCTTTGGGTTACCTCACAAGAAGTGCCTTGGTTTAGAGTCACTGACTCGACTCCTTCTTCTCTTTACATGACAAAATTGTGATCTTTAGGTATGACAGGTAGCTCCTCTACGTGAGGTAGTTTCAGATAGGGCCTTACTTGATCATCATTCTCATTCAACGTCTTCCCTATCCTCGGATTCTTAATCTCGATTGAGTCCATACACCTTGAAAATATTTCTAATGTCTCTTCACCTTTTTCTTCATCATTTAATTCCTTTAATCTGTTGTGTAAAGGTAAAGAGTTAGTCTAAAAAATAATCACGAACTTAGTACTTACTTCTAAGCTAAAAGATGTATCCCTTTTTGCTTCGAGCTCCTTCTCAACTTCTTCAACACAAGCAATTCATTGAGGGTTGACCTCAAAATTCTCAAGCTCCTCATCACTTTGTAAAGTTTCTGCATAAACATCCATTGGGTACACCTCTGGTTGATACGGATGCTCCTCTTCGCTTTACGATTCTAGGTAACTGAGCCTTATTGCCATCTAACCCAATGGGTGTTCCATGCTCTGTTGTCTTACTTTTGTCTCTTGTCGAAATTCTTGCAACTACTATTACATATTTTATTGAAATTGCAAATTGTTAGTAGCAAGATTTTTAATAAGTTCTTCTAAACATGCACCTAAATCGTGTTGGCTCTCTGAATCTTGGGCACTAGACCATGTGTTTTTTGAAATTGCCTTCCATCCTTCTTGAATTGTAGAGTATTCTCCTGCAATTGCAAAATATTAGCTTTTATAATATTAATCAACTCTTCAAGAGATAGACCAGAGTAATGATAGGAAGCTTCTAATCTGTATGAGAATTGTTCTGCATCCTAGAAATTATCATAGAAGTAATTCTGTTGATTATCCCATCCATCATAAAAGTTAGGTTGATCAGTCAAAACATTGTTATAGGATTGAGAATATGAGTTATAAAAGAAATTACTTCCATCTATATCGAATCTTTTTTCAACATGAAACAAAAAATGAAAAGATCACAAAATAATAGAAAAGAAATCAATTACGAGCATAAATATACAAAACACCAATTAAATCACAAAAAAGTAAAACACCACACTCCTCAGCAATGGGCCAAAATTGACAGCGCGTTGTTACGTTAGTCAAAATAAAATCACTAGACCTACTACTATAGTAATGGTGAGTCTAGGTCAATCTAATAGAGAGTGTGTATAAAGTTTATGAAATGAAGATGTTTAGGCTTAATGGGAGGGGGGGTTTGCTTTTTAAAGAAGAAAATAAAATGAAGCTAACTAATAAAAACAAATTAAAGAAAACATGCAAAAAGTGATAAAAGTGGGGAATTCGGTAAGGACTCGATTCTTTGGTTCAATCTCGGCCTACACCTTAGTTAAGCATATTTTATTAATTTGTTGTTTTTAAACCTCTCCTAGAAACTATTAATCGTGAGTTAATAATTAACTCGAGCTTTCCCTCAGGTTTCGTTTAATCAAGATACAATCATTAATTAAACCTAACCACTGAATAACCTAGGATACGATCTCTAGATTTAATTAGGCAGTAGCATTATGAATTAGGAAAACTAATTAATCAAGGCAACAACCACATACGATGCATCATTTAACCTAGGTCATGTTATCTCTGTTGATTATAAATCATTAGTCACTACTTATGAATTTTAACATAAAAATTACGGATTATATCAAAATTCTAGCAATGAGTTTGCAATTAACGATTGAATGAATGTATTAAAATCATCATCTCATAATACCCAATGATTTCATATATAACTGAAGAATAATGAAAATCTGGTTATCCATACACAAAACCCAAATCAATATGCTTAGGATACCATAATCAATTTCTAATAAGAGAAAGAAACAACAAAATATTTAAAAAATACTTAACTCGGGTCACCGGCGTCGATGTCACTTCCGAACCAACGTCAGGACGTCTAGTCCTTCATGATTATTTTTTGAAAAAATGCTTCAACCCCCATGTTGCAGCCCTACAGAAGACTCTTTGCTTCTGTCCTTCAGTGCTCAAGTTTCTTATTCCTCTCTACTATTCATCAATGTGATGATTTAATGCTGGAGTTTTCAGTCCACCATTCACTCCAAGCCCTTCTAGATCTTGCAAGCTCCTTGTATACACTATAGCTTGATGGGACAATTTAAGTGGGGTTTTTTGTCCACCTAACTGTTCACGTCCCACCTCGTTACCCCATAGCCCTCTTCTCTTCGCTGTCACCAATTTTCTTCTAATAGGTCATGAATTTTTAAAAGCCATGCCATCCACACCTTTATTGTTGCTTCTCACTATGTCTATGTTTTGTTGGCCAAACGACGACATTTCTTCTTTGCCAAATGTCCTACAGTTGTTGCGTGTTAGTCCATTTGTATATGTTTTGGTCTTCATATTTTCCTAAATATTTCTCTCGTCGTTTTGTTTGGTTCTTTTGTATTGTATAGCTCATTGATTGGCCGCTCAATTGTTTGGCCACCTTTATTTTATCAACCATTAAATTCATGTACGCATGCAAAAACCAGTAATCAAATACTCCTTTATTTTTTAGCTATGTTCCCCTTCGTTGAATGTCTATTAATTAAATTCATATCTTGCACGGCCATACACACCATTAAATTCATGTTCAGTTATGTGAAAACACACACTATGAGTGTTGATTTCTAGCAGCCCTCTTCCATAAGTTTTATGTTTTATCTTGTCTTCTCTTGCACCAATATTTATCATTTTTGTTAGACGAAGACAAGTGAATATGAATCTTTAGAAAAACAACCAAAATATAGAGCTTTCGACTCACTTTAACTTCTTTACTTCTGAATTATGCCTAAAATCATACATGAATTAAAGTGAGTATCTTAAACATTTTCGTATTATTAATTTTTAACTGTAAATGATTAAATGTATCAATAATTAAACAAATATCTCCATTTCATAATTCATCACATGATATTGACTTAAAGTTATAAAATCTATATTGAAGTGTATACGACACACATATGAACAATAAATATGCATACAAATCATCTATGTACATGTAAATTGTCTTTAGCTAGCATTATGCTCACTCTTAAATTCCAATATTTAATCACCTAATTCACATATGGTAAGTCCTATTTCATTTACTTCTACGTATTTGAAAAGTTTCATGCATATTCAAAAAGGTTTGGATAAGATACGTTAAATGAAATAAGGTCACAGTTGTGACAGAAGACCTTTAGGGTCATGATTATATCTGAAGTGTCACGGTGTTTACAAAAGAGTTTTCTACTGCGTCATGATCATGACATGTCATGATTATGATACCCATGCCATGATCATAACAAAAGATCTAGATGTTGTGTCACAATTATGACATCCCTTATTATGATCGTGATAGACAATTGCCATTTATAACTTTACTTGTTCCGTAATATGCATATAGAAAACATTTGAACTAGGCTTTGAATTCTTTTGAACCCTATGTCTCTAGTTTCCAAAGAACTAAAAATCAAGTCATTTGGACTTCTAAACCATAAGGTATAGAGTAAAAATAACAAGTTGTTTCGCACCAGGTCACCAATTTTGATCTCAATTGTTATGTCATAAAGTCAAAAATCAAGTCAGAATCTCTTCTAGAGATTTCTATTTATATGTCTTAAGTTTCATATTCAACTAAAATCGCCCAATATATAGGTTTGTAGGCTTAGTATGACCCAAATAATGTGACTAGCTCAAACAGACCTAAGATAGAATTCCACATCACAATACTATCTTGTTATATTCAAGTAAGTCTATGCAAGGTAAGACCAAAATAACACCAACACGCCATCCCATATCCCAATGAGTCCTTGTATCCATTAAAACATACACACAAAGAGAAATCAAACTAAGTGTAGTCCCAAACCTTAAAATTAACCAAATAGTTTTTCTAATGTCTTTCCTTCCCTTCCTCTTTCGTTTTGCCTGACTCACCAACTAGAAATAACACGAATACATATCTCAATCCCAATTCCAACCTTATAATTCTAGTTCTCCATAAAAAAAGCAAGAAAAGATGAAGATGAAGAGAAAACGACTAACTTTTACCTGGATTTCCACCTAAGATTAGCTTGATTCCTTACATGAAAAATGATGGGATGAAGAAGATGAAGTGGAGAGAAAATGAGGGAGGAAAATTCTAGAATTCAAACCCTAAAATGTCATCCCTCTCTCCTCTCCATGTTCCCATTTCATGCACTTTCAGGACTTACACACATGTTTGATTCCTATTGGACACATATGCCTTATTCTTATTGGTCACACATGCTTTAATCTAATTGGTCCATGTGTTGACTTTAAGAAAATTGCACATTAGTCCTTCTTCTTCCTTTGATTCCTACATTGACCTATAATCTGATAAATTAATTTCATTCTCATCCATATCTCACGTCTAAGTATTTATATCTATGTTGAAATAAGCAAATTACACATTTACTCATGTCTTTTACATTAATTACCATTATGTCTCTTATTATGCTTAGATGCTCTTAATTTGTTATGTTACTTCTTAATACACTTTAAGCATGCTATAATACTTCTATGGTGTATGTTGGGAACTTATAAAATCTATATTTTATGTTTGATGCCAACATTGTAAGATGAAATGATTTTATTAAATAAAAAATTAAATATATTGTGATTAGTTAAAAATTTGAGATTTCTAATATTTAAGATTATAATTTATATCTATTATCAACTAATTTATGAAATTATGTCATGCACAAATGATTGATTAGAAAAAGGCAACATAATAAAATTAGACCTAATTATCAATTTTAAGACACTTTAATATCAAACACAAAATATTTAACCAATATTTAAGATTAAATTTTGTTGACACCTAATTGGTTTAATTTGAAATTATATTTTCAATTAGAAGTTTCAAACTCCCATAAATGTACTCTCTACATGATATAACACTCTTGGTATACCATTTTTTTTTTTTACCTCACCTGTAAACTTCTCTTAATTTTTGTCTGAATATTGTTAGAGGCTTAGTACTTGAACGGTTATAATAGTTTTTAATATCATATTCAAAAATATGAAAAATACAAAGAAAGTGAATCAAATTTTATAATGAACTATAGTAATATAATTTAGTGCTTTGCTATTATGATTCGTAATCAAATTATTAAAATTAAAGTGATCCTAATTTAAAGAAATGAAAATTTTCATTTATTCTCTACTATATACACGATGATGGAGTCGCATCTGAATTTTTCAACAATGTGCAGGCTCCTTTCGCTCTTAATTTTTCAACAATGTGCAGGTTCCTTTCCAAAATATTGAATTACTAAGTCTAAGTTTTATTATTTTGACCTTACTCTTGCAAAATGAACAAATATGGGATAGCACAATCTTGTTTACTTTTCAAATTACAAGTCTATGTTTTTATTATTTTGACGTTCCTCTTGCAAAACGAACAAATATGACATAGCACAATCTTGTTTACTTTTCAAATTACCAAATTCCGTTTACCCGTTCATCCAAAAAACGCCTTTATGCTTTTGGTATTAGGGGATGGAAGAGCAGCGGCTCCATGCATAAATCCCATATATTTCTTACCCCTGTAATTTCTTTATGTTAAATAATACAGCTCCTGCTAGCCGACCGTACTCAAACGGATCTGCGTTGGACATTAATCTTGGAGCACCCAAAAGTAGGATGATTGTCTTGTATCTATCCTTTTTTTCTATATATACCCGGCCTGTGCTAAAACTACAATAACATCTGCAAATTGCTTGACGAAAATAACAAGAATAAACAAGAAGACATTCGATATAAACGAACGCAAAAGTAAATTGGATAGTATTAAACCTCAAAGAAAGTCACTAGTCCTTTAAAAGCAGCATTTTGTTTCTTTATTTGGTCTTTTGGATCAGAAGGTTCAGTTTTTTTCCCTAAGACTTTTTCTTTTTCTTTTGGCCATTTTGCTCATCTACTTAAGATATCTTTGCCGTCGTTACCGCCTCAAATAACATAGATGATGCCGTTCCCTTCACAATCAGACAATTATGGCGGCATAAAATCGTGTCGGAAAGTCGACAACGGATTATATATATTCAACGTTAAAACGAAAATTTGAGTTCCCTTGATTTTGTACTCATCAATATATCCGTCCAAGTTGTCGTCTTTTCAAGTGCTAAGCAAGGTCCTTTTCTATAAATTTTAGGTATTAACCGTATGATGAAAATGAGCAAACTGAGCCAAGCAAATCTTCGTTAAAGAAATATTTTGAGACAAACAACATATACATATCATGATTGCTGCTGCGGAGAGCGCCCAGCAGCAATACGCCACGCCATTGCAAGCTGTGAATGCCCCAGTGCAGCTACGAAAGTCTTGGGTAAAGAGCAAGCACTTTTCGCCTAGTTCTTGTGGGGGACTTAATGACTGCATCACTATGGGATCAATTGTCTCAACAGCCCAGAAACACAACCAGCAGAGGCATCAGTCTGTGTCTCAGTTGGTGCAGCAGGTAATTTCTAGCATCTCTAGCTTTGATTATACGCAGTAATAGCAGTACTAAGAACGCCCAGAGTGGTTTTAATCAAGAGAATATGATCGGGGTCCCGGTCTGGTGTAGTTTGAGGATATTAACTGAACTCCTGTTCTTCACCAAATCGATTCAAGTGACGCTTCGGTATATTAAGAAATGTTGTTTTTAATATTTGGGACTTGAAGGTCGCAGATCTCGAAAGGGAACTTCACAAACAGAAGGAGCTACGTGTCGCATTCACAAAGAGGATGGAGAGGACACAAGACTATCTAAAGTACTGTCTTCAAACCGCACAAGACAATGGACTTCTGGACATCATAACTGGAAACAAAGACCACCTTCAAGAAGAAGCCCTTCTTCCCTCCAATATAAGTGGCACCAATACAACCCCAAAGTTTCCAGATTCTGTGCAAAAGGATCCAGACCTTGCGGGCATTGTGCATCAAGCTAAGATGAACGGATGGTACATTGATCCTGTAGAGGTAATCGAAAAATGCTTCACTCGTTTATGCATATTCACATCTACAGACACTCGATCAGTTGACGGTACATAACATAAGCTTGCAAATTGCAACAGATTGAATTGCACGAGAAAATAGGGCAGGGAAGCACAGCAGAGATTTACAAAGCAACTTGGCGAGGTCATGATGTCGCCGTTAAATGCATATCTTCTGATTATTTCCGTTCAATTGAAGGCGGTGTTGCCTACTTCGTCCAGGAAGTCGAAACATTGTCTCGGCAGCGGCACAAATTTGTTCTGCAACTAATGGGGGCGTGCCTTGAACCACCTAATTATGCGTGGTTGGTCACGGAGTTCTTGGGAACCACACTCAAGCACTGGTTGCATGGATCAGGGAAAAGGCGAAAAGAGAGGTTGGTTCCAGTCCCGCCATTGAAAGACAGGATTGCTAGGGCGTTGGAGATTGCTCAGGCAATGCAATATCTCCATGAACAGAAACCAAAGGTCATTCACCGAGACCTGAAACCCAGTAACATATTTCTCGATGATGCGAATCATGCGATTGTGGCTGATTTCGGGCATGCTAGGTTCTTGAGCGATGAAGAGAAGGCACTTACGGGAGAAACAGGTGCGATTCTCAGCAAAATTCACAAACGGCTGACCCTTTTCTATAAATTCTTAGCACTATTTGCTTTATAATGAAGTGCGGGGGGGCAATTATAATGTCTTTTCTGGCTGGCTTTCAGGAACTTATGTGTACATGGCGCCAGAGGTTATTCGTTGTGAGCCCTATGATGAAAAATGCGATGTCTACAGTTTCGGTGTTATACTCAACGAACTGATAACTGGTGATCATCCATACATTGAAACCGATAGTGGTCCCAGTAAGGTAATCAAATCAATTTCTTAATGCCTTATTCCTTTTGGCATATCCGCAGCCACGTATAGTTAATGAATAGACTGAGTGAATTATTAATTCATATTAAAGAAAAGGATAATTGGAAAATTAAATCATCAATTTGTTTTCCCAATTAACCTATTTTGGGTTCCAAAATTAGATTGCCATGGAAGTAGCAGAAGGTAACGTGAGGCCAGCACTTCCTGAGGACGATGCTCACCAACTTGGTGAACTAATCAATCTGATATGTCTTTCATGGAATCAAGATGCTTCACTTAGACCATCCTTCGCGAGAATCACTTCTTCTCTCAGAGATATTCAAAGGATGTTTATATATAGTTTTTAGATGATCGGTCTATGGCAAGCCAACTTTAGTAGTAGTAGTCAACTCTAAGGAGCTTATTGAAAGTCCTTTCTTGCGATTTATTGCTGTCATTGTCTGCTTTGAAAAGTAAAAGTAAGATTAATGCGCCATCATTGATACGATGCACTTTTCTTTTTTAATAGTTCGATTTCGTAAAAGAGAACCTTATTTGAATCTTTTACAATAGAAAAAATTGTGTTATGCAGTACAATTGTACTAATTTAACTTTTACTCACTGAAAGATGGGTTGTTTCTATAGACGACGTCCATGTTCTCTATATGTTGGCTTTAGAAAATAATCTTATGCAAATATCTAATTTCAAATTAATATCTTGATATTACACATTGGTTACAATACCCTTTCATATACAGTTTATGTTTTGTTTTCGAAAATATAAAAAATGCATTGAAAGGGAAGAAGTGTTGGTATTGATTATTCCAAAAACTTGTCAATTATACCCTACTTTTATTACACAATAATAGATTATGAATTAAAGTGTATTTTTATTATTTGATGAACTATGAATTTAAATAGATATGTAGGAGTATTCTAAGCTATTTGAGTGCCTAAACTTAAGTTGTATCTGCAGTTACAAATCTATACGATTGACAAATCCAATTAGGAGATTACAATGAATATTCTGTGCAAAATATATTGATTTGTGATGTGGGCTTCATCTATGGCTCTATTACGGCCCTTCAAGCTAGCAGATGTCTACGCAGCCCAAGCTTGAACTTGAGCTCTAGGAAGCGCGATCGTGGAAGCGGTTTGGTTAGGGTGTTAGCAGTTTGGTTGTCAGTAGAGATATGTGAGACTCAGAGGGCGTTGGACTGAACTTGTTTCCTAACAAAGTGAAAATCTATGGCTAAGTGCTTCATTCGCGAATGAAACACCGAATTTGAACTCAATTGTGTTGCCCCAACATTGTCGCAGTATATCATCGGAGATTATGAAAGAGTTTTGTTGAGTTCAGTGAGGAGATTGTAAATTCAGTTCAATTCAGCAGTGGTGTTGGCCACGGATCTATATTCCGCCTCGGTGGATGAGTAAGCAACTGATTTCTGTATCTTTGAACTCCAGGAGATAGGGTTGCGCCCTAAGTAAATGATGAATGCTCCAATCAATTGATAATCATTCTTATCGCCACCCCAGTCAGCATCGAAGCACGCATGGAGCGAAGAATTGTGGCTTTGTTGTGAATTACTACCTGTTACAATTATATCATCCATATAAACTACAAGGATAAGAGTGCCTTTAGGTGACTGCTGAATGAACAATGATGCATCTGAGTATGAATTCTGAAAACCTGTCAGAGTTGTGTTTATCTTTATGAGAAATAATGGGATTTGTAATTTTTACATAATGTTCTAAATTTTGTCTAGGTTCCGTAAATCTTAAAGATTTTTGTAAACACAATGATTGTGTTCTAAAAAGATTGGGTTTATATATAGAGCTAGAATCAGAAAAAGAAAGTTGAGGACTTATATTTGGATTTATTTTGATTGGATACTTAATTTCTGATAGAGATCTTAGTTTTGTTCTTATGTTAATTCCTACTTTAGCAACATTGCTAAATAATTGGTCAATATAAATTTTGTCAGTATTTTTAAATTTGATGTTATGATTAGAATTAGTTAAAACATAACTAATCTGATACGTAATGGAAAATGGGTATTGTCCTAGAGTCATTAAATCTTCCTTATAAAATTTATATGCTATTATTATTGTTTCATCTAGATTATGTAATTTTAAAGGGATTCCTAGTTTAAGACGAGTGTTTAATTTAATTTTTCCATAAGCTAGATTTCCATTCATTATACCTATGAATTGATCATTCAAATTGGTCATTCTTTCATCAATAATGACCATTCTTATAGGTGAATCTTTTCCTTCTTGAAAAGTTAATTTTAATAAAATTTGTATTTTACATAAATAAATATAGCCGATTTTATGTCTTTTATCTTTTGGTATTTTTTGTAGTTGTCTCGATATTTGTTCTTGATCAATTAAGTTGATTTGAATATGGCCACTACACTGGTCTATTCTAATAGGTGTTTTATAAACAAATTTTCCAAAATAAAATATATTTTTTCAATTGATAACATTTTTGAAAAGAGAATATTATATGTCTTGTCCAACTTTTAAATTTAATTAAGATTTAGTTATTTGTTTTTTTTTCGTTTGATAATAAAGTATTGATATGAAAAGTAACAACTGATTCTGTTAATCCTAGATTGTCTATTTCTAAGATATTTGGTTCTTTGATTATATTTTCTGTCATTTTAATGAGAATTTTGATGTTGTCGTAATGTAGATTGTAAATAATTTAATTCCTGAATATAGAAAGTATGTAAGTTTTGAGCTAATTCTAATTATTCTTGTATTGGTTTCAATGCATTCAAATTACTAATTATAAATTGAACATAATTATATCGATTTTCATAATATTCTTTTTCTTCTTGATATTTTAGAACTAATGATTCACTGTATTGAATATGATTAAAGAGCTTACTAAAAATAGTACAACTATTGGGATCCATCTAAATGTATTCGATGATGTTCACTAAAAAGTCTGTGTAATTCTTATAGTTCTAATAATTCTTGATCATATATATATTTTTTATTATTAATTCTATTATGACAGTTTGAGAAATCTCTATAAAATGGATAAGTAGTTTGTAATAATTGAAGTCTTTGAGTTTTCCAAAAATCAAGAATTCTTTTAGTAACCGTTAATTTTTTAGTGGCTAGGCTAATCATTATATAAAAAGATCTACAATTCTAGCAGTCTGAATTTAAAAATGTTTATCTGGACTAGTGTTACAAGTCTCAAAATGAGTTACGTAATGTTCTGATATATTAAAAATCAATTACAAGAATACTCTATGAGTGTTAATCAATATATTACTGAAGTAAAACAAAAGCAATTACAAATAGAAATTCAAGTAAATGAACTTTTAACAAACCAAACCAATATCACAAAAATAATACAACAAAAATAATAAAAAATAAAGAAACAATAATTAATATACAAGAAAGCTTAGAAAAATTAGTAACTAGATTAGAAAAATTAATCAAAAAATTTTCACCCATCAGAATTGTCTTTCTTCTTGATATTTTAGAACTAATGATTCAATATTGAATATGATTAAAGAGTTGATTACAAATAGTACAACTATTGGGTTCCATCTAAATGTATTCGATATATTTTCCATGGTTTAGCTAAGGTTTTTATAAGCCTATTGCCAGGCTCTAATACCAATTCTAATAGGTTTAATTTTTCGATTAATTTTTGTAATCTGGTTATAAGAGATAGTAGGATCTTCTATTATATTTAGAGATGTTGAAATAAAAGGCGATTAAATTTATGAATTGCTTGAACTAAAATCTATAACTTGTAATTAGGGTACTTCAAACCCTCTATAACCACCATGCTTCACTGCATGCCTTTCCACACGAGATCGGAACCAGTAGTTATGCTGGGACTCAAACATGAGACGTAGGGCTATACCAAGCCCATACCTGAGGCTCTGATGCCACTTGAACTAAAAGCTATAGCTTATAGTTAGGGTACTTTGAACCCTCTATAACCTCTCAAATGAATTAGTAACAATTAGAAATCAATTACAAGAATTAACCACACATATAAAGAATACTCTATAAGTGTTAATATATTGCCGAAGTAAAAGAAAAACAAGAACTAAAAGCTATAGCTTATAGTTAGCATAATTCGAACCCGCTATAACCACCACGCTTCGTTGCGTGCCTTTCCACGCAAGATCAAAACTAGTGGTTGTTCAAGGACTCGAACACGAGATGTGGGCATGCACCAGCCCCATACCTGGGGCTCTGATACCACTTGAACTAAAAACTATAGCTTGTAGTTAGGGTACTTCGAATCCTCTATAACCCAAAGAAATCAACTAACTTCGATCTACAATCACTTTAAAAACAACTTTCTCCTAATCAAATACCTACCAATGTCACTACTACTCCACCTACACTTCAACCCATTACGCCCCAAGAAATTACCCAGTTATCTTTATCCATATCATTCTTTACTTCTCAATGTAAGGAAGACCTTAAAGAAGAAAAAGTTTTAAGTCATTTTTAATGGACCTATGGCAGGCATCTAAAGCTGCGATTCACATCATCGAAAAATCCTCCATTTTATATAAAAGATTTACAAGTCGATAAGAAGTAGAAAAAGCCTTATCTGACTTTAAAGGAACAAGCTTGAAACCACAATATAAACAAGCCCTAGAAAAACTAGCCTAAGAATCAAACATGAAATCATTAGGAAAACCTATCAATATGGATCGAATCAATTCAGTACCCAATAAAACATTCAAGGAAGAAATGAGAAGGACCACCTCAGAAATGTTTTGTGATTGTTTCCAAGCACTTAATGACTGGAAGGAAGAACATAAGATTTTTCAATATTACCCACAGAATCAACGAAAATATGGACCTAAAGCAATCATTTTTCCCCGGAGCAGACCTTTTGATTAGCTATTTATTTTTCTAGAGTGGATTGATCGATACCATTTACCTAACCAAATTAACTATCTTGTTAAAATTTCCTACAAGGTTTATCTAGGCTGTCAAAAATTATCAAGATCGATTTGCCAAAGAAAGGGAAATATTCATCAAGGTATTCAGCAGTTATCCCATTTTTAAGGAAATAGAAACTATCAAGGATGCAGAAATCAAAGTATCCAAAATTGCATTTCTCTATATTTGAATAAGCAATGTAATGTACTCACCTATTGATGAACCACCTCGACATACATTTCACTGGGAATTAATCTTAACTGTCTGGAAGGAGTATCTCAACAATGCCTAAGAATCAATACAAAGTCATTAATCAAGGTTAACTACAAAGGACCTAATTGATTATGATCTTTGCCTATAAAGAACCCGCATCGACTAAAGCTATTCATATTATTAGACATTTTGAACAACCTTTTTCAAATATCAATGTCCTCTTTCATGAATTATCTGACCAATGGAAACAGGCTATCTGTCAACAACTCAACCACCATCCTTAGCATAAATGTAATTATTGTCCTTCATCATCCACAAATGACAAAGAGGATAGCTGTTCAATTGATGCAATGATTGAAGAGTAAAGTACTCAAAGGAAAAATCTTTAAAAGATGTAAGCCTTTGGCCAAATAAAAAGCAAATTCCTCTGCTTTTTTGCTTTACTTTTACTTTTACTTTTCTTTTGTAGATTCTTTTACTTTTCTACTTTTGTCGGCCACCTATTTTTGGACTCTTTCTTTCTTTCTTTCTTTCTTGTGTGTCTATAGAATGTAGGGGCAGCAGCCTCCTTCAATATGAAATAATAAATGACTTTCAGTCTTTTACCTTCTCTCTCGAAATCCACTCTAGCCTAAGATTGGCTTCAAAAGGAAACGAGATCAGGTATCAGTTTGTTAAAGATTTTTATCATATCATCACCAAGTAGTTAATGATGAATTCAATTATTCTTTTCATTTCATCAATCTTTATGCATATTTATTTACTTATGAATTATTTATGCATTCCAAAAATGCTTTTCTTATCTGTTAGCTATATATTTATCTATCCTACACATCAATTAGAAAGTTTTCTACATAGTTGTTTAATTCATAAATTTAATCACCTTTTATTTCAACATCTCTTAAATATATTGAAGATCCTACTATCTCTTATAACAATCTAGATTCAAATAAATTATTAGTATTTGTTAAAACATTTTGTATGCCTCGTAGTAATCGTCGTCAAGCCATTTGGAGTTTTATAAACTGGACACAAAGCAAGCTCAACTTCAGTATACATCTCTCTTTATACAAAATTATGTATCTTTCCATGTCTCTCATTGATGTTGCATCGCGTATGGCCCGAGTATTCACAATATGCTGCGGAAAAGACCATAACACAACACGATGTATAACCAAAAACATATAGGATGCGCAGAAATACCTTTTTGACACAGAATGGTGGTTGCTTTTTTGGATTCATAGACATTGCTACACGCGAATGTCCTCTACCAGTATCCACATGAGTATACATGATCTGGGCTGCGGCTATTGTGTGCTAGCACGTCCTGAAACTCTTTCTGAATGCTGCATGCACTTTTCTCGGATGGTGGCTAGGGTTTTGTATCGCAATGGTGTCTACTTCTTATGAGACCTAAGTTTCTCTATTTATCGAGAAAATCTAATCCCATTAAAGCCCAATAAGTTTCGGCCCATTATATCTCATATAATAAAAGCCCGACAACTTAAT
>JANSVA010000008.1:44460514-44504827 GCA_025504915.1 Erythroxylum reticulatum | reverse complement strand
AGATAAAAGAGAATCAACAAGATCACAAATAGACATATATGAGACTTCATATATTTAAACTCCAAGTTCTACATCAACACACCCTAATAACACATTGAATATCCAACACTTGATTAAAATCTAATAAAAAATGTTCAACTACAAATTACAAATCCTAAACCTAGGAGTTCATAATAATATAGCTGAACATGAAATAAACTACTCCCCTTTAAGGCCCATTGAACTCTAGCCATTACTACATATTCAAGAGGAGAGAGGTGCCTAGTGAAGCATAACTCCAGTAGATTTCACCACCGGGAATCCACTAGAAGCATCCATGGTAGTAGTTACCGGTGAAGGATCAGAACGGTGATGAGGATGAGAGGGGATGAGGGTGTGTAGCAGAATTGTCTTCCAAAGGTAGAGAGAGTGAATGTGTATCCTCCCAAAACTGTCAGCTATCTCTCCTTCTTAACCTAAAATAGGTAGGTTTTTTTAAAAATGGGTTATAAATCGGGTTACATAGTGGGTAAACTTCCAAAAATGGTTCAAGTATTCGAAGGTTTGCCGCTACGATAGATGAATTTGTTGCCATGAATTTTTCCTGAAAGTTCTTGTTTTGAGTTCTTGGTTTATTCGCTGTGGCTGAAAATTTTCCTAAATAATCTACTGAGTTTGCCGTGGTGACATGATCTCACACTGCAGTGAAATTATCGAGAAGAGTCTTTGCTTGGATTCTTTATACTTCACCATGGCGTAACATCACCTCTCTCCACGGCGAACTTCCTATTGCCTTGACTTGTTGACTTATCATTTTCAGCCTTCGCTCCTTGCTTCACTCCTTACCTCAACTTCTTTGAGTGTCCTACAATAAACAAATAGTAGTTTTTCGTATCAATTGTTCTTAGAAAAATTAATTTAGTGAAATTGATAATAATTTGTGACAATTTTACTCTCAAACTACATAAAGTAAAGACAAGCACTCAAGAGTCAAATTAAGCGTAAAGTCTAAAAATAAGAGCCAAGAAATGTAGTAAAAACCATGAAAATGTCACTAATTTATATAAGAAACTCAGGTTTAATCATACTGCTTCCTTCTTTTTTAATGAATCCTTGAGACTAGTTATTATTGCTTCCGTTCTCTGGTTAAGGTGTCTGCAAGACTATTGTTAGAAGATTTTATGTAATGAATACAGAAATTATATTGATTTAATTCCAATTGCCATCTAATTAAACGACCTTGATTATAATTTGTTTTTATATGATATTTAGTAAATCTACATAAATACTTGGGATCTATTTAAATGGTAAATTCAACAGGTAATAAATCAATAAGTCATTTTCTCAAAGTTTTAAGACAGGCTAATATTTCCTTTTCATGGATTGGATATTTCAATTCTGCAGGATTAAAAGTCCTGTTTATATACTAGTAAAGTAAACACTTCGTTTGATTGGGTGGTTGTGCCAAAAGGCATCCTACCCATGTATCTATATTGGCATCAACTTGTACCAGGAGTGTATCCTTGGGTAGATAATTATATAAAATAAATAAATCCTTTTAGAGATATTTCAAGTTCTTTACCACTTCTGTATCGTCTATAGTCCAGCTCCAATAAGCTTCGGTGCTACATTTTAATTGTAACATTTTTCTTTCCTTAGCAATATTTTTAAAGAATCCTTGATCTGGTATGTAATTAAGTAGACCTAAAAATTGTTAAACATGAGTTCTATTTTTTAATATATTGGGAAATTATTGAATTTTGTTTAAAATGTTCAGTTGTAATTTTAGAAAACTATTATGAAATTCTATTCCTAAATATTCAATAATTCGTTGAGCTAATTTTATTTTCTTTTTGCTTAAAATTAATACTTTTTCTTGGCATCTTTGGAGAACTAGTTTTACCTTTTTAAAATGATCTTCTTCATCTATATTAGAGAAGATTATGACGTCATCTATATATGCTAGAGTAAATTCTTCTAATCCTTCAAAATTATTATCCATAAATCTTTGATAAATGCTAGGGGCTTGTTTAAGTCCAAAAGGTAATACATTCCATTGAAAATGTTTTTGAGGTGGACAAGTTAAAGCAGTAAGTGGTTTGATATTTTTCATGTAGTCTCAACTGCTAATAGCCCGATTTGGCATCTAATATAGTAAACCAATTATGTCCTTTTAGTTTATTAGTAATTTAATCTTTACTAAGTAATTTATATACTTTACCTATAACTACTTCATTTAATTTTTTATAATTAGTTATCATTCGTCATTTTCCTCCTTTTTATTCAGAATGATTTTTTATATAAAAACCAGGGGCTGAGTGTTTACTAGTATTTGGAGAGATTAACTTTTTATCTAAAAGTTTAGTACATTCAGGAATAAATTCTTGAACATCTTGTTGAGTATAAGGAATATTCTTTCGAATGTTTATTTCTTGTGTATGATCTTTTAGTTTTATTTCAATAAGTTGAATATTATGATTTTTAAAAGGATCTAGTGGACTTTTCAAATGTTTATTTCTACAAATGTTTTTCTAACAGTGTTTCAATTTCTAATTGAATAGACATATTGTTGAGAAGATAGAACTGTAAATAATCGAGTTTGTCTATTATTAGTTGTAATTTTTTATAATAAGTAGTATGATATATAGGGATTTTAAGAATAATTGCTTTTCAATTTAAATATTTTATTACTGGTGTCTTTAGTGTTATATAATGTAGATAATGACAAAAAGGATTATATAATTTTAGAAAATTGTTACCTAAGATCAATGGTAATCCAGATTCTTATTGATAAAAGGATGGTATTGTAAATATATATTTTTCAATTATTATATTATTGTAATAGCTGACATACCAAATTGATTTTATACGTCCATCTACTATTCTAATTTGAAGTGTTTTATCTAATTTTTTCCATTTAGTTAATAAATGTTTTGATGCGATACATATAATAGCTCCTGTATCTATATATGCATTTACTCTTTCATTCTGAATAATCACTTGAATAAACGTTGTATTCAGATTCAATTGAGGATTCTGACCTTTGGGATTCATAGAGATAAAGTGATGAAACAGTTGAATTTGTTTCATAATCTGATTCGATTGGTTCTAAATTTTCTTCAAAGGCAGAGTTTAACATATTAATTTTTTTCTTTGTATTTATTTTGATTTTTCTTTGGACAATTATTTGTATAATGTCGTTCCTCTTTATATAGCCAACATCTATCAGATTTCTTCTTTTGAGGAAAATATTCTTGTTTTTTAGGCTTTAATTGTCTATAATTCTTTCATCTAAAAAACTTTTTATAAGCTCTGAATGATTGTTGTCTGTATTTTTTAGGGTACCTTTTCCATCTATATCTTCTAGTTTTAAATGTCTATAAGAAGAAAATTCGTATCCATATTGCTGTGGTACTTCAACATATTTAGGACAACAAAGTTGTATATCTTTATGCCTCAATTTTCTATGTAATTTTGCTTTTAAACATTTTTGTGATAAGACTTCATTAGTAATGGCAATGGCTACACCTAAATTATAAGCTGCTATGTTTTTGCTATTTTTATCTTGAAATCGTTCTTTTACCTTTTGATTAATAGGATAAGTTTTTGGATAAAAATTTGAATATACATTTCTCGCTCTTCTTTAGTCAATTTATAATAATATTTTTTGAATTCACAAATATATTGTTATAAATAACAAATATCACAATTTCTCATATTATTTAAATGCCACAAAGCTGTTCTTCGTTCTTCAATGTCTATTTCCTATTTATATGACGCTACATCTTGTCCAATAAATTTTTTATAAATTTCTTTTAATGTTACTTGAAAAGTTTGTACTTTATCAATAGTGAGTAAATAGGCAGTAGTACTTTTTTTTTCTTTCTTCATTATTGATCAGAAAATCTAGAACTATGCCAATTGTTTTGTAAGCAATAAAATTCCAAGTTATTTTCTTATTGTCTAATCCTTCAAAAGGTTTTTCTATTTGAATAATTAATTGCAACTAATTAGCCCATTCTATTAATAATTTTTTGAGTGCAATAACAAAATCTAAATTAAGGATTCCATTAGGTCCTAATGTTATATGTTTTGGTGTATATTCAGAAGGAAATTTTTTATTTTACTTCCTTTATGATAATATCCAAATTGATTTAAATTACCAATTTCAATTGGTTTAGCTTCCCATTAAGAAGCATGTTGCTGTTCTTTTTTCCTTTTTTTCTCCAGCATGACTACTTTCTGGTTGATCTTTGTCAGCTTTTCTATCAACATATAATTCTTCATCCGATTCATATCCATATATGATTTCATCTTTATTGAAAATAGTATTTAGGTTTTCTGCAGAAAAAAGGTGCTAGTGTGAGTTTGTTTACCAATTCTGATATTTCATCTAATTGTTGTTTTATATCTTTTTCTATATTGTGCATGGTTTACCTAAGGTTTTTATAAGGCTATTGCTATGCTCTGATACCAATTTTAATGGGTGTAATTTTTCGATTAATTTTTCTAATTTGGTTACTAATTTTTCTAAGCCACAAACCAAACCAATAACACAAGAATAATACAACAATTAGTAAAAGATAATATCAAATTAGTGTTAAAGATGAGTAAAAATCCCCCTTTCTCTCAATTGGTAGTTCTTTAGGTTAATTCTTGATGTGTGTGTTGCAATTTGTTGACTTATTAATATTTTGTGATTAATTCTTAAATTGAGTTGTTTGATTAAGTCGATTGACTAAATTGCATCATTGTTTTAGTTTAGTTAAATTTGAAATTCTGTTATTATTTTTGGCCTTAGATTTTAGGATTAGATAAGCTCCTCGTGAGATTGACACCTTAGATACTATGCAATTGACCCATACACTTGCTAAATATCAAGGTTAAAATATTAAAACTACATATATTAGAAACCCACGATTAGAGAGCCATTCCATAAGGTGTGGGAATGCTTCAAACTCCTACTCATTTAATGTCCACACCATCATTTTCCACTCCACATGCAAAACCAGTTCTATTATGAACTTGAACTAAAAGCTATAGCTTGTAGTTAGGGTACTTCGAGCCTCTATAACCACCACTCTTCACTGCATTTTTTTCATACGCTTGATCGAAACTAGTGGTTATGCTAGGAATCAAACACGAGACGTGGGGTTGCACCAAGCCCATACCTGGAGCTTTGATACCATTTGAACTAAAAGCTATAGCTTGTAGTTAGGGTACTTCAAACCCTCTATAACTTTTTTGAAAATTTGTTCATGAAACATCTATTAGAATAGACCAGTGTAATGGTCATATTCGAATCAACTTAATTGATCAAGAAAATGTAGAGGGCTAATTCTCAATAAAAGAGTGTGAGAGGGAGAAGAGATGGAATTTATGAAGTGAGCTCAAATCGAGAAATGGCTATGCAATTGATAGAGCTCACAAATCATATGAAAATGTAACCATGAAATAATCTCAAGACGCTCTAAGTTATAAGGTATGTGGTATATGTGGAACTTTTAGTCATGGGGATAATGTTTGTTTGTATTCTTTTAAATCTTTTACAAGTGAGGAAGAACAACCAAATTCACTTAATGGATTTCAATTGAGGGTGCGGAACGACCCATATTCAAACACCTAGAAGCTTGGTTAGAGAAACCAACCCAATTTCTCTTGGAAGTCCAACAACCCACCGGTGCATCCCCAACCACCATATCATAATTTTCAAAGGTAGAATCAATTCCAAGGGCAATCTTCAAGTCAGAACATACCAAGAAAGCCTTATTTGGAGGAAAGCTTGAATGTATTCATTCAAGCAACAGCTCAAAATCAAGAGATGAACAATAAGAGATTTGATTCATTGGAAGCTTCTATAAAGACATTTGAGACTCAAGTGGGGAAAATTGCTACTCAATTGTAGGCTAATCAAAAAGGAAAGCTACCCAGTCAACCTGAATAAGCCAAGATTGTTACGATTCTAAGAAGTGGTAAGGTGATTGATAATCATGTTCAGATTCCTTCTAACATGTTTGATGTAGGTAATCAAGAAGAGGAGAACCTCGTTAAAGGAAAAGATGGGCAAAACGATGAGAGAAATGGAAACGAATCTTCAAGTCACATTCGAGGAGGTGAAAACTCAAGCATGCAACCAAGGGTGATGAAGTGGCAAGACTGCATAGGGCAACCATTCCATATAGAACGCCAGTTCTATATTCAACCTGTCTTAAAGACTCAAAACAAGATGAGCAATTTTCTAATCTCTATAGCAGGCTTTCTAAAGTTAATATTAATCTTTCATTGTTAGATGTGATCAGGAACATTCCAGCTTATATGAAGTTCTTCAAGTAACTTAGTACCAAAAAATGGAAGTTTACATTACATAAGAAGATGATAGTTTTTGAAGTAGCAAGGACGATCCTCCAGCATCAATTACCCCCTAAATTGAAAGATCCATGGAGTTTCATCGTAAGGGTATCATTGGGTAATGCTGAGGAGGCTAAGGGTATGCTTGACCTAGGAGTAAGTATAAACCTAATGCCTCATTCTATTTATGTAAAGTTGGATCTAGGACAATTAAGACCTACAAACATGTGCTTGCAATTAGCTAATAAGCTAATATGTTATCCGAAAGGAATAATCTCAGATGTGTTAGTAAAGTTTGGAGGATTGATTATATCCATTGACTTTGTATTTTTAAATATAGGGGAAATAAAGGAACAAGAGAAGGAGCACACCACACTCTCTAGAAGACCTTTTACAGCCACCACCAACATTTTGATTTATGTGAAAAATAGGAAATTGACCATGACTGTCTTAGGAGAAATAGTAGTTTTTTATATCTTTAATCTTAAACCTATCCCTACTACTGTGAGGAGTGTTCTCTTATTGATCAAATTAATGATGTCAGTTTTGATTTTGTCTTGTAGGAGGAAGAAGGCAGTTAGACTTGGTTAAAGAGTTTGACAAGTACTACTAGTTGTTAGACAATATTGCAGGAGAAGAGTTTGACAAATTCTTAGAGACAACCACCAATGAAGAGAATAATGCAACCCCACCAAAAGTAGAGCAAAAAAAGTTGCTTGAAAATTTAAAATATATGTTTTTAGGTGAAGGGGAAACATATTCGAACATTCTTGCATCTACTTTAGATGTTGATTAAGAAGAAAGAACTCTAAGTAAGATGAAAAGATTGAAAAAGTCCATAGGATGGAGTTTGAGTGACATTAAGGGGATTAGTCCCTCCATATGCATGTATAGGATTATCCTAAAAGAGGGGCTAAACTAGTGAGATCGACCCAAAAAAGACTTAATCCTAATATGTGGGAGGTAGTTAAGAAGGAAGTTTTGAAATTGTTTGATGAGATAGTGATTTATCCAATTGTTGATAGTGAGTGGGTGAGCCTAGTGCATGTGGTTCCAAAAAAATCCATTGTTACTATTGCTTGAAATGATAAGAATGAGTTAGTAACTACTAGGACCACCATTGGATGGAGAATGTGTATTGATTATAGGAAACTAAATGTGGCAACCAAAAAAAGACCATTTTCCTCTCCCTTTTATTGATCAAATGTTAGATAAACTTTCTGGACATGAGTTTTATTGTTTTTTTATGGTCTTTTAGGTTATTACCAGATACCAATTACTCCTGAGGACTAAGCAAATACAATGTTCACTTGTCTATTTGGGACATTCACCTTTAGGAGGATGTCACTCGGGCTATGTAATGCACCTGCAACACTTCAAAGGTGCATGTTTTCAATTTTCTCATACATGATCGACGACTTTATCGAGGTATTTATGGATAATTTCTCAATCTTTGGTACCTCTTTTAATGATTGCCTAAATAAACTGACTTATGTAATTGAAAGATGTATTGAATGCAAGTTGACTTTAAGTTAGGAAAAGAGTCATGTTATAGTGAAACAAGGAACAATACTAGGTCATGTTGTATCAAAAAGAGGAATAGAGGTTGATAAGGCTAAAATTGAAGTTATAGAAAAGCTTCTACTACCCACTATTGTCAAGGGTATCAGAAGTTTTCTATGACATGATGGATTTTATTGTCAAAGATTTTTCTACGATAAATCATCCTTTATGCCAACTGTTAGCAAAAGATGTCCATTTTGATTTTAATACGGAATGCCTTAATGCCATTAATGTTCTTAAAAAAATTGATCTCTACACCGATTATTGTGGCTCCTGATTGGTCTTTACCTTTTGAAATTATGTGTGATGCTTCTAATTTTGCTATGGGAGTTGTTTTGGGCTAAAAATTTGAGAAATATTTGCATATGATTTATTATGCTAGCTTTACTTTGAGTGATGCACAACTAAATTACACAACCACTGAGAAAGAATTGTTGGCTGTGATTTTTGCATTGTAAAAATTTAGACCTTATTTGCTAGAGACAAAGATCATAATCCATTTTGATCATGCAGCTCTTAAATATCTTTTAACCAAAATGTATGCAAAACCACAATTAATTAGATGGATTTTGTTGTTACAAGAGCTTGACATGGAAATAAAAGATAAAAGGGGGTGATAATGTTTTCGTGGATTATTTGTGTAAAAGAGCTCGTAAATTTGAAACTCTTAAACAATAAAAGAATTATGCAATTACTGAGAACTTTCCTAATGAGCAGTTATTTATTGTGGGTAAAGTGACTTGTTATGCTGACTATGTGAATTATCTTGCATGTGGCATTTTGAGACCTAACATGACTTCTCAAGAAAGGAAAAGATTCCTTCATTTAAGTAGGTACTACTTTTGGGATGATTCATACCTCTACTAGATCTGTAAGGATAAAATCATTTGGATGTGCATTTTAGAGGATGAGCAGGTAAGTGTCTTGACCTTTTGTCATAAACTCCATTGTGGAGACCATTTTAGAGGGAGGAAAACTTCTTCTAAAATTCTTCAAAGAAGATTATATTGGCCCACCTTGTTTAAGCATGTTCATTTCTTCTATTTAAAATGTGATAAATGCTAATGAACTGGAAATATAAGTAGAAGATGAAATACCCCTAACTAACCAATTGACTGTTGAATTATTCGATGTTTGAGGTATTGATTTTATGGTTGTTTCTTAAATCTTATGTATTTGAATATATACTTATTGTTGTTGATTACTTGTCTAAATGGGTAGAAGCAATACCCACCCAAAATAATGACGCTAATATTGTTGTTAATTTGTGAAGGAAAGTATTTTTAGCAGGTTCAAGATTCTGCGCGTAATCTGAAACAATAGAGGAAGTCATTTCTATAATAAGCTTTTTGAGAAGCTCATGAAGAAATAAGCTTATTGCAGAAATATTCCATAACTCACAGGGTGGTGACTCCATACCATCCACAAACTTCTGGATAAGCGGAATAAGTAACAAACAGATTAAGGGGATTTTGGGAAAGACTGTATGCCTATCACGGAAAGATTGGTCAACAATGTTAAAGGATGCACTATGGGCATATCGCATGGCCTATAAAACTATCTTAGGAATGAGCCCTTATTGACTTGTTTTTTAGAAGGACTACCATTTACCGGTTAAGGTTGAGCATAAAATGCTGTGGGCAATTAAGATGGTGAACCTAAATCTAGATGATGGAGGACGGGAGCATTTGCTTCAATTTTCAGAATTAGATGAACTCCGGAGTGAGGCTTATAAGAATTCCAAATTTTACAAGGAAAGAACGAAACATCTTCATAGTAAGAGTCTCACAAGCAAGTTCCTCATACCTGGAATGAAAGTTATGTTATATAATTCTCAATAGATTTTGTTTCTAGGTAAGCTAAAATTAAGGTGGAATAGGCCATTTGAAGTAACTAAGGTCTTTCCCTATAAAGCAGTGGAATTGGAAATCCTGCAAACAAAAGAAACAATTAAGGTGAATGGTCATCGGGTGAAACCATATTTGGAAGGAGCAATTGAAAAGAAAATTGTATAATCCATCAGTTTAAGCAATCTACTTCAAGAATGATTATTTGAGGTGTCCAGCTAAAAGACATTAAAGAAGCACTAAATGGGAGGCAACCCATATCATTTATGTTTTATCTTTCAATTTAGTTGTTTGTTATTTCTTTTAGTGAAACTTGACTTAATATATTTGCTTTGTGTGCATAAGCTTTCTTTTCAATCTCATCTGTTTGTCTTCCTCACAACTATCTCCACTCCTATTTTTTAGACACCATGCTTATTGCCAAGCTTCACACCGCATTAACACAGCTACCACCACACTTTCATATCATATTCCTTTCCTTATTCTTTTTATTGTCCATACTGTATGGAGTTTAATTTCTTTTAGTCTTTAATGTTTGTCTTTGTTCATGTTAATTTTTATCTTTTGCCCTAGACCCCTCTTTTACTTTTTTATCACATTAGGAATGATGTGATGTTTAAGTGTGGGGCAGAGTATTAATTGTGTATTGCGTGTTTGTTTTACCATTTATTATTTAGAGATGTATTATCATTAAGTGAACTCCATCAGGATTAGAAATGCATAATATGAGGGATTGAGTATGCTTGCATACTTAGACTGATTAACTTCGATTTTAGTTAAAGGGACATTAGCTTATTGTGATAGATGAGTAACATTTTTCATCTGGTAAGAATTTGAGCCTTTTTGAATTATTAAGCACCAATTTCGAATATTCTTTCTTGAGAGTATTCTTTTATGATTAAGGAACTCTAGAACTTGCTTGTAAATACTAGTTAAGATCACATAATGCAAACGTTGAAATGATGAAGGCAATTAGGATTTACCCTATTAACTTAAAAGGCCACCATAATGTCACCCTCAGTGAGCCTCCTTGAGCTTAAATGAAACTAATTCTTTCTTTAAACCTAAAATATGAGCCTTGAAAAGGTATAATTAGGTTTAGGCAATAAGTGTCGGGGAATCATAACTTATAGTTAGCTTTTTGAGTTAGGGATGGGTATGGTTGTTGTAATTTTCTCTCCTCTATAATTTTCTTCCCTTAATTTCCTTGTTTTAAATGAATAAATAAATAATTAAAAAGAGAAAAAAAAAAGAAAAGAGAAAAAGAAGAAAATGAATAGAAAATGAATTGAAAAGAAATAAGGGAAAGAGAAGACGACCAGAAAATGAAAGAAAAGGAGAGACGTAAAAATAGGGAGTGCTAACTTTATTTCGTGAGAGGAAAGAATTGAGTATTTTATTTGTCTTTTTTCTGAATTAAATTGAATGCTCAATTAGTTTTTTAGTTTTAAACTACAATTTTCCTTTTTTTTCTACCCGTAGCCCAGCCTTATTACAATTGAAATAAAGACCTTCAGATTGATGTTTGTGTTTGATATAAGTGGTGGAGATTGGATTAGTAAGCAAGCCTATGGAAGATACCTTACATGAAATAAATGATGAGTGAATATTTACTACCTTTGAATGCTTGAGAGGAGGGAGAGTGGAGTGAGTGTCTATCACACTTATTGATGGATCTTTGAATTGAGTGCTTGTTGATTTTGGCTAAATATGCAAAGAATTGCTTGTTCATGGAGCATTATGAGTTTCAAGTTCTTAGATTATGTTTTTTGGAATGATCGTTGATATCTTTGACTATTATTTGGGAATTTTTTTCATCGTTTATTCTTCTATAGTCTAGTGCTCTTTATTATTCTTGAGGACAAGCCTAGTTTAAGCGTGGGGTAATTCTTATGTCTAATTTCTATTACTTTTAATTGCCTTCATATCTTGATTTTGGTTACAAATCCTTATATTTTGATCCAAATATGAGATTAATTGAGTGAAAATAGTGTGAATATTGTATGAATGATAATTGGGTTATTTTGTGATTTTGCATTAAAACACCAAAGTCAAATAATTTTTACAATAAATATTATATCACCACCGTGCAAGGTGTTAATTTTATGACACCACCATGCATGGTTAATGCACGGGGGTGACAATGGAGTCACACCCGTGACTCCCCATACATGGGTATGACACCCCTTCTCACACTCGTGACTCCCCATTTATGCCCGTGAGAAGTTTTAACATTAATTCTGGCTTTAATAGGTAGCAGTTTATGATGTGAGGGCACACAACCCTGAACCTAAAGAGAGTCTAATAAAAGGAAGAGAGGGTGGTAGCTAAGGATTATTCACTCACAGTTTCATTAGTTCACTCATAGAGAGACTTAGACAGAGAGGAGGCATACAGAGATAAAGAAGAAGAAGATAAATAGAAGAGAAAAACAGAGAAAGAAAACAGAGTGAGTCGGGACAAAGAGTAAGACATCAGAGAGATGGAAGCTTAGGAGAGACCGAAAGCGAGAGATAGAGTTGAATCCCATTCAACTTGAGCAAACATCCGTCTAGGCAAGAAGCTGAAGCAGAAGGCAAGAGCCAAAGCTAGAAGCTTGAGATGGACTGGAGATTTCCGCAACTCTTCATCCGATGACTTGTTTACTTATTCTATTTCTCATTTGTTTCTTTATTTCTTTCATTTTACTATCTGCTATTAACTGACTTATACTCTTATTAGTTTAACAGACTATTATTTGTTTCTTTTGATAATCCATTCAATATTCACTATTTTATTATTATTTTAATACTTTTTTTGACAGAAACATATGATAAAGTGTTTAATAATGATGAATGTGGTGATATTCGTGATGGGCTGATCTCTTTTCTTGAGAATTAATGTAGCTATTTAGTTGAATATGCATGACTGAGTTACAAATATGTTGTCTTATTTATTGTTGTGGTTTTTGAACTGAATGGATGTAATAGAATGGACAAACTTTACATCATTTTAGTTTTAACAAAGATTCAAGAGATGAAGTCTAATATGGATCGTGAATCTATGGACACTTAGGTTAAGAACTAGAAATATATTAACTTAAATGGTACTTGGTATTCGGGTTTTCATTATTAATTCAGATAGTAACTTGTTGAATACAAAAGTTAGACTAGTTCATTATTCAAATTGATTTGAAACCTAATTATTTATTTTAGTAAAACAACAATCCAATCATTTTCCCTTAATCATGCATAAGAGATTAAATTAGTGAAATTATTTCTCAACAGTTTTTCCACTTCGATTAATCTTTTTGTCTTTACTCCCAATTGATTTTGTTTACTTCTCATTTTAATTTTGTAATTTTTCTTAAAAGCTTTCACTCAAAAATTGAGATAGAATGTCTAGGAATGCATTTTTATTTATTTATTTTAGTTATAATTCAAACTTAATTTAAGTTAACCAATTTCACCTAACCCTGGGTTATCAACTACAACTATTTCATATACTTGTGAGTAGGATAGCCTAAGTCTTTTTAAAACTTTTTAAGAACAAGACCTCTGCATATATAGTTACCAGATACCTATAGGGAAACACGCTGGTCAAGTACATTACTTGGTTATTGTTTAGACAAAAGGCCTTTTTCTCATTAATGCAAAATTAGGCTATCTTAAGATAAGGCAAGCTTGTCCTAGTATAGACCTTAGTAAATAGAGGAAGATTATGTTCTCTTTTGGTTCTCAAATTAAAAAAATATGGATAGGTTTCTAGAACAAAGCCCCAGTAACTTTTATAGGAAGCCAACCCTTCTCTAAAGACGGAAGCTAGTTATTATGATTCTTGATAATAAAAGCTTAAATTCCATTTCCATTTGGATGAATTTTCATAACATTCCTTCAGAGTATTAATTAAACCTTGGCCTGAGTTACTTTACTGGCTTATTAGGGAAACCATTATGCCTAGATGAACATATTACAAGCATTAGAAGAGTTGGATTTCTAAAGTCTATTTTTAATTGGAAATATACAAAGAGTTGCCTAGTATAACCAAGAGAAGGAAGAGGCCTCATTAAAGTTGAGATTTTCCTCTCATGTCCCTAAAATCCCTCTACTCAATTCTCAAACAAGGTGTGAAAACCAACTGAGAGAAGATTCAAGTCTAGAATATTCTAAGAAATTATGGAAAACGATTTAGACCCCACAGAAGTGACAATCATCTTTAATGATCCTAATCGTAAAACCAAAGTGGCAGAGTAGAATGGCTCAGATCATTTTGAAGACTTAACATTAAAGGTAGTAGAAAATGGTCAGGAAGCAAGTAAATATTTTGTTCTTATATAGTCATATGTTCTTAATAAACAAGTTATATAAGTACACACATCTCCATCAACTCGATCTATAATAAAGCAATCTTTAAAAGGAAAATGTCAAGTTATAAACATTACCATCCTAATCACTAAACCAAGTAACAAAACACGTGTCAAAGTTTATAAGAGAGACTCAAGGAGGAAAAAGAAACTTGCTTCCTCCAAAAACCCCAGTTAGTGTCTATCTTTATGTGAAATGTTAAAGGGTTAAATAACCCTAACAAGTAGAAGCGTTGAAGGATGTGTTACTCTTGGAGAAACTCCTTTTGATTGGCCTCTTAGAGTGAAAAATAAAAAACAATTTCATTTATTAATATCTGTGGTTCTTTCACAAAAATTGGTTAGTGTTATTAAATTATCAGTATCACAACAATGGTAAGATCATTATAGCTTTTGGCCCCATCCACATTATAGTTGAAAATACCAAGGCTTCATATCAGTTTTTCCATATCTCAACAAATTGTCTTGCTTAGTAACATCTATACTAAAATTACCTTTGCCTATGCCCATAACTTGGCATCCTAGAAGATCTCCTTATGGAAATATATTGCTATACTAGTTTCCTTTATCAATCATCCCTAACTAGTATTTGGGGATTTTAACATCATTCTAGTTCTTCAAAAAGCAAAGGGATATTCCAAATTTTGAGCTTAAAGCTTATGACTTTAGGAATTGCCTCTTTAATGCAGGTTTAGAGAATCTCAAATAGGTCATCAATTTATCTAGAGTAACAAGCAAGAAGGAAATCTTCCTTTTGGTAAAAAATTAGATTAAGCTCTAATTAATGTTGTAGGAGTTATGAGTTCTTACCTCTTATAATGACTGACCACTCTCTTATTTAGTTTCTTCTACATATCTCTCATTCTAAAACAAGATTCTCTTTAAATTTAATAATTTCTTAGTTAATCACCTAGGTTTTAATGTTTTTTTTCATTAGAGGTATTATTTCTCATTTTGAAGGATATGAATCATTTAGATGTTGTACCAAACTCAAGGTTTTTAGGCTAGAGCTTGAAAAGATTAATATTAAGGTAGGAACAGATACGCATCAAAACCTTAACCTAGTAAGGAAGAAAATTGCTAACCTGTAAACTAGACTCTCTTATAACCTATATGATAAAATCCTCATGAAAGAATAGAAGCTTTTATATTAGTGATTACAATATAGCCCTTAACAATAATAGTTAAATCCTCAAGAAAAGATTAAGGCCTAATTGTTAAAGAAAGGGGATGATAATACCAAATTATTCTATAACACCATCTTTGGCAAAAGTAACTCGTATAGAATATATTCCCTCATGGATATGTCAAGAGTCAACTAGTAAGAACAAGAGGACCTTAAAGACTTAGCAGACATTATTTTAAAGAATCTCATGACAACTCTAAGGGATTTATTCCCTCTATAAATGAAATCAATTCCTTTATCCCTACATTGATGACCATAATTAAAGAAATCGATCAAAAATGAGAAAAGTGATGAATGTGTTAGGGATCCAATCATCAGTTCAATCTCAACCTACATAAAATTAAACATACTTCATTGAATTGTATTTTCATACCCCTCTTAGCAACTATTAATTATAGTTTAACAACAAGCTCTATTAACTTTAGTTTTTCCATTGGTTATGTTCAATTAAAACAAGCTCTTTAACTGAACCTAACTATCAAACAACCTAGGATAACCTCTCTAAATTTAATTAGATAGTTGCATTACGAGTTAGAAAATTAGATTAATTAATGTAAGAACTACATATGCTCTAGTCATTTATTCAAGGTTATGTTATCCTTAATGATTTGAAATCAATTGAAAACACAATAATTACAGATTGTATCCCTAATGATTCAACATCATTAGTAGCTACTAACAAATATCAACATAACAATTATGAATTATATTGAAGATTCTAAACAAAACAATCCAATGAACTCATTAAGATCATCTTAATATAAAACTCAAATCTATAAGCATAGAATAACATAATCACTCTCTAAGAGAGAAAGGACAACAATCACAATGAAAGATATATTTAACTGTGTTCTTTGGCATCAATATCACCTTTAACTTAGTATTAAGAAGCTTGGCCTTTTATGGCCCCCATAAGTATTTGACGATGCTTAGCTCTACTCCTCATTATTCTCCTAACCCCTAAAACGATTCATTCCATTCTTTGTCTCCTTTTTTTCTATCATCACCTATTCTATTTATACTGAAAACTAGGGTTTAAAGACAACTGTCTAAATGTCATGGGTGTGCATGGTTAAGTCACAACTGTGAATAGCTTCAATGAAGCTCACGACTGTGAGTTATGTTGTCATGGGGTTGCATTTTATGTCATGCCCATGACAAATAATTCATTGGTATGCATTGTATGTCATGCCCATGACAAATAAGTTATGGGCATGATTAATATGCTCACGTCCATGACAATTATATCATGGCCGTGAGTGATGGGTCACTCTTCATACTTAATGTTTACAACATATACTCTTCATCTTATGTATTTTCTTACCTCCTCTTTTCTCTAATCCTTCTCCTTCTTGTTCTATGAAGACAATTGAGTGTGAATCTCAAGAAGAATACTCAAATATTGTGTTTTCAACTCACTTTAGCTCTTTCTCTTCTAAATTGTACCTAATACCAAATATGAACTAAAGTGAATATCTTAAACATTTCATAGCATTAATCACTAAGTGTTATAGAATGAATACATAATCAATTAAGCACATAACACTAACAAAGCCCAAGGGCTTGATGTTTTTAATGCTTTTTCTACCAAAAGTCTTAGAATTTAGTATGAGAAGTAGTCACCAAAGCACTATTGGAATTCTTCTCCTCAACTAATCTACTCAACGAGTTCAACAGTTATTTGACTAACTCCTAAATCTAATATCCCTAAAGCACGCAAGATTGTAGAACAATACCATAGTGTAAAGTTATTTAAAAAACCATCTCTAAAATGCTTCCCTTTAGACTTAAAACAACTTTGCTTTCCATCATCGATCCTAGTTAAGGTGAATTCACACATGGTAGGAGTATTAAAGACAACATCATATTGGCCCAAGATTTGTTCAAAAACTACCATAAAGAACTCAACATAAGGAGTTAAGCACTAAAAATTGATTTGAATAAGGTTTTGACAAGTTGGATGTGGGATTTTGTTTAATTTACTAAAGTGATTTGACTTCTCCACTAAGTTCATAAATAGGATTCACCAATATGTCACCACTACATCCTTCAATATTTTTATTAATAGGGAACTTTCATATTCTTTTAAAGTAGCAAAAGGAATAATGCAAAGGATCCTTTTTAACCATATCTTTTAGCATTAGTATTGAAGCCTATTGAGGATCACTAAAAAGAACATTCATAATACCAAGAGATTTCAGTACCACTATAAATTCTTAGGACTTCAAATTTTTAATCTTACCTTTATGGATGACATACTTATGATTTACATTGTAGACTTAGACATAATCAGAGTTCTCATAAACTACTTTGAATCCTTTTAACGTCTATAGGGGCTTTCAATCAATACTGAGAAAAACAACCTTGTAACATTTACAGGAACTAAAAACCTTGCATTTGTAGTCAGTCAATCGAACTCATTACAATTTAAAAAAAAAGTATCACAAGCATATATGGAAAATCAATAATGGAACTTTCATCCCATTTTATTAATAAAAATTTTCAATCGCATTGTTACAACCATTATACAAATCATTAGAAATTCAGTAGCCACTTAGGCCCATTACAAATACCAAACACTGGTAGTCAAAATATCAGTACATTACAAAATCATTTACATACACATTGGAAAATACTTATGAATACATATTTTAATACAAAATAATGAAATATATATGCAGAAGTGAACTGATCCCCACCGACCTCTATCTCTTATGCGAATGCAATGGCTAGACTCTAATTTGTCTAACTGGAGATCTTCTCTAAGCCTGAAAAATAATGTTGCAATTTTGGGGTGAGTTTTGTGACTTTAGTGAGTGGACCATCCTTGATGACTCACTCAATCACATAACACATCAATTCATCAATTCAACATGTTCAGTAACATACATTTCATATTCGCTTAATTCGTATTTCACATTCAGAAACCATTCAATCTATTTATTTCAACCAATTAAATCATACATATCAAATTCATATGCAATGCTTATGAGACTCATTTCTAATTATAATTGTTGTAATCGAGTGCCTTTTTATTGGTCCATATCCCTTGTGGACACTGGGCTTGTTTCACATATTGTCCTATATCCTTTGTGGATACCGGGCACATTATCAACTGAGCCCGTGGCTCTTATGTATATTCCAAGCTTTAAGTTCTTTCAGACTGGTCACTCTAGTCACAACTACCTTTATGTTATCATGCATTCATGTAATGAAAATGCATCCAGTCATATAAGATCAATCAGTCACTTTACACATTAACTTTCACATGTCATCGGACCTAAGTTCGGCATTCAACAGTTATGTTGAGAATTACTTTTTTCTGTCAAATTCACATACAAGGAGCGCTTCTGATGTTC
Source organism: Erythroxylum reticulatum (assembly GCA_025504915.1). NCBI lineage: Eukaryota > Viridiplantae > Streptophyta > Magnoliopsida > Malpighiales > Erythroxylaceae > Erythroxylum > Erythroxylum reticulatum. Next base: position 44,486,203 of record JANSVA010000008.1, on the reverse strand, counting down.
TCACATTTATCAAACTCCTCAGACTATTAATGTCCATAAATTTCTTAATCACATTCACATCAATCATATTAGTAGTAATTTAATGTAGAAGTTTAAAACATAAAAAACAATGAAATAAGACCATCTAGGTCGACTTATTTTACGCTCTAAATTAGCATTTGCTTCCTTAATCTGGAAACGTCTGGATAGGGATGTTCTATCCTGTATATCATCATTATATAATACACATATTGCACACACATTATTAATTGCACAATTTTATGAATACTCAATCACATACATATGTATTTGTGTTGTGTATAATGCATGCTCAATTATAATCCCAGGTACATTACCTAAATTCATATATTATATTCATTCTCATTTCATAAATCATATACGTCTAATTGAACTTAGTTTTACACTTCATTTGTACATGACCATTCTAAGTTCACCATTCAATCCTTATCCTTTATATGTGTTTAGCTTATTCTTATGCTTACACCTCAAGAACACTTGGTTATTATAATATCATAAATCAATTTCTCGTCATTTCTTTTCTTACATTATATGCTCTCACAATACCCAATTCTCTTTTACATTCACAAAATACATATTACTCAACTCCTTTGAATCATAACTACAATTATATGAACATCTTCATTCCAATTATACTTATGCCTTCAGTACTTTGATAACATCAATTCATTCACTAACTTATAACCTCACTTATCACTTCATACATATCACACATTTAGTCACTTAATCCAAGCATCATTCTAGGTTCAATTCAGGCTCCATTCAAACCTAAATTAAGTCCAAATGGCTAGTGAATTCCCTTAGGTGGACTTTATGTCCACTGGGTAGACCTTCTCGGGTTTTCTAGCTTTCCAGCTCTGTTTATGTCTGTTGGAAGGGACATCATGTCAATTGGGTGGACCTTCACAGGTCACTTACTGAAGTGTGAAATTTTAATCATTTAGATAGCAAAATCTCTCCTAAGGGTCTTTATAGAAGTTCTACAACTCGAAGTCCTCTTCGAATGTATACTTAAATGACCTCAATCTGACCTCCACAACAAAAGTTATGCCTCTTACCCCAAAATCTATCCAATTACATCCATATTTTTTCCAGATTTCTAACTCTTTACTAACTACATTCAACACCTTACGCTTGGTCTATCATTTCTAGTTTAATTACTCATCATTTACACATCATTCTTAACTCTATTTCAGCTCAATATCATCTATAAAAAAAATTACTAGGAACAAAACATATACATATATACATTCATCATCAACTTTCTGCATATGTTAAACTTCATTTCCAGTTTCATTTCACTTCTAACTATTGCCTTAATTCTTCACATTTTAAGGCACCATATTACTCCCTTTCTTTAGATCTAGACTCATTTTAGTTCGTCTCCAAAATACCCAAAGAAATCTGCATTAATACACCAAGAAAACAGAACATAAAACCCATTATCTATCAAAATTTTCAGCATTTTTTCCTACACCATCTGTAACGATCATTCTAACTCAAATCATCTCAACAACAACTTAGGAAATATTGATCATCATAAACACAAAAATAAGACATGAATTTACCGACATTTCTCATTCACGTTTCAGCATGTGCCCATCCTCATTTCATGATCATTTAACTCTTAACTATCATCAAAACATGATTCATTTAACAAAGCCATGAAGATTAATATGTTACTTACTTGATTTACCCAAAGCTTCTTCAAATCATCAAATAACCCTAGCCTTCAAGCATCAAACGATCATCATTATTGAAGGACGAATAGGCTATGTTTTCCTTGTAATAATAAGGGACAATAAGGATCTTGAAGTGGTAGTGTAGGATTTTGACAAAAATCAACATGAAGGGGTTGGGATGTGAGAATGAAAATTTCATAGGTTGAGAGAAGAGAAGAAGAAGATGGGAGAATTTGCCTAAAACAAAATGAAAGAAGTGGTGGCCTTTTAGCATAACATTGGTTAAGATATGTGGTGTGGCAAGTGACAACTTTCTTATGGTCTCTCCTTGATCTTTTATTTAACTAGTCAATTTGTCTCCAATTTTCAACCCAATTTTCTCGCAATTTTCAATGACACTTGTTATTAAATCTTAATGTCACTTATCAAAATTTCTATTGCTATTTGACTTTTATTTCTACTGTCATTTTTCAATTATCTTGCCACTTGGCATTTTTTCTAGTCCAAAAATATCCATAATTTCAAAAAATTCTCAAATTTCACCAAAAATTCTAAATCAATAATTTAATTCACCAGATCTATTTTATGGTAAAATATTCACTATCCATATCATAATTACATTAAAACAATCATTTATACCTAAAAAATGTCAAATAAGTGGATGAACAAATCATTGTAATATGTGCAACAATCAAATTCACGCATATGTATATTATATTATGCATGGGTATGAAGTGCATTTCCTAATCTCTCATTGATATTTCTCATTTATAGAAATCTAGGGTTCTAACCCTTAGTATGGAAACGAGATGTTACAATTCTCCCCCTTAATAAATTTAGTCCTTGAAATTCTTATCTGATTGATCAAAATGGCAGGAGTATTGTTTCCTTATATGCTCCTCCATTTCCCATTTAACTTCTTCACTCGTACCATTCCTATCAAGGGACAATAGCAGATGGAATCACCTGATTTTTCAGTCGCTTATTCAGATATTACACTATCTTAACTGTTTCCTTAATATATTTCATATTACTCATAATTTCACTTCTGGTATCAATAACACATATATCAAATCATAACAATATTTCCTAAATATATCCATGTAACAATGTGTGAATCTGAAACATTTTTTAATGGTAATATTAACTCATAAGTCAATGGTCTTATTCTCACAATAATTTCATATGGACCAATTTATATCAGGCTTAACTCCCCCCTTTTCCTAAGCTGAGCACACCTTGTCATTGCAATACTCTCAGAAATTTTTCATGTTTCGCTTGATATTTCACATTGTTTTAGTGTTAATACACTTAACTCTTATGTCTTTCCCACTATAGTCCATATCTTCGGTGTTGATCCACCTAACTCATTCGTCTTACTTGAATCACTTAATTTTTAAAACAGATCAATTTCACTTATCAACAACATCTCCAATCAATTCTAGCCTTTAACTATTTTAAGCCTTATTCATCCCAATATAACGACGAACGACTCTTTCTGTCTTATAACGCCTCATACGGTATTCTAATGATATCACTGTGATAATGATTGTTATGCTTAAAGTTAATTAAAACTGTACATTGACCTCAAGTTTTTACAAAGTCCAAAATATAAGTTCTAAGCATATCTCCAAAATTTAAGACAGTTGATAATTCAAACATTCAGTCATTTAATTCTACATTCTTAGCTGTTAAATGTTGTTTCAGTGTATTCCTACTAGGATGCATAACTTAGGTTGTTATTTGTGATTTCTATAATAATCTCTTTGCTTAATCATCTTAACAAGTACACATACTTTTTAATACAATAACAAAATATCATTTTTCCTATTCAAAATCAAAATTCGAATTCATTTTCAATTTTCTCAGGAAGATTCACAAATTATGAATCCTTAATTTAGGCTTTGCTAATCTTTTCATATAAGACTAATATTAAATTTAATAGCTAATAGTACTTTGATTTGTCCAAAATTCAACTCGACATTCTATACTCTTTATTGCACTAGATTTGGTAACCTTAATATCTAAATTTGTGCTACACCGCTATTGAATTTTTTGTTCAATATGTCATATTACAGCACTAGCTTTATTGGGAAATTCTCATTTGTGCATCATAATCTTCAAGTAACTCTATCCATTGTCTCAGTATTATGTTCAACCCTTTCAAACTCAATAATTACCTTAAACTTAAATGATCTGTATTTTTATATATATCCAAAATGTTTCAATGTACGTATAATGTCTCCAGGTTTTCAAAACAATTAACATTGCAGCAAGTTTTAAATTATGTATCAAATAATCAACTTATGAGACTTTAGTTGTCTCGATGCATATGAAATCACTTTATTGTGCTGCATTGGATTACATCATAATCTCTGGTGAGAAACATCATTATATTCTTTATATTATCCAAATACGGAATAGCTAACACTGATGTTGTAATTTATCAGTGTTTTAATTTCCTCAAATTCTTTTTACATTCATTAATCATACGATTTACACGTTTTTCCTTAGAAATTTTTTATAAAGGGATAAAATCAATAAAAAACTCCTTAGTAGTCTCCGGTAGTATCCAATATACAGTTAGTTCTAAAAAACTCCAGATCCAACATATATATTCCTCGAAGTTTCTCACTTCTTCATTACCTCTATTTTCTTTGGGTCTCCTCATATGCCATGTTCAGATACTATACGACCCAACATATTACTTGATCAAGTTAAGATTCACTCTTATTGAACCTGGCATCTAATTGTTTCTTCCTCATGATTTATAAGATTTACCTCAAGTATTCAAAAGTATTCAAAATATTCTTCTCAACTTTTCGAATACAGTCAATATATCATCTATGATCATAGTCACTAAACGATCCAAACAAACTTGTGACACTTTATTCTTCAATACCATAATACTGTCAAGGGCCTTTGTTAACTCAAATAGATATTGCCAAAAATCAATGTGCCTATGATTAGTTCTTGTAATTCCTTAAGTAACTAATGTTAAGTCAAAATGACTTTCACGTCTAATAATTTTGATGACATTCAGATAATAATAATATTAGAAATTGTTGAATTGTTTTGATCAGAAAGAAAGTGAGATGGAAGCGGAAGAAAAGGTGAGACGAAAGAAAGTAAGATGAAGCGGAAGCAGAAGTAAGACGAAGCGGAAGCAGAAGTAAGACGAAGCGGAAGCAGAAGTAAGACGAAGCGGAAGCAAAAGTGAGACGAAAGAAAGTAAGACGAAGCGGAAGCAAAACTAAGACCAAGTAGAAGCAGAACTAAGATGAAAGAAAATAAGACAAAGCGGAAGCAAAAGTAAGATGAAAGAAAGTAAGACGAAGCGGAAGCGAAACTAAGACGGAAGAAAAACTAAGATGAAGAATCGATACTACGTCGAACGGTTAACTAGTTTGAATTAGTTACAAAACTCAACTAAATAACTGTTTCTACAAGAATCAAGAGGTAAGAAGAAAGAAGAAGTTGTCAAGAAGGAGTTGAAGATGAAGGCTATAAATATAAGTCGGAGTCGAAGATTAAAAAGTTAGAGAATTTAAAATATTTTTGATCTTTAGGAAACACTGTACTCATTATGCAAAATACTAGAGCTATCATTACTGTAACAGAGCTCGCAATATCTTTCCGTAAGAAAGAAGAAAAGCTGAGAGCCTGAAGAGGCTAAGTGAGAAAAACAATACTTGGTGTAAGAGACCTAAAAAGGCTCTGTGAAAAAGAATACCTTCACTTGTGAGAAGAATAGTGAAATCTCATAAAGGATTATGAGGACTGGATGTAGCCCACGGTTTGGGGTAAACTAGGATAAAATTACTATGTCAACCTCTACTCTCTAACTCTCAATTTTCAATTTCTATTTTTTTATACAAGTATATAGAAATTAATTGCAATACATTGTGATTGTTTACTTAATAGTTTTTGAAAAAGTTATTTTTCAAAGAAATTTGAAAGGGGATTGTATTCATGGAAAAGAATACACAAGTCAACCCCCAACCCTTCCCAACCCTTCTTGTGCATTTTGTCTATTGAACGTAAAGTCTATATTAACGCGTGATTTACTTCAACTAAGTCCTCAAATGAGGTAATATTATCTTATGTTATTTTTGGTTTCCTAATTGACTTCTTTTCTCGAATGATTTTCTCCATTCATTCGATTTCCTCTAATTTCTCATTGACTTATTCTAATGTTTGTTCCTCCATACTAGTTTCTCCATACATTTCAATTTGTTTACAATCGTAACTTTATGAATTGGTAACACATTCATCAATCTAATTTGTATCTCCTAAATATATTTACATAGAATATAGTGTGGACCTAAGTTCTCCTCATGTTAGCAATAATATCTCCTCAAATTAAAGAATCCAATCACATAGTTGGATACTTAACATCAAACAAAAATGCATACACTCTCTGTAGCATATTCTACCTCTTATGCCTAAGTGTCAGTTACAAACGAGACTCCAATATTCACTTCTGAGTTGCTCCATCATCCTTCATTTCTAGAAATGGAACATTTGACTTACATGATATACTTCGATCAAAGTCTATATCATAAGAAGATTCTTCTCCTCAATCATTTGTACTCTTTGCATACTATTTATTAGTCAACTATATTCATCATCGCTTTTCAGTCTTCTTTAATACCTCAAGAAGATTAATTCCAACTGTTCATAATCTCTCAATAAGAGCAATTTATATCATATCTTACACGATTAGTATATTCCTTATAATAAAACTCAGTGGAACAGTAAACATATTCATTTACTCTTATACTTTGGTATGTTTGAACAAGATCATTACATCTTATCTAGGGATGTATTTTTGATAAGTCCCCAATTAATATCATTCACTAATGATACCTGGATTCCAATGGATTCTAAACAACAATTCTATTTTTGTGCCTACCACAATAGTGGTGGACCCTTTCACGATTATGGTGAATCTTTTCACGATCATGACAGAACCAAATAATCTTAGCCACGATCGTGGGGACAATGCCACAATCGTATCCTACTTCTTTTTCATGCCTTTTACTCAAATTTATCACACAAAGTAACATCATTTACACTCTTAATCTATCCCCAATTGATCATTATAAACACTTTCATGCACTACTCTGAGTCATCTCATTAGTTTAACTATAGGGGCTAGGGATGGTAATGGGTTTTCAACCCCATTAATATCCGCACTACCCAATCCAAAAAAATGGATATGGAGGCTAAAAAATGGATTTAAATAGATGTTGAAAAATGGTTGTGGATATGGATTTGGATATGGGTCTACTGATAACCCGAACCGATGGATACTTATATCCTACTCGTTTTTTATTAACTCTATTTTTTATGTTTATTTCTTGAATATTTATGGTTAAACATAATAAAATATTAATATTTTCTAAGAAGAAATAACTTTAAAATGTCCACTTTACTTTTCAGCCCTCACCTTTTTCATCATATTTTATTTTCTTATAGGATAATAATAATACAAATGATATGGAGATGTTGTTTTAAATGTTGTGGACTTCACGTAAAGACAATTTGAAGCTTTGGATATTTCAGTTTTTGTTCCAGTTCTTGATTGTGAAAAATTATATGTTGTCTTTGTAATAGAAATTATGATTTTTATTATTCCAATTTTATGGTTTTTAAGACATACGAATCAAAATCTTAACTTATTATTATTAAAGTAATTTTGATTTAGAGCGTTCGCAAAAATTTACCCTTTATATTTTCTATTTAGAAGTTATATTTTTATGTGCTATACAATCCGATGGACATCTAAAAACCCAAACAATCCAATGGATTTTGATATGGGTAATAAATCGTAAAAATCGATGGATATGGGTTGAGTCCTAAAAAATAGATATAGATATGGGTAGAGTAATACCTGAACCGAAGCCTACCCATTGCCATCCCTAATGGGGGCTAAGAATAATGAGCATTTAATAAGTCACAGATCACTTCCTAATTCATCTCTGAACATATAACATACATATACTAATAACATCACTTTCCAAAGTAATCACATTATCAGATATGCACTCACAACAACAAATCAACTTAACCTTAGTGGCTTTTACTTATCTCGTTCTCATTTATCTCCTCTTCCAATCATCATTTATTTCATCTTACATATGTATGTTCGTGATCAATTCAAAATCATAAAGGCCCAACCATTATGAAACTCTAATCTCAATTCCCCAAACATATTCTTATGCTAAATCATAACTCTTATCACATTTATCAAACAATCATTTCATGTCCAAGTTCAATCTCTCAAGGTCATAGAAAATTTTATTTTCTTTCAACATGGCTTATACACTTTAAATCTTGTCATTCATATTTACATCACTACTTTCCTCAATCGGTCCACAATAATGTTTTCATATATATTTCACATTCAAGGATCTACCATCATAGTATAATATTGATGTCATATTCGATTATACATCCACAAATACAAATATAGTGAATCACTATCTATCATATCGAACCATATACTATTTCTCATTTCTAGATGTCCACAAACTTTCATTTTCTCACATTCTGACAGATCATCATTCTTCTCACTATTTCTATCAACTCAAACTCTTAACAAATGTTCATATATGTGACTTATGTAAATGAGACTCAAACTGGGGATCAGTTGCTACTGCTTGCTATGACATGTCTAAAATGCATGTAACTTGACATATATTTCGAAAAAGGCCCATGGAAGACACTAAGCATGGGCTTTGATACCAAAATTGTAGCACCCCACTCTAATAATGTATATCCCCGAACATACTGATGGTATTCGAGAACATACTCTACGAAGGTGGCATGATAGAACAGTTAGTAAATCAAACTCATTACAAATTTTTAATAAATTATAATGTATATATAGAAAATCAATAATAGAACATTCGTCCCATTTTATTAATAAACACTTTCAATCACAATCTTACAACCATTATACATATCATCAGAAATTTAGTAGCCACTTAGGCTCAATACAGATATCAAACACTTATACTCATAATGTCATTACATTACAAAATCATTTACATAATATAAAATAATGAATTACATATGCAAACATGAATAAATCTTGACCTCTATCTCTTACTCTAATGCAATGGCTAGACTCCAATTTTTCTAACTGGAGATCTTCTCTAAACGTGAAAAATAATGTTGCAATTTTGGGGTGAGTTTTGTGAACTCAATGAGTGGACCATCATCGATGACTCACTCAATCACATAATACATCAATTAATCAATTCAACATGTTGAGTCACATACATTTCATATTTGCTTAATTTATATTTCACATTCAGAAACCATTCAATCTATTTATTTCAACCATTTAAATAATACATATCAACCATATGCAATGCTTATGAGACTCACTTCCAATTATTATTGTTGTGACCGAGTGCCTTTTTACTGACCCATATCTCTTGTGGACACTGGGCTTATTTCAGATATTGTCTCATGTCCCTTTTGGATACTGGCCATATTATCAACTGAACATGTGGCTCTTGCGTATATTCTGAGCTTTAAGCTCTTTCAGACTAGTCACTTCAGTCACAACTACCTTTATGTTATCATGCATTCATGTAATGAAAATGCATCCAATCACATAAGATCAGTCAGTCACTTTACACATTCACTTTACTCATTTAAGTTCACATGTCGTCGGAACTAAGTCCGACATTCAACAGTTATATTGAGAATCACTTATTTCTATCAAATTCACATACAAGGAGCACTTCCAATGTTCTCACATTTATTAAACTCCTCGGACTATTAATTTTCGGAATTGTCTCATTCACATTCACATCAATCATATCAGTAGTAATTCAATGCAAAAATTTAAAATAGAACAAACAATGAAATGAGACCATCTAGGTCGACTCACAATATGCTCTAGATTAACATTTGCTTCCTTGATCTGGAAACGTCTGGATGTGGACGTTCTATCCTGTATATCAACCTTATGTAATACACATATTGCACACACATTATTAATTATACAATCTTATGAATACTCAATCATATACATATGTATATATGTTGTGTATAATGCATGCTCAAAGACAATCCCAAGTATATTAGTTAAATTCACATCTTATGTTCATTCTCATTTCATAAATCATATACGTCTAATTGAACTTAGGTTTACACTTCATTTGTACCTAATCATTCTAAGTTCACCATTCAATCCTTATCCTTTGTATATGTCTAGCTTATTCTTAAGCTTACACCTCAAGAGCACTTGGTTATTCTAATATCATAAATCAATTTCTCGTCATTTCTTTTCTAGCATTATATACTCTCATAATACCCAGTTCTATTTCACATTTACTTAATACATATTACTCAACTCTTTTGAATCATAAGTACAATCATATGAACATCTTCATTCCCATTATACTCATGCCTTTAGTACTTTGATATCAACAATTCATTCACTAAATTATAACCTCAATTATCACTTCATACATATCACACGTTTAGTCACTTAATTGAAGCATCATTCTAGGTTCAATTCAAGCTCCATTCAAACTTAAATTAAGTCCAAATGGACAGTGAATGTCATTGGGTTGACTTCAGACCTTCTTGGGTTTTCCAACTTTTGAGCTCCACTCATGTCCGTTTGAAGGGACATCATGTCTGCTGGGCGGACCTTCATGGGTCACTTACAGAAATGTGAAATTTTAACCATTTAGAAAGAAAAATATCTCATCGGGGTCTTTATAGAAGTTCTACAACTCAAAGTCCTCTCCAAAATTATAGTTAAATGACCTCAATGTGACCTCCACAACAAAATTTGTGCCTCTTGCCCCAAAATCTATCTAATTGCATCCATATTTGTTCAGATTTTTAACTCTTTACTTACTACATTCAACACCTTGTTCTTGTTATATCATTTCTAGTTTATGTACTCATCATTTCCACGTCATTATTAAGTCCATTTCAGCTCAGTATTATCCATAAACAAATTATTAATCCATGATTGATCGTGAACACTAAGAACAGAACATATACATATATACATTCATCATCAACTTTCTACACATGTTCGACTTCATTTCCACTTTCACTTCACTTCTAACTATAGCTTGAATTCTTCCCATTTCAAGACACCATAATACTCCTTTTCTTTAGCTCTAGACTCATTTTATCTCATCTCCAAAAAACCCAAAGAAATCCACATTAATACACTATAAAAACAGAGCATAAAACCCATTGTCTATCAAATTTTTCTGCACTTTTTCCTACACCATCTTTAATGATCATTTTATCTCAAATCATCTCAACAACTTATGAAATATTGATCATCATAAACAAAAAAACAAGACGTGAATCTACCCACACTTCTCATTCACATTTTAGCATGTACCCATCCTCATTTTATGCTCATTTAACTCTTAAATATCATCAAAGCATGTTTCATTCAACAAAGCCATGAAGATTAAAATGTTACTTACTTGATTTACCCAGAGCTTCTTCAAATCATCAAATAAACCTAGCCTCCAAGAATCAAACGATCATTATTATTGAAGGAGGAATAGGCTATGTTTTCCTTGTAACAAGAAGGGATAGTAAGGATCTTGAAGTGGTAGTGTAGGATTTTGAAAAAAATCAGCATGAAGGGGTTGGGTTGTGAGAATGAAAATGTCGTGGGTTAAGAGAAGAGAAGAAGAAGCAGATGGGAGCATTTGTCCAAAACAAAATGAAAGAAGAGATGGCCTTTTAGCATAACAACATGGCTTAAGATATATGGTGTGGTCACATGTCACTTTCTTATGGTCTCCCCTGGGTCTTTTATTTAACTAGTCAATTTGTATCCAATTTTCAACTCAATTTTCTCTCAATTTTCAATGACACTTGTCATTCAATCTTAATGTCACTTATCAAAATTTCTACTACCATTTGACATTTATTTCTACTTCCATTTATCAATTATCTTATCACTTGACATTTTTTTCCGAGTCCAAAAATACTCATAATTTCATAAAATTATAAAATTTCACCAAAAATTCGAGATCAATAATTTAATTCACTAGATCAATTTTTAAGGCAAAATATTAACTATCCATATCATAATCACATTAAAAAAATCATTTATACCCAAAAAATGTCAAATGAGTGCATGAACAAATCATTGTAATAAGTGCAATAATCAAATTCACGTATATGTATACTATATTATGGATGAGCATGAAAAGCATTTCCTAATCGCTCATTGATATTTCTCATTTATAGAAATCTAGAGTTCTAGCCTTTAGTATGGAAACATGTAATGGCCCAGATTACCCATTTGTAGATATTGTTCGCTTTAGGCCTTTTTAAGTGACTCGTTGTCTACACCCTTTGGGCCTTTTTAAGTGGCTCGTGGTCCACACCCTCACGGTTTTTCTTTTCCAACATGTAGGCTTCTTTAGGACACTAATCGCGTAGGACTTCCCAGGAGGTCACCCATCCTAGTACTAACTCTTGACCAAGCACATTTAACTTAGGAATTCTAATAGGATCCAGTGCTTTAGGGCATGAAAAACGCGCTTGTAATGAGAAGGTATCCATAACCTTATAAGGCATGCTTTGTTCTCCTTCCCAATCGAAGTGGGATTTCTCCCCTCCCTCATCGAGGGCTAGTTTCCTTGTTGGCCCATCGGCCTGGGTGCTGGCTCTAATACCAATTGTAACATCCCAAACTAACTGCTTGCATATATTGTCCACTTGGGGTCTTTTTAAGTGGCTCGTGGTCCACACCAAAATCCCACATTAGTTGGGAAGGAGAATGAAGCATGCCTTATAAGGTTGTAGATGCCTTCCCCTTACAGACGCGTTTTTCATACCCTAATACACCAGATTCCATCAAAACTTCGAAGTTAAAGTGCTTGGGCAAAAGTAGTACCAAGATGGGTGACCTCCTGGGAAGTCCTACGGGAGTAGTGTCCTAAAGGGCTTACACGCTGGAAAAGCAAAAACTATGAGGGTGTAGACCACGAGCCACTTAAAAAGGCCCAAAGTGGACAATATCTACAAGCGAGTGGTCTGGGCTGTTACAATTGGTATCAAAGCTAGTACCCGAGTCGATGGGCTAGCGAGGACGCTGGGCCTCCACTAGGGAGAGGAGAAATCCCACATCGGTTGGGAAGGAGAACGAAGCATGCCTTATAAGGCTGTGGATGCCTTCTCCTTGCAAATGCATTTTCCATGCCCTAACGCACCGAATCCCATCAGAACTCCAAAGTTAAACTTGCTTGGGCAAGAGTAGTACCAAAATGGGTGACCTTTTGGGAAGTCCTGCAGGAGTAGTGTCCTAAAGCGGCCTACACACTCAAAAACCAAAATCCATGAGGGTGTGGACCACGAGCCACTTAAAAAGGCCCAAAGCAGATAATATCTACAAGCCGGTGATCTGAGTTGTTACAAAACAGAATGTTACACTAAAGATAAAGTTAAGTGGATGAAGGTGTATAAACTAAAAGAGAAAGGATGCATAAGATTAAAAATTATAAGAATCATAAATAAGGTGTTCCTAGCCAAAAGAATTTGAAAGTTTTTTGTCTATCATGAGACTTTATAGGTGAAATGGGTGCATACTCAATACCGAAAAGGATAAAGTTGATGGAAAGTTTACGCTAAAGCCAGCACCTTATGCTCTTTACCTTAGAAGTTCAAGTTAAGTGTTAAGCTAGTAGTAAACAAAAAGCACGTAGTCGAGAATGATGAGAGCACTATGGTATGACTTTTGGCATCCCCTTTAAACATTTATACCTACTTTCAAATAAAAAAAATATGGTGTTTAGGCTTGCAACTTCCTCCAAGATAAAACTCTAAATCAATAATAACTTCTAGATATGGATTCAATATTAAATAGGGATCTACTTTGTTATCTCAAATTCTATTCCTAACTATTAGCCTAATTTATGTGATAATGACAAGATCATTTGGCTAAAACGAATTGAGATTCCTTCACTAATAACTCTTATCATGAAATCTTCAAAAAAGCTAATCTTAAAATGTCTTAGACTAACCTAGTGGTGTCTTATTTTAATATTTTTAAAGCATCCCTTGTCTTATGAGTGGCAACTAGAGAACACCTCAACACTAGATATAGATTTTGTTAGTTTATGTCCTACATCCAATCTCTTTGATTGTAGTTTAGTGACAAATTATTTAAAGGCATTCTTTATCTTGTACATGTTTAGATATATATGAGATTATAATTATTTAAAGAAGTGGAGATATATATAAGATATACAATGAGATTATAATTATGAGATTCATATTGCATTTATGTATTATTCCTAAATGTTCCTAGTCATTGTTCTATTAAGATTGGACATTAATAAAATGTAAAAAGACTAGCACACATTTTGTTTTTCCTTATAAAGGAAGTAGTTGATCTCATAGGCTAAAATATAGGGATACTTAAACAAACATACGGGTGCTTGCTAGAGAACAAGTTCATTGAACAGACTGGATATGAGAAATCCATTTGGAACATTACTTGTCTTATTGTAATGATTGTAGAAGTTATCATTTGACTCGAGATCATCAAAGTTATCTTGTATAAGAATTGCTATGTTTTGATATTACTTATAATCTATTTAATCATAGGTCGTTTAATCGGTAATTATTGGATGTAGCATGAACTATATGGAGATAGTTAAATGATCAAGATATGATTCATCACCCTAAAGTGATTAGGGAGAATATTTCGTTATTCTCGATTAGTATTTATTAGGGAGAATATTTTGTTGTTCTCGATTAGTATTTCCCTAGTTCAAAAAATTAAATGCTAATTACAAACTGATTCAGCAATGATAGCGACCTTGAGCACTTTTGATGACAAGTTAATTTGAAAGCATTTCTCCAATTGAGTCTATTAGTCGATTACTTTTCTTGTTTCCTTCTGAGTTGAGGTAGAAGTTAGAAGAACTTATGCATACTCTCTAGTTAATGGAGGCTTTTCTATAATTTTGTAAAATATATTATATTTGGCTTTTTCCCTAAAAGAAAAGTTTTATCTATCTTTCACTTAAGAAAAAGATAAACTTTAGAAGCGTTTGTTTATGCTTTCTTAGGTATCCAGACTCTTTGAATTGAAGTTTTGTTTTTATGTTAAATTTTTCAATCATTTTATTAAATGCCTGGTTGTCCAAAGAAGACTAGGTGGTTGATATAGAAAAAAAAATTTCAGGTATCAATTTAATAATAACATTGAGAGGGTCATTAAGACAGTTGAACTTCAACCCATTTTAAGCTCTTTCCAAATATTTTGAGTATATAATTTATTTAATTTAATTGTAACTCGAAATTAGAAGGAGAAAAGGTGCAGCAGAACTTTGGTTCTTTCTTTTTCTTTTTTCTGCTTAATTACTTTTTCAGTGTAACACTGTTTCCCAGCAGTCTTTAATTTCGACAACAAGAAATGGCAACAATGCTTCCTCCTTAACAGTTTCATAATTTAAGACTGCTGGGAAGAACCAAGAACACAAAGAGATTACGTTGGCATCACTGGTTAAAATTGACTTTGAATATATAGGAGAACCGAGAAGGAAGAAGGAGAATGCAAAAATATTAATGGCTTATAGAACTAGCTAAAATATATTGAAAGTTTGGACGAAATTGTTCTTAGTAGCGTTGAAACAGCATATAACTAAAACCTACATATAAACCTAAAGCGAAATTTTAACAACTAAATTTGGTGGATTTCTTAATATTATTTCTTTAATTAATTAGTCTATGCATTCCTTTTTGCTATATAGCTTGCTATATAGCAATTTCTCCATTGACAACTGACTTTGCGCCTGCAATTTTGTTAGCCAGCAGCACCCCTTGTCCGTGAATAAATCTAGCGTTCTCCTCGGTGTAGACATGCGTCTCATTCAACAGTCTGAAACATCAAACATTAACTAGAAATTACAAGTTTGGTTGTGTCGTTGACTATGAGAAGTACATTAGTTAGAAATTGCTATTGGTTTTTTTGACTCAACATTTTTCCTCTTCTAGGTAAGGCATGTAGAAAAGTTGATGCAAAACATTAAAAAAAAAAAAAAAAGATGCTTGTTCATGAAAAATGTCCTCGTTAACAGAATACAAAAGCAACAAGTGAAAAGGATAGAGGACTTACGAGAGATAAACTAGTTTACTCATGGTGGTGGACGCAATGAAAGCAGGACCAGTCAAGTAAAGCAAACCGCCCTCAATTCTCTCTTCAATCCTGCGATCAATCTCCTCAGAATTGATCGAGAAAGGTTGGTCCGAGGCCTTGATTGATTGCCATGTGTAAGATGAACAACAGATAGCAAAACTAAATAATAAATAATAATCTCTACGTATAAATAAGAAGAAAAGATTAGGTATGAAACGAGCGTAACCATGACCCATCCCCAGGTATCAGCAAAAGATGGCACATGAACAGCGTATGGTACCACGTCTGCACAAAGTTAAGAGAAAACATAGTACCAATCATTTAAGTGGAGAGAAATGAGAGTCTCTCGATTCGAAACAACCTTGTTATTATTTGCTTTTCTGAGACTTACACTTGAAGACCTGCTTCAGTGTGTTGCATATAGACGAGAACACCTCCTTGTGAGTAAAAGCACCCGCAGGTCCCGCCTGCACAATAAAAAGATAAATGATTACTTGAAATTGAAATTGAAAATTTACCGTAATAATCTAGCATATAATAAAACTAATGTGATCAGTTGGCATGACTGTTTAGAGTTTTTGTAGCGAACGATTTATAGTTAGGCAATATTGTAATTTAATTTTATAGAAGGGGATATGGATATTCCTAACTCCCTACCTACCTGAGTAATGAAAATTCCATTGTCATCGAGTTTGGTCTTGATAACATCCTGGTAGAAAGATTTTGTGTAGAGCTTATAGCAAGGCCCTCCTTCAACTGGGTCCGCCAAATCCCCATAGATGACGTCAAATTTTTCATTCCTCTCCTGTAACTCAGCCCTTCAATAGGTATTTTAATCAGCTAATTAATATAACCAACTTAGTCCAAACACTAAGTAGGCAGTGGTAATTTCACAAATAAAAAAAGAAAACCATTTCGCAGTCACAATCATCGCGTTGCCTTCTACAAGAATAATTAGAGAAAAGAAAGACATTAATTTATACAAGAAACTTACTTGGCGTCATTAATTACTAGATCAAGTTTCTCGTTAGAGAAAGCCTCTCGATTCGCAGTCAGATATCTTCTACAGAACTCCACCACTTCCTTCAATGACAGCAATAATGCATATTATATATATGAACGAAATTTCAATTTAAATTTGTGGTGCCGATATTCATTGTCAAGAAAAGAAAACTAACTTGGTCTATGTCACACATGACCACTTTCTTGATTGGCTTGTGTTTTAGGGCTTCTCTTGCAGAAGAACCTTCACCACCTCCCATTATGAACACATTCCGGGGGCTGCAGTTAAACTCATGACTTTGTCATTTTTGTTTCTGTGAAAGTAAATATATATAGATTCCAACGACATCAATCATTCCACAGAACTGCCTAACAATGTCTGGTTCCACCAAGATGAACGACGAGTGCCCTGATGGACTAGTTTACGTGCAGCAGACTTCTTCAGATTTGAAACTAAATATACGTATGGTCGTACATTCAGCTCATAGTTTTTGTTTAAAGAAGTGGAGACTGAAATATGAATCTACAACCCGTTATGTTTTCCTTGAATATCTGTTGCATCCGTAGGTAGCTCTTTGTGTTTCAATTTATATGAGCAAAGGATAATGTCAGTCTAGTTCTGCATAATATAGAAGCAGAGTATTTTGGGACAGTGAACCCAATATCGCACATAAATCCATTTTGCTGTTAAATCCATTTGACTTTCATTTTACTGTTAAGAAAAAGAAAGAACATAAATCCATTAGTACTGATATTTACTGAACACTCGTATATATTAGTAATTTATATTTTTTCAAGAATGTGAATGAGTAATTCATTTAATTAACTTTTGATTTTACAATACGTTTATATTTTTGGGTTTCTTTACAATATAGATGGGAAAAACAAATAATTAAAATCTCAATTATCAATTTTAAAAGTTTAAAACTATTGATGCGTTTAGTTATGTTGCATTACGAGTAATTTACATGTTATATAAAAATAACTGACGTTTTTATTAGGAGTGAAATACATCCTAAGTGTTGCAATTATTTAAACCTAAATCTATTTTATGCGTTCTTTTTAAAATGATAGTCTCAAGTGAGTAAATGACTAGTCTATATATCAGTGCTTTAATTACAACACATAACCGAAAATTTTACTATCTTAAATAGGATGTGATGTTTTTATCTAATAGTCTTTCTCCGATTTCACTTTCAAGCTAGTCGTCCAAGTTAAAAAAAAAAAAAAACTAAAATACAATAGTAAGTGTCATTTTCTCACATATATTAACTAATGTAAACACATACGCTTTACAAAATTCTCAAACAAAAAGTGAGTGTAGCATATATTTATAAATCAAGTATAAACATTTTAATAACGTTTAAACTTTAAAAAAGATTTAAGTTATATTGGTTAAATTAAGAAATTAGAGACTATTTATGAATTCAGAGAGTAATTATTTTATAAGATTACCAAATTAAATAAATATAACTGTGATTTAATATCATAAAAAGATTACAGAATTAATTCAAAACCATGCCCTGTTGATTACACTTGTATATGTATTGTATACATGTACGTATAATAAAGGTATGATAAATATTAAGAATGGAAACAATTAGCAGGCTCTCTCACTTGGGGTGGTACAACAGAGCAGGATGAATCAAACACTCGTGATAGATAAACTCGTCTGACTCAGCGCTCTGCATCTTCCCATCAATCACCAGGACCTGTAATCCAAGTTAGTACCAACATCACATCTCTATATATGCATGCATATGTGTATGTATATATTATCACCACAAAACACATGAGTACTTTTAATTATTGTTTTAAGCTATAAATATTATGTTTGGTCTCTTACCTTACCAAAGCGCTTTGTGTCCAACAGAACTATGTCCTGGAACTCGCTTGTCCCTTTGTGGAGAACCCTATATCGTTTATTAAACTGATCACTAGACAACGAGTCTGTTTAATAGAGTAGCGTATGGTTAGAAGAAAGAACAAACCTGTTCAAAGAAAAGGACCACTTAAGGTCTTCGTCAATGGATTCTTCGTACCAGGTGGGAGGTTGAAGGAGGGTGTCCTCAGCAGGATTTTGAGTGATGACTTGAACGGCCTCGCCCATTTTCAAACAAATGTGTTGCAGGAGAAAATGAAGAAGGGGGGGTGGAGTTTATATAAGCGTACAGAAAAGAAATAGTTTTCAAAAAGGCCAGATTTAGCGGTTGACTAAAAGTTGGTTGATGCACGCGCACGGCCTTAACTGGGACAGGAATGGCTCACTCCCTTCCGACTCAAATAGTACAAAAGAGAGGGTTTTCTCGCGTGGGATAATGGCGGGGCCCTATTTGCCTTTGTGGATTATGTCACGAGATTACATTTGGCGGCTTCTTGTTGGATGGATAAGAGATACCAATTAATGTAAAACTATTTTAAATTAATTGTAATAAAAGAGCATTACAACTATACATATTTTATCCAAAAAAATTCGATATCAATTTTAAAATATCATAAAATGTTTTTAAAATAAATGGCAATATAAAGACAGTTTATATCCGTTATTTGAATATTAATCTTTTTTTATAACTGTATTACACTTCAATTGTGACATATTACGGTGTGAGAGATTGACAAAACTTTTTTATACCATCAAATGAAGATAAAAATAAAATACAACTTTGTTTAGATATTTATTGAATTTGGGCTATTTTGAATATTAAGTTTAAACAAAAACTATTTATTCACATAATAATAATAGTTGGGAAAGGCTAGATGTGTAAGGGGGGCCACGAAAAAGAGGGAGATGGAAACTCCATTTGTTGAAAACTATTTATTCACATAATAATAATAGTTGGGAAAGGCTAAATGTGTAAGGGGGCCCACGAAAAAGAGGGAGATGGAAACCCCATTGTTGCTTGGTGAGGCGTGGGATGAGTCCACTTAGAAGTGGAGAGTGGGGAATTTTGTGGACTGCCCACTCTCAACACTTGTCTCCTTCCCCATCATATCTTCCATGTATTGGCGTGCATGTGATCCTATTTCCATTTAAGCATTAAATCATCCAATTGCCGTGCCATTCTCTCGGCTTGGATGGACAAACAACTCTTCTCGCACCAAAGGAAATGTATATTCATACTTCTAAATACTTTGACCATTATCACTCAAAACTTAAATTTTAATATTAACTTCCTTAAATAATAAATTTTTATAAAATATTAATTATTTTGCAAAAACTATAGAACAGTTTAATGTAAAAAAACAAAGCACAATAATAGAATAAAATTTTCTTTACTAGAAGATGAGAATTGGCTTGGTTTGGTTGAATAATTTATTTTAATTAAAATTATAATTAAAAATTATTAACATTATAGTATATTCAACTGAAAGAATGCCTTTTTTAAAATTCAGTTGAAACAATTTCATTAACAGATGTAAAATGTACATATATTTTATTATCATTTTACTATGTTTTTTATTTAAATTATTTTCAATTTATTGTTTACATTTTTACTTAAAATCTACATACAAATTATTATTATTTTACATTCTTTATTAAATTCTTTTATTTTATATTCTTTGCTTATTTTGATTTCAAGTGTGACCTTGATGTATGACAAGGAGTATAATCTCTAAATTATTTGAAAAGGACCCAAAGATTGATATGGCACTTCATCGAACATTCAAACAATAGAACAAGTCAACACATCAAGATCCACACCTTCATACAATGGAAGAGAAGAACAAAACCATGCTGGAATATGTAAAACTATCATACGAGAGACATAACGTAGTAGTATCTCTAGACCAATAATCAATGCAAACTATTTCAGGATCAGATCAAATTTTATCCAAATTTTGTAAAAATATGTGTAGTATGATGGGGTTTTGGATGAATATCCCAATGCATATATCACCAAAATTTTGAAGATAAACGATACTTTAAAAATTAATAGAGCAATTAATAATTCTATTAGGCTGAAGATGTCCCATTCTTAATGAGGGATTCAGCAAAGTAGTGGATGAAATCAGTATCTATGGATTCTACATGGGAGAGTTTAGCAAAGAAGTTCTTGAAAAGTATTTTCCAAAGAAAAGAATGTAAAGTTGAGAAACGACATCTCTATCTACACATAATATGATAATGAAGATCTACGTATCATCAAAGAGATATGGCAGTTATTATTAAATTAGTAGCTCAAGTGGAGGCTCTAATAGAAAAAGAAAAGGAGCTTGAGCATACTAATAAGACTAACACAAGCATTGTGCTATGAATTGTGTAGGGGAGAACAAAAAGGTAATGAATGTCGAATTCAAAATCTTGTGGTTGAGCAAGTAGATTGCATGGGCAGTTTTTAGTGAAAAAATAATGCTTATAATAATACCCACAATCTTGAATAAAGAAGTCACCCAAAATTTTCGTATGACAATCCAATAGCCTAGAGGTTGCCTTCACTTAGATATCAAAAACAATAACATTATTAGAAGAGACTGAGCTTGGGGAAATTCACAAAAAAAAATTACCTATAAACAACTAAAAATTAATTTCAAAATTAGGAGGCTATAATTTACAACCTAAAAAATTAGAATGGTCAATTAGCTAAGTTAATATTTAAAAGATCTCAAGAGTTGTTGCCTTACACGGAGCCTAATCTCATGAAAATACTATCATTTTGAGGGTTGAAAAAGTTAATTTTCTAAACCAAGTCCTTTTATATGATTGAACAAATGGTCTTTCCAAAGTTTTGTAAATATTACAAGTACATATTTGAATAAAAAAATTGTTTGTTCTGTTAGCATTAGCTATATTGATTAATTAGCAAATTACATGATCGAAATAAAAATTCAATATAAACAAAATATTATAAAATAAGTTTTTCCCTTATTAAAATAGCACGACTGTATAGGTTTATTGTTTTGCTTTACCCTGGATCTTAGGATCAATTAGAACTGAATTGGGCAAAAGGAAAATGGCCAAGGACGGTAGTTTTATCTAGAATTGGTGTTGGAAAGTTGTACCAGGAAGAAATGGCATGAATATAAATATTTTCAGATAAAAAATGCTGTAAATTTAATTAGATAATAAATTTAATGTATTTAAGATTTTTTGTGAATGATCTATAGTTTTATAGTAATTAATGATGCAAAAAAATTCTTAATTATAGAAAAATAAAGATAAACTAAAAATACATTAATATTCATAGGAAAAATATTTTTTTTCTTCTCAAATCGTAGGTTAAATTATATGAGTGATACTTTTTAAAATCACAATTTCGAGGAGTATTCTTTAAATTATAATTGAAAAACGTTTTAAATAAACACCTTCAAAATTTTTTA
Source organism: Erythroxylum reticulatum (assembly GCA_025504915.1). Lineage (NCBI taxonomy): Eukaryota > Viridiplantae > Streptophyta > Magnoliopsida > Malpighiales > Erythroxylaceae > Erythroxylum > Erythroxylum reticulatum. The sequence continues at coordinate 44,464,021 of JANSVA010000008.1, read as the reverse complement.
ATCCTAATTAACCTACTTCATAGCAATTCTTATGGGCACGCCGTTCTGAATTATTTTGCTAACGAGGAGAAAAAGGTGCGACATTACATTTTGTATGCATAACATGTGTGTTCTCCATTACCTGTCGCAAGGGCGGCTAATAACAATTTTTCTTTTTTGTTTCCGTAAAAGGTCAATAAAAGCTAAAAACATGCCTTTTCTCCTTAGAGAGTCAAATGGTAATCTGGGACTTAAAAAGGTCACATCTTTCTACAAAGTCAACAAAAGAGCTTACCTTCAACGGTTCACTGTAGAAATTATTCAAAAATTTTGCTTAACTACCTAAGCAATATTTGACAAATTGATCATTTCATTTCATTTTTAATATTCACGCATATTTGATTCATTGATATTTTGAAGGCACTCAAGCATTTTATTATTATAGTTCCTGAAATTTATATATTAACACATATAGATGAATATTTCAAAAAGCTTATTACTTTAAATTGGTTTGTTCTTAAAAATAAAAGTAAAAGTTCCTTCCTTCTGATAGAAAATATAAGTAGAATATGTAATTACAATTTTTCCTATAGTTTTATTTTATGACTGATTTAAGTTTTGTTCTTGATTTTTTAAAAATATGTTTCGCGTACATCTTAAATATTTTCTTGATATTTTTGCTAATAATTTTATATAGAAAAGTACGGCAATTATACCCAACAACACAAAATGAAAGAAACACGACAGCGGTAGGCGTGCTTGGTGCTCCCCACTACTGTCCGTTCGTCCGTAAATGAAAAGTGTAATAATATTTATAATAATGATAGTCGGCCATACTTTCATTGTAATTAACATATTTTTAGTGTGTCTGCTTTGTGCTCCAAAAGCTGTCTTCTTGTTTGTTGGGCTCTCATTGCGTCTTAAAAAGTGGATATTTTGGAAATCTCCCCTGCCGTCATATTGTCTACCACACGTGCTGTTGTTTCTACCGAATTTGATCTGAATAAGGTTTTCGAAGGCTAGGTACAAGTGTAGAATTTTTAAAAAAAAATTCTACCCCTACTACTCTCTCATAATTATTACTAAATTCTAAAAAAATTCTACCCCTACTCTCTTATAATTATTACTAAATTCTAGAATGGAGGTAATCCATAGATATCTTAATCTTAATAAGCTTTTAGATTAAAAGAAAACACACAAGAAACCTGACTATATGGGTAGTCATGGCCCATTTGGGTGTTATCTCAATATTTTTTAATGAATAAAAATAGATAAGTCTAATAGGTAAATGAGTAAATTTGTATGTGCAAAACTTACTTTATGCCCTTTCCTCCCACTTGCATCTCCATTATCTTTATCATCTTACTCTTTAATTTTTTTCTGCCAGAGAATCCTAAAATAAAGAGGCCAAATGTCTCTTGAGTACGTCAACCTATTATGTTTTAGCGGTCTATACAACAAGGAAGTTGATGTATACTGTCCACTTTTCTTCTCTCTATTTGGTGTCAAACGTGACTATATCAACAAACCTTTAATGGCAACAAAAGCGGAGGAGGAAGATAAACTCTATTTTTTTTTCCAATAATAGGCAATCCTGATACCTCAACCAATTTACCTTTAAGAGAGCTATTTAACCATCAATAGGCAATCTTGACTCCTCGGTCAAATCATCCCACTTAAGCTCCATTACACCACCAATAGGTAACAGAGTTGTGTGTAGTTTATTTTGGTATGTATACTTGTGACTGTTAAGATAGTATCTATGGGATTATCCAATTGTATAGTTTATGGCATTTTGTGATTAATGTAGTAGTATTTGTGATATATGTAAGAATTATGTTATGGATTGTTATTTAAAAATTAATATATGATTATATTTTAGTATTTTCAATATTTTTTTAAAATCACTAGAAGTTGAGTTTCTATAAAGATGATTTTGTTGGATATGAAAAGGGGTTATGGAAATTGAATAGTGTTATTATCCATCTTAATTAATACAATTTTCCGGTAAAATATTATAAGTAACAATTTTTAAAAACTTGAGTGTAATGTTTAAATCTCACTTTTCCATATTCTAGAAACTTACAAGGCTTCCTTAAAAAGATACTTTGACTACACAAAGAAATTTGTTCGAAAATATTGTAGAAAAATACCATGAGTTAACTCCTTACATATTAATGACACCTTGACCTTAATATGTGAATATCCTACCAGAAGCACAATTAGGACCATGTTTCATTATATGTTTTATAGTGAAAATATCATCACTCATTATAAGTAAGTAGTAGAGTCACTTTTATATAGGAATATCATAATTGAGTCCAAATAATTCTATGTTTAAATAAAAACTATACTAGGATCTAATACATACAATCATCATCATATACATAAAAATATAACATTAGACGCTAAAAAGAAGTACCACATACAAATTAAAATGATAATATTATGACTGAGTATAATGAATATCCTATCTCACTACAAACTATACTAATAATCTATTTACATCAAGACCCTCTATACTTATGTTTCTCATTTCTCATAACACCATGCCACTTTAAACTCTCTTACACATTTTAATATATGTTTGAGAAAACTTGACAATGCACCTTACTCCATCTACAATACTATTCTCTTTTTTACATCCCAAAGTTGTGTTATGGACAATCAATCACAATAATCAAAGAGCAATGTGGGGAATAAACGAATATACAGATTTACGTGGTTCACCAAAATATGACTACGTGCACCGACGGCTAGGGTTTTTTATTCACTGTGAATTGTTTTCAATAACATGATACACTAGGAAAATACAACATATTTATACATCCAAGGAATACAATAACATAATGTATCGCGACTTTGCCTCGAGAGCTACCACCCCCGAATCCCTACCTTTGGGTGGGGACCCCATCCCCCCACACCCCCCGACCAACTCAGTGCTGATTTGGATCTGTGATCGTGGGCTTGGTGTAAAGTCCAAAATTGATTATTAGACTCCATATCTCAACAAGTTGATAAATGAGGATAAAGGAGGGGAATATACAAATGCATCTTGCAAACTTGTATCACAAGTTAAAACTGGACATTCACATTCAAGTTTCAATAAAGCTTTGACAAAAAAAGCTAATAATGTTAGTATGAGGGAGCAAGCATAAATTAAATACCAACATATTGATAACTTTTTAAGGTTATTTAAAATCTTTATCCTTAAAAAATTCAAACACAAACATAGGTCACCACATTATCGTGTACTTAATTATGTCTAAGAGCACAAATAATAAACATAGGACTGTAGTAATTTGTTCGTTCGTCACAAGACTGTAGTAATTTGTTATTTCGGATTATTCCTTCAAAATTTTTAATAAGCATACAATTGACTATATGATCATATAATTAACTATATTGATCAAAATTTTTAATGGATTTGATGCATGGTCATATACCAATCCGTGTACTTCGCAGTTTTTAGTTCAAATTTTTAAACAAGAACACGATTAACCATATGACCTTGCAGTAACTTGTATT